>CM042077.1:63475261-64075261 GCA_023509865.1 Trypoxylus dichotomus
CTTAGGGTGATTATATTGAAAGAGAAGAAATAGATTTATTGTTTTATTTTATTTACAGCCCAAACCTTTCATTCCTGAACTTCTGGACCCTCGCATTCGTATATATTAGGGAGAGGTGTGGAGTAAAAATTTTCAGATTTAAATACACTAGAAATAAACATAATTAATTCTATTTAGAAATTGTGATCAGATTAATTTTTAGAAAATTCCTATTAACACTGAAAAAACTCCAACAGGCTTATGATGACCTATCACATCAAAAACACACAAGAAAAATCGCTATAGATAACATCAGGTTACCCACCCCCCCATCTACAGTCTCCCCTATTGTTTTGAAATCTGCGCTGAGTTAATTACAACAGATCTATTTGACGTATAACCATGCTGAGACACAAAGAGGTTTTGTACTATGGGAGATACGGTTACCCTCTATAAAGAGTGGCGAGAATCTGACTATTTTCCATGGATCAGGAAATGTGCGGTTGTGCTAGATTAAAAATCAAACACATAGGTGTAGCAAATATAGTAGCACTATCCTTCACAAAGAAGCAAGGAATGATATCAGCACCAGTTGTCCTTTAAACTTTTAATGCACTGCATTACTTCATCTACCGAAACAGATTTGAAAGACGATGGTGGCATGTTAGAATCTATATCTGGGAGATCAGAGCTCAAAGACTCAAGTAGAAAATACCAGAGAACAATGTATAATTAAATAATATATTAAAACTAAATCTAAAACTCTATTATTTGCATTTAAAGTATGATTGAATTACCGCAGCTTCAGAAACTCTACAAAGGATGAGGATAGGTTTAATTTGCAATCAAACGTGCTAGGTATATTAACATAATATCTATGGTAAATCAGGACTTCATCGGAAAATTTTATGTTTATTCTTTTTAAGACAAAACCCAATATTACCTTGAATAGTGCACAAACTGTATATTATCGTGCCTAACAAACTTACTGCAATGTTTCTTTGTTCAAAGTACCTTATAGCGTTTATTAAATGCTTGAAATTTACAACATTGAGTTACTCTTCCAACCTCGAATTTTATAACAATTATTTGCATTATTCAATGCTACGGACATTATTTGGTAAAGAAAATACCGAATCTTTGAGGTCTTAAAAATTTAAATGTTACTCGAGGAACCATCGATTACACTACGACAAGCTTTAACAATTGTTAGCGCATGCAAGATTCGAACCCTCAACTTCAATAGATGACGAAACAGATAAAAAGCTATCTTTTTACTTTTCATAATAGCTTTTTGGACATGAGTTATAACGTTGTTTCACTAGTTTTAAGCGAAACATATTATTAATCTAAACGGGATATTTACACCCCGACTTAAATAATTCATCTCATCATTTCTTCTCGAATGTATCACGAGATCGATTCATTCCAATTTTAGAATTCAATTGTTTCAAACGTAGCGGGGACTGCCGAATTTCTGACCGTATTTACATGCATAAATATGAATGAACATTCGTCGAGGCAATGAGCGCGTTCGTCATGGCAGCAGCTTCACTTCGACGATCCGAAACAAATATTTAGGGAAACGCCATCGTCAATATTTCTCCAACTTCCTTCATTCCCCTTTCGCCGCTGCCCCCCCTCAACCGTCCACACGCAGAATGACTGCACGCTAAATCGAACGATGAAAAATTGCTTCGACAGACAAACGCGGGAAGGAAAATCGATGGAATATGAACAAAGCGCTCGTTCTTCCTCGTTTTGCATTATCTTTTCTTTTCACTATCGTTCGCCGGGTTGTTGATTTTGTTCGTTTCGTTTCTTTTGCTTTCTTAGTGATTTATTGGGGAGGAAGTTTTTGGATTAAAACCGGCGCGTGTGGGATTTCGATTATTGCGAAGTGCACGCAAATTTGGAGGTTTGTTTATTAAAGTTCTCAAAGTATAATTATGATTGAAATTTGTAAGATTTATTTGAAAAAAGATCTTCGCCATTATGTCGATACAGCTATGTGTCTCGGTCCCAGCATGATATACGTCCCCCATTGGCACTCCCACGAAATTTGGGTCCAGCGCAAGTGGGAGTCAACACCTTACACCGTTGCCAATTTGCCCATTGGATAAGAGGAACCTCAGCGCCAGTAGTGACCGTAGTGGGATGACGTTGACTGCGTGGGAGACTCCGTAGCACCCTGCTCCGGGTTAGTATCCGTTCGCCAGTGTTTGTGAGCAATGGTGCAGCGACAATGTGTAATACATGTCGTTCTATTAAAGAAGGCCGTGACGTGTAAAGTTCATCTTATACACTTTGCGCTGCAATGCTATCTGGTGGTGGATACATTAGTTTCAAACACCAAAAGATTTCGCGCAAATAAAATCTGTCGTGCTACGATTCAACCCTAACGAAGCCACAGAAGTTAAGAAAAACCAAAAAAAGATTGGAAAATATTTTTTGCTTTAAAAGAAATTAACAATTATGTGACTCAGTAGAATAACTTTAAAACATT
Organism: Trypoxylus dichotomus; assembly: GCA_023509865.1. NCBI lineage: Eukaryota > Metazoa > Arthropoda > Insecta > Coleoptera > Scarabaeidae > Trypoxylus > Trypoxylus dichotomus. The sequence goes on from CM042077.1 coordinate 63,477,747, forward strand.
GGGTTGTCGTTGGTGTAGTCAGTACAAATTATAAACGTTGTACACTCATGGACAATGTAATGCACATGAATATGGAGTGAGGAAAATCTAATATAATAATAATCATGAGTAGTGCAAAAATTTAATTTAATTTATTTATTATATTTTACGTCTATTTGTAGATGTTTTACACTGATTAAAATTAATTAACTCTAATTAACTTTAATCAGTGTAATACATCTCCGTATAGACTAATAAAACTGAAAGAATTGTACCATTAATCGAAAATCCATTTAATTATTTATCAACTAGTCTGCTTGTACTCAATTTCAAACAACAACGAAAGAAGTAAACTGAATTTAAAATTTCTCCAACGTCGACGCCGACTAACAGAGCTCTATATCTCATTAATCGCATCGAGCACACAAAGATTTACAATTCCGTTTCGACAGCGAAACACTATAACCATTCAACGAAGTAGTATCACCTTTTACGCGTCGGGATCGTACGATGAAAGGTTCCCCTTGAATAGGTTTAGCACGTCAATTTTCCCCCTCATCAATATTAAGTCGTTCCCTTTGTAATCCAGACGAGAAAAAAAAACGTAGAAAAAAGTAGCAGTAACTATAAAAGCAAGGCAAGAGAAACGAAAGCACTGCCCGAGAAAAACAGGAACATTTCGCAAAGAAGAAGCAACACTCCCGCGTAACATATTAACGAGAAAGGGGACGGCCCGACTAAAGGAGTCCGAGGAGCGTAGTTGAGAGAAAGAGGAGCGCCGAAAAGAGATAGGGTATCGGGAAATAAGACGCGAAGGAGATAGAAAAAAGAGAAAGAACTTTTCAAAGTGTCATTGACGACAGATTAACCTTGCTAAAGTAAGTCGTTGATCCTATAAGTGGAACGGATCGTCTTTCGAAGGATACCTTTGTCGACACGGTTGTTGTATGCTGCGTATTAAGAAGAAGGGACAAAAAAAGTTGCTTGTAGGAAGTAAGTTAGTAGCTATTCGAGAGGCACTGACTTAGGTTTTTATTATTCAAGGTCTGACATTCGAATCGGGAAACTCGAATCTTTTATATTGTTGTTTGTCTATTCGCTAGGAAAAGAAAACATTGAAGCAACTGTGACGTACGTATATCATAGACGTACAATAAATCCCGCAATAAATAAATGATAATTATTAATAATTAATATATTTTTGAAAATACCACTGCCAAAGTAAAAACTCGTAACAATATTATCTAAAAACTGTGTAGGACGACATCGGGGCTTCAACAGATACCTTGGGTATCATCCATTGAGCTAGTTTTCTCAACAGCCGAGTACTGCGCCTCTCTTGGCTAAGCAGTTGTCGAACGAACTTCATCTACGTCCAGTTTAATATCTGGAACAATCCGATCAACACCCTATCTGCCGAGCAATATCTATCGACCTTCAATCCGTACAAGCGAGGCCTCGCATAGAGTACCCCAAGCTACAGGAGAACCTTGAACTAGCCATACAAGAAGACATACAAAGTTTGCGACGAAATAGACTTCCCCGAAGAAATCTACTGCCACCGGAGAAAAACTTATGCATACACCTGGTAAATACAAATGTTAAAAGATAACTAAACATATACAGTGAAATTTCCCTTCGCGGATACCTCTCTTACACGGACACCTCCCTTAAAGGGACAGTTTCTCATGGTCCCGACCGGCTCTCATATAATTTCCATTGTATTAACTCTTTCTTGAACGGTAAATGATCTCTTAACCGGACAAAACATAAAAAGAAACGCCCATCCTATTTTTATATCGAGAGTATTGCTATTGCATTTCTCAATCGCGCCGCGCGCCAATTTCGCTGGGACTTCCTCGAGGTAACCGGAGATTTACCGACTTTAATCTTTCGGTACAAAGGCAGCCTATGTCGTGCATTGCTGCTTAGCGTGAATTAGGGCTTCCGCAAGTTAGTCGGGGATTTATCGTTTTTATTCTTTAGGTGTACGCTTTCGATTGAATCTGCTTTCAATATTAGTCTGATGTCTATGCGGAAAAGACACAGTGGGCGACACATTCATTGTAGAAATGGCTCCCAATAGAAAAATTCTCACGCTTAAACAAAAAATTGAGATTGTTGAAGTTTACAATAGAGAGAAATTAAGTGTAAGGAACTTATCCAAGCGTTTTAATATTGGAAAAACACAAGCTGCAGATATAATTAAACATAAAGAAATCCTTCTAAAAAATGGATGTCGAACAGCAGTTTGAATGAAAAAAGAAGCTTTTTGACGGGTGATGGTACTAAAATTGACAAATTGTGTTATGACTGGTTTACATCAGCTCGGCATAGGGGATTCCTTCAACAGGTATGCATATGATTTGTTTTGGATAAGGTTTTCTTGTATTAATGCGATGATTTTCCTTTCATATTAAATTCTAAAATAGTTAAAAAAAAAGTGAGATTACCAATAGGTTTGTCGTGACAAAAACGTAAAAAAACTTTTTTTTTGTAGGTCCGCTAATACGATGTAAAGCAAGAGAAATAGCCGCTTCTTTGGGACATTCTACATTCAGTGCTTCTTCTGGTTGGCTCAATAAATTTAGAATCCGCCACAATATAAGTTTTAAAGCGATTTCAGGAGGAGTTTCGGTTAATGCTGAAGATGTTTCATCGTTTTTAAAAAAATGTCCTTCTTTGATTAAGGGATATTTACCGAGAGACATCTATAATGCCGATGAGACAGGCCTGTATTTTAGGGCTCTACCCGACAAAACGCTCACATTAAAGAAGGAAAAACGTGTTGGGGGTAAGCACCCCAAAGATAGGTTTACAGTTTTGCATTGTACAAATATGGTGTGTGAAAAACGAAAACTCCTAGTCATTGGTAGAGCAGCTAAACCCTGAGCTTTTAAAAATATTAATATAAATAACCTGCCTGTAATTTGGAAATACAATAAAAAAGCTTGGATGACAGGACAAATTATGTCAGAGTGGTTGCAGGACCTAGATTGGAAAATGGCTAGAGAAAAAAAACATTTTGTTATTTTTAGACAATGCGGGATCTCATCCGAAAGACGTTCGCTTAAATATTATAAAAATATTTTTACCCCCTAATTGTACATCAGCTTGTCAACACAATTTTAAAACTTATTACCGAAGTCTAATACTCAAACATCTGCTAGTAAACATTGAAACTGCTGGTGCAGCTTTTGAGTTAATAGAGAAATTACATCACTGGATGCAGTTTATTTGGCAAAAACCGCTTGGGACCAAGTAACCAAGGAGACAGTTCAAAATTGCTTCCGAAAAGCAGGATTTAATCATGTAAATATGCAAAGTGAAGACGAGTTAACTGAGGCCGACACATCTGACCTAGAAGATGATTTGCCTCTTAGTGTACTTTCAGATATCCTCAATAATAAGAATTTATTGAACTTGATGGATAATGAAAACCTTAATGGTTTTTTGAACGTAGATGAAGATTTGTATGTTGAAGATCCATATTCAGAACAAGAAATTACAAACACAGTTGAAATACAAGATCTTTCGGAAGATTCTGATGTCAATGAGGTTCCAGTGCCAGAAGCTATCCTAAATTATGGTAAAGCTATTACTCTGACCAAGCAGCTCAAAAGTTTTGTCGAAAATCAGGGAGATACAGAGTCTTTGGCGTTTCTTTCTAAATTAGAAATACGATTTCAAGACGCCATTTTAAAGAAAAAGAGAAGACAAACAACAATATATGAATTTTTGCGTCTTTAAAGTGACTATTCATTTCGTTGTTTTGTATTACATACTACATCTATGTATCTATGTACATACGTATATTATACTTTGTATGTATATATATAAAGGAAATAAATTTTTTTTTCTTAAGTTTAAAGTTTCTTATTTATTTTAAAAACATTTATATACATATACGGTTTAAATGTGACAGTTTCTTTAACATATTAATTTTTCGTTAGAACACAATTTTTGTTGTATCTACTACGTATTTCTTTTATGGGAACACCCCTCCTGAACGGACATCTTCAGTTGGTCTCGTTGGTGTCCGTTCAAGGAAGATTTAATTGTATAAAAATGTGCCAATGTACAACAACGAAATTTTTGGAAATTCCTTTTAAAATAGAAACTTCAGAATTTTACAGCAGTCGAACTTCCTATTTTCAAAATAGGTTAGATCTGTGAGACAAGTTCTTAACTTTCATTTTTACTTCAGCAAAGAAATTGACCAACTAATTGCTGGTGATAAGAGTGATATATAAATTATAAAGTTGAAAGAATTAGACGTTCCATCAAACCCAACTACCGAACTAAACAACAATCACTGTCCACGAGATACAATTAATCTATTTTCGGAAATAACACCTCTTAAAACAAAACAATTGCAAATCAATTAAACAGAAAATTTAACAAAAGAGTTTCCGGTGTCCCGGACCGAGATAGGAAGATGGTCCTCCAACGGTATAATTAATCACTTTTCCAGTAAACCGATGCAGCCGACGCCGCTGACATCGCGAGAAGTGTCATTGTCGGCGAGATGGTCGCCGCATTGTTACTCGTTAATAGAATTGTGTTCGCCGTACTGAAAACTCGGAATTCGCGGTTCATCAAAAGAAGCAAATAAAATGCTTTCAGCACGACTTCCCTCGAAGTATTTCGTGCGATTCGCGAGTTGGGGATTGAACATCCGGCCCACGACAACTACGGGTTTGGGATTGCGGGGGTACAAATTCAATCGCTTGGCGAAGCATTGTTTGTTCAGCGTCACCGTTGCGCTTCGAATACGTGTGTATGTGTGTGTGAAATAAAATTGCGCAACAGGTACTAGAGGGAGGTATAAGTACTGTAAAGGCGATGAGGATAAGGTTGGATGTTTATATTACACTGCTCGAAATAATTAACGTATATTTCACAAAAATGATTTTGTGATATCCGTAAGTCTGGAAGAAATATTATTGCATTAGACAAGGCAGAACGATATAAAGCCAATAAACCAGGTGACAGTTTAAAATAGGGGTGCTTAGACTCCAGCGTCTGGCGACCTACCTCAAAGTCCATTCTGTAGATGTAGATGCTGAAGTATGTATGTGCGAAACAGGATTTGTAGTGTAAATAGCTAGGATGTAACACATGGGCTGAAAAGTCCCGAGCCTAACACATAGATGACGCTAGTTTTATTGCAGTCACCTTTCTCTCAGTTAGTACTAACCTTCAAAAGACAGCTGTTAAAATTTCATGATATTCTGTTCATTAGTTTGTGAGTTATTGTGCTAAGAGTCACGCTCCTTTTGTTATTTTCAAAACAATGGATCAAAAACAATTTCGTGTTTTAATTTTACACTGCCACTTGATGAGAAAAATACCGTTCAAGCGAAGCAATGGCTTGAAAAATGTTATGGGAACCCCGCTCCATCAGAAACAACAATGAAACGTTGGTTTGCTGACTTCAAACGTGGTGGCAGAGACACCGACGATGCAGAACGCAGTGGACGTCCAAATGAGGCGGTAACACCAGAAGACATCAAAAAAAAATCCACAAAATTGTTTTGAATGACCGAAAAGTGAAGTTGCGTGAGTTAGGCGACATCGTAACGATATCAAAAGAACGTATTGGCTTTATATTGCATGCGCATTTGACTATGAGAAAGCTCTGTTCAAAGTGGGTGCCGCGTTTGCTTACTGTTGACCAAAAACAAGAACGTGTTGATGATTCTGAGCAGTGTTTGGCCATGTTTAAACGTAACAAACCGAACAAACCGGAATTTTTGCGTCGATATGTGACAATGGATGAAACGTGGATCCATCACTTCACTCCGGAATCAAAACGATCGTCATCTGAGTGGACAGCAACTGGTGAACCTCGTCCAAAGCGCCTGAAAGCACAACTATCGGCTGGAAAGGTTATGGCCTCGATATTTTGGGATGTGCGTGGTGTAATATTCATCGACTATCTTGAGAAAGGAAATATCATCAACAGTGAATATTATATAGCGTTATTGGAGCGTTTGAAGGCCGAAATTGCAAAGAAACGACCGCATATGACAAAGAAAAAAAATTTGTTTCATCAAGACAACGCACCGTGTCACAAGTCAATCAAAACAATGGCAAAACTACATGAATTGAACTTCGAAACTAAATCACTACGTTCAGGAGATATACTAACTTCCAATTGCAATTTGAAGAGCCATCGTTCTAAGCTTCGGGCACGGATGGAATTTTTATTGCTATATTCATAACCTCCTCCATAATTTGGAACTTTCGAACACAAAATTTGTTGATGGAAAATGCAATGGAATGAGAAAAACGAAGGGAAATCGTTGTTAGCTCGACACAATGCTACAAAACCACCTTTACCTCCAGTCATGATTACTACTTCATCTGTTGCAATGCACACTAGTTTATAGACTGGTAGCTTGTAGCTTATCAAAATATCTAAGAAAGCATCATATATATTTTCGTCACAGGATTTTCGTTTTAGAGGAATGATGGTAAAAAATTCTTCTTTAACTGACATGTCATTAAATATAATTCGTATAAAAATACACAGCTAAGCAGTACCTGTCAAATCGGTAGATTTGCCGAACTGCATAGAAATGTATGTAGATTCCATCATATCATATTTTAGTCTATCTATCATGTCCTGACTCATGGCTTTAGCATATCTTGCGACTGTCGGACGAGATAACTGAAGTTCTTTAATAGCAGACATGATCTCTGTTTTATTTTTAAAATGTCGAAAGAAAACCTCAGTCGTTTAAAAAAAATACTTTCTTCCTAACCATTCCTTCTTCAAAGGATTTCTTGCGTTTCACCAATATATGAGAAGTTTTATATGACGCGATTGTTACAGCTTTTAATTGTTTGGTTGGTATTGCAAACATGCTTTGTTCTTTTTTCAAACAAGTTATCAAATCATGCACTTTTCAGTTTCTTAATTCACTCTGTGGTAGTCGTTTTCACAGTTCTTATGGATGCTTTTATGATGCGTCTTTATGTTCCTACGCTTAGGTATTATGATGACTCGGGGTGCAAGAAAATGGTGATTAATAGGACCCGTTTTTAAAGTCCTTTTAACGCCGGCATAGAAACCCAAAATGTTATTGCGCATTATTGCTGGAATTTTATGAGAATCTCTGCAGTTACAATACTGAAAAGTATATACTTCAGTGTTAAACGGTGAGAACTTTGGAAAACATGTAAACAGTATTACAAATTTTTATTTATTTTGCGTGTTTAAATCATGTTTATTTATGTGAACACATTTTTTATGTATTTATTTATGGAAACTATACGAATATATTACGTCAACTTAAGGAAACCATATTTACGACATTCAACTTTGTCGAAGTAAAAGTAAATACTAAGGAAACTTAAAATTATAGAACTTCTTCCTACCTCCCCTCCCCCCTCCCACACATACAAATTGGTATAGCAAATTGGGAAAGAGAATTGAAACCAATACGTAAGCTTCCACGGCCAGAGTCAGTAATAAGCGAACTATTTTCGGAATCACACCGTGATATGATGAACATGATCAACACATGATGAAGAAATGAAATAAGAGTAACAGAAAAAAGGAAATGAACGAAAAAAGAAGGAAAGGGAAAAAGAAAAAAAGAAAGACTTACTCTTATTTTATATCTCATCACGACATAGTCCAATTCCGGAAATACTTTGGGAAAGAGAATTGTTTATTTTAATTTTATACGTAGTGTTCTTTAAAATTCCTAAAATATACTACTAATTCAACGACAGTCACTCCAATAAGAGAATCTAACCTCATCATCCGTTCTCTTTTTATCAATTTTCAATAGAAATTACCTCATTTAAAACAAACCCTAAGTATATGCACATATTTTAGATGCAACATCTATAGTTCTAATCTTGCATCTAAGTTACTTCGCCCGAAACTTTCTCCTCGCGCATTAATTCGACCGCCGAAAACCTAGAACATCCGGAATCCGACGATCCTTAATTAGTTTTCGCCCGCTTAATTCCATCGCCCGGTGTAAGTTTGCGGCCGAGTGGAGCGGGACGCGATAAGTTGTTTCTACGTTGCGTCGCATCGCACCAGCTTCCTAGACGCCGCCCAAAACAGAGAAAAAAAAAGGGCGCTAAGAGATTCGGAAACGTTTCGTAATTAAGTATTGTGCATCGGGCAAGTTAAATGTTTCAGAATGGCGGCAATCCGTTAAATTCGCTTTTGTGCAAGTTTTATGCACGGTTTCGTCGGCTAGTCGGGATGATTTGATCTATCCGACAATTGCCGCTTCAAGTTTGTTGTGTACGCTTTGGAAAATTTACGTAGTTTCGCGTTAATTATGGAGAAAACTTCACCGAGCGACGGATTTTGAAAATACGCTGTATCACATATTTAGGCACGTGACAATATTTGTGAGGTGCATGTTATTTCTGGTTTCAAAATTCTTCTTCTTCTTCTGCTTCTCATATGGTTATACCTTTTCAGGTGTCTGATGAAGATTCTTTTTGGACCCATGTTTTCCACTCTCTCTTCTATTTACTGCCGTTACTTCCATTTCTTCTAAGTTTTCCCCCTTTCTTCTACCCATTTCTCTTATCTGGTCCATCCACTTCCTCCCAGGTCTTCCTCTTCATTTCTTTTTTAGGTATCCTGTAATTCTATCTATCTTCATCTTTACTATATGTCGTTACCAATTTAATTGCTTCCTCCACTGATTCTTCCTTTATTTCTCTAATATCTTCATTCTTGATCCAATTCCATTTCGTTTTCCCCGTTATTCTTCTTAGGTGTTTCATTTCCATTGCATTTATCTTCATCTCGTCTTTCTTTTCCAATGTTCAGTTTTCACATGCATACGTTATTGCTGGGATTGTTATAGCACAGAATGCGGCAAAATAAACAGTACTAAAATTATGAAACGTATATTATTTCTTATTCATGTATTTACTTTAACATTATATAGAGTTGTAAACATTATTCGTCACGACGATTCCGATAAAACAGATATTCAAGATCCCCTCCGTTCAGTTTCAAACAGTATTCGTAGCGTTTGCGAAGGTTCACAAACATGTCTGTGAACACAGGTTATTACATAGTACGAAAAGAAACCTTGAATTTTAATCCGCAATTTCCGGAATGTCAAATGGTGAATCGGTACCGAAAAAAGCCTCCTTCAGCATCCCCCATATGTACGCATCAGACGCTGTTAGGTCTGGCGAGTGCGATGGATATGTGAAATAAGTACCACGCGAAATAAGGCGATGCCCAAAATGATTGCGCAGCATTCGAAGAGACTCCCTAGCCGTGTATCAGATTGGCCCGTGCTGCCGAAATCGTTGTTGATTACGTGGTAGGTCCTGACACGACAAAATACGCTGAAGATCATGCAGAAATGATGTGATAACCTGTTCTCTGTAGCGTTCCTGATTCACGGTTAACGGCGTTCCATCGTCTACTTCAATTAAATACGGACCAAATATGCAATGGGCAGATACAGCATACCAAATGGTAACACGGTCACTATGAAGGGGTTGCTCGACGTTGCTATCGGGACGTTCGAATCCAAGAAACCGTGTTGGCTGCTTGTTAATGTATCCGTTTAAATGAATATGGCTTTCATCGGAAAACCAAACATTCGATAAGATCGACGCTTTCTAATAATCCATAGCTAGCACACGTGCGCAATATTCGGCTCTTACACGCTTATCAGCTGCAGTCAGGCGCTGTCCGGGCTGTATTTTGTATGCAAACCCACCAATATTATTGAACATTCAATAGAGCGATCGATCACTGATATTAAATTTTAATGATGGTCTTCGGAGGCTACCCCTGTGACCTTTACGTTGGCAAAGCACACTTCCACGACGTTGCTCGCGGACGAAGCCGCCGAAACCCCATTTTGTGTGCAAAATTAGTTCATGACCTTTCAATATATCCAATTCCTCTTCGTGTTTTGTTCCAAAAATTCTTTTTGCATTATGGTGAACCAAATCTTGTAGAGGGGCTACCGCTAAAGTTTCTGTAACTTCCGTAGCGCTAGGGTAAACAGTCTTTCTTTAATTTTTGGATGTTTTTGTAGATGAGGAAAATACTGTGCCCAATTTTCTTTGTAGCAGCTCTAATAACTTCATACTAAAATCTGGATAATTTAGCCTACATAGAAATTGAAAGTGCTACGCCAGAAAGCTTCAGCGTAGTCAGCTAACTGTGAGATGCAGGTAGTACTTATTAAGGCTGGCAAATGTAATGTTCACAGTTCGTGGATTTTGCTTCGTTGACATTTTCCTCCGCTGTCTTCAAAGTCTTTGGTAGGCTTTCCTCTGCCAACTTTCGATACCGAACACGAAGGGAAATCTGTATCGTCTGCATTGTCAGGTTCAGCACTAGCCAGCGGGAAACATAAATATAAAATTATTCGCCATCCAATCACCATTCTTTTTTTTTTTTTTGAGACAGTTTTGTCTCGATGGACTGATCTCCACTGAAATTAGCTAGAAATCTTCTTGTAATTGCGTTGGAAATTAGAGATATCTGATCTTCAGCAACATGAATCCTACGTTACCAATAGGCAATTTTAAGGGTGCTACAGAAACTTTGTATCTTTCAAACTTGTTGTTACATCAGGTGCAGTTCAGGGTTTCAGTCCCTAATATTTTTTCTATTCATTAATGATATCGTTGATAGTGTGAGACGTGGGATTGTTACATATGCTGACGATGTTAAACTGTTCTCTACCATTGATACTCCCACTAACTGTGTACTACTTTAGAAGGATATCTGTGGCATCTCTGACTTTGTGCAGAGTACATAGGTTATTTCCAAACGTTTCTATATGCTTACATGTAACATTTACCAAACGCAAACTGCCGTATATACTATTGAGGAGACAGTATTGGGGATCGCTTCATCGGTTAGAGATTTGAGGGTGCTTTTTGATTGCTCTTTGTCTTTTTCTGGCCATATTTCGGAAATTGTTTCCAAAAGCTATAAGACCTATCGATTCATTTATTGCAAACTGCATGGATTTCGATAAAATGAAATCACTCTACTTTATTTCTTCGTCTCGTTTAGTCCCGACTGGAATACGGTGCTTTGATCTGGTTTCCAACATATATACCTCGTCTAAATTCCGTAGAGTCTATTCAAAGGAGGTTCCTGAAATTTTTATTTTTCTTGCTCGAAATATCGAATATAACGCTCTGCTGAACAAATTTAATTTCACAGCGCTGTACGTGAGGAGAATTATGTCTCTATTTAAGTCCTTGTTTTCTCTGTTGCATAATTAAATTGATTATCCATGGCTACTATCTAAGTGTGATTTTCTTGTGCCTAGAGTGAACACCAGATCATCTTTCACTTTTTACTGCAACACTAACAGGATAAACATTTTAATGACGTCTCCCATTTTCTTAATGTGTTCCAATTTTAATCAAATCGCAGGCCTCTCTAATATTAACGCCGATAGCTTTAATACAATTCTTATAGCCATTTCTCCTCGCTTCGCCGGGTAATTTTTCCGCTTTGTTCTCAATATATTTTCCGTTCTGTTTATATCATTTTATTGAATATGTATTTATTAGTAACGTAATAAATGAATTATATTTACCTAATTTTTAGATCTATATCTAGCTTATTTCTATTCATGTTGCTACTAACACATGGGCTGAAAAGTCCCGGGCTTAACACATAGATGACGCTAGTTTTATTGCAGTCACCTTTCTCTCAGCTAGTACTAACCTTCAAAAGACAGCTGTTAAAATATCATGATATTATATTCATTAGTTTGTGAGTTATTGTGCTAAGAGTCACGCTACTTTTGTTATTTTCAAAACAATGGATCAAAGACAATTTCGTCTTTTAATTTTACACTGCTTCTTCATGGCAAAAAATACCGTTCAAGCGAAGCAATGGCTTGAAAAGTATTATGGGGACCCCGCTCCGTCAGAAACAACAATAAAACGTTGGTTTGCTGATTTCAAATGTGGTCGTAGAGACACCGATGATGCAGAACGCAGTGGACGTCCAAATGAGGCGGTAATACCAGAAAACATAAAAAAAATCCACAAAATCGTTTTGAATGATCGAAAAGTGAAGTTGCATGAGTTAGCTGACATCGTAAAGATATCTAAAGAACGTATTGGCTTTATATTTCATGAGCATTCGACTATGAGAAAGCTCTGTTCAAAGTGGGTGCCGCGTTTGCTCACTGTTGACCGAAAACAAGAACGTGTTGATGATTCTGGGCAATGTTTGGCCATGTTTAAACGTAACAAACCGGAATTTTAGCGTCAATATGTGACTATGGATGAAACATGGATCTATCACTTCACTCCGGAATCAAAACGATCGTCATCTGAGTGGACAGCAACTGGTGAACCTCGTCCAAAGCGCCCGAAAGCACAACAATCGGCTGGAAAGGTTATGGCCTCGGTATTTTGAGATGTGCGTGGTGTAATATTCATCGACTATCTTGAGAAAAGAAATACCATCAACAGTGAATATTATATAGCGTTATTGGAGCGTTTGAAAGCCGAAATTGCAAAGAAACTACCGCATATGGCAAAGAAACAAATTTTGTTTCATCAAGACAACCCACCGTGTCACAAATCAATCAAAACAATGGCAAAACTACATGAATTGAACTTCAAATTGCTCCCACATCCACCGTATTCGCCAGATTTGGCTCCCAGCGACTACTGGCTGTTCGCAGACCTCAAAAAAATGCTCGCCGGTAAGAAGTTTCGCACGACTGAAGAGGTTATCGCTGAAACTGAGGCTTATTTTGAGGCAAAAGATAAATCGTTCTACAAAAGTGATATTGAAATGTTGGACCGACGCTGGAATGATTGCGTTGCTCTTGATGGAGATTACGTTGACGATTAGAGCTAATTTTGAACCAAAAAAACCGTGTTTTTTTTTGTTAGGCCCGCGACTTTTCAGCCCATGTGTTATGTATATATATATTTCCTGTAACTGGATGTATACTTTTCGCTGATGAAGTAATCAAACGACTGAATGGTCGAAGGACCGATATTCAGCAAATATTCCCACAAATCACTGTAACTGATAACTAGAGACTCCATTATAACCTGAGGTCAAATGTTACTAACCCCTAAATTGGAATAGTTTATGTAGGAGAAATTGTAGTCTTAGGGGATTATGAAGCATTCCCTTTTGAGAATTAACGTATCGTGGCACCTACCATTAGGTGTATTTCGTGTGAGTATGAGATCGCAATATCAAAAAAGTCCCTTTAAGATTAAAATTTTAAAATAGGATTATTGAATGAAACGAAGCAAAGAAAAGGAGAGAGAGGAAAGAAAACGGTAAACCGATCGCTAAAAATACATATCTATCCATTCGGTTTCCTTATATATCCGGTTTGGTTCGCGAAATACGTTGAAAACTTTTTACAAAATTGATATGTGTATTGTAGCGCTCGACTTATATAGATATATATTGACAATCTATGGCGTGTTACAAAGCCAATAGAAGAGATTTACGGAGGTAATTTGTAGAGGATCCCTTCCAGTCATGTATCTTCGTCCCTACTTTTATACACATTAGATGTCTCCCGGCAATAAATTGCTTATTTCGGGACGAAATTGTACCTTTTAAATTTTTATTTTCTCGTCTCTTCTCTCCTTTTCTCTGGTCTGCGTTCACTCCAGTTCGCCGCCCCCAAATGGGAACGGCGCAACAAAAGTTTAAGTGCTTCTTCTTACGTTTCAAAGCACCGTTGACCGCCTTAATGCACGTTATATTGTTTTGTTTTGTACATTTCCTTCCTCTTACTGGAGCGATTGTTTTAGGTTAACCATTTAAAGTCTGCGAAACGTTTCGTATGGCACTGTTACCGTTTCGTTTATAAAAGAAAATGACGTCATGGTTTTGAAGTTAGAATTGTTCACGTGCAATGTTATTTTACTAATCTCTGGAGTTAAAATGTCCAAGTGATGTCGTATAAAATGACACAAAGTATTCTGAATATAACGAGGGCGAATCAAATATGATCCGGACTTTAGTTTTAAAATGTCTATTGGTACAGTGAAAAAACTTGAATACACGTTATTTTTCTATATAGTTTCCTCTGCTACCCACATATTTTCCCCGTCGTATTGGAAGTTTTTGTAACCAATTGTAGACGAATACTTCCACACCTTCATCCTCGTCGAAGTAGTGACCTCCCAGTTCTTCTTTGAGTGGTTCAAACGTACATAGTATAGTAGTCATGCGGTGACAAATCGTGACTGTAGCGCGGATTGTTACGTTCTCCTGGTTTGAAGAACAACGCCGCTGTAGCCTGCTCGTAATTTCCTAAATTACTTGACCAATACTTACTTATAGAGTATGTTCGCTTATTTACTAGAGGAAAGGTTGTACAGTGAAACTCAATGCGCATGCGCAAAAAAAATATATTTAAAAATGAAATGGTTACACGGTTTCCACTCTTGCCTATGTACATGTACGATGTACGTAAGATATATAGATTTGCAATAATTGCAGTTATTCGAGCTCTCTTATACATGTAATGTACATTAGCATTTGTATATGTATTTTCATTGGTAGCAACATAAAGTAATGCCTCAGCATGTACGTTGCAACGCTATGTCTTAATTCTGTTTAAAAGGTTAAACTCTTATATGCTTCCGCTGAAGCTTTGTCAGAGGCATGTACTAATGCCTCTATCTGTTTGCATGCACCACTACCTTTTATAGGAGCCAACCCTATTTATTTCTTAAATTTATAAGCGCACCTCGGTGCTATGCTTATTTATATGTCCCTTTCCGGGAGCCTAATATACTTTCCTTGTTTTAAATTTGCCTAAGGACTTGGCCCTGTATTATTGGCATGTATTTGTACTTGACCAAATACGTTTATTATTTTCACATTTATAGGGGAACCCACCCTATCTCTTAGAGCTTGAACGCCTGGTCGAGGGCGACAGTAGCGATAATAGCCGATCTCAATACAAAAGTAATGTCACAGCTACCCAGGCGTTCTCGTTTGAAATATTACGCTATGTGCAATCTTAGCTCTATACTACTGCGCCCCAAAGAAGGAAAAATCCAGTAACCAGCAAATGTGCGAACTGCGCACCGACAAGTAAAACGGAGCGATGATGCCGACATTACATAAGAAAACTGGTCCGTGACACTAGTCCGCTACGACGAGCAACTAAATGAAAAATTTCTAAGTCCCGATACGACAAGGACCGAACAAACGTACAAAAGACAACGGGCGCTGCGGCCGCAACGACCGTCAGCAAGAAGCGGAGTGATCGTACTTGTAGAGGAGGTCTATACATGCGCGCCGACAATCTCACCAAAATAATTTCCGACACAAACTTAACTGAAGACTAAAAATATGTATAGACGACAATGGACACAGTAGCCTCGACGTACGATGATAGAAAATCGAGAATTTATACTTATTAAAAAAATCTATACATGTGGTCCGACGACGTTACCAAATGACTCCCGCCAGAAATAAATGTATAGACAACGTCCTCGACGATTCCCGCCAAAACTAGAAAAACTTAGAAATCTCTAATAATCTTACGACGACGTTACTGTACACGTTACGACGAGGCACGAAAGGTGACCGAGAGTGCACGATCGCTAATACCTCGTCTGTCGCGCGGGAGACGACTGCGTATGCTTGTGTACCTTAAATTTCAAGAAAACTCCCATTACATATCCGACGACGTTGCAGTGAATGATTTCTAATTAGGCAGTTTTAGCTAGCGTAATGCGAATGGCTGACTTGCATACATATACAATGCGTAATGTACATACATATTAAAATAAAATTGGATATAAGAGAGCAAAATAAATAAATATAAGAATGAAAATAAATAAATATAAAAATGAAAATAAAATAATAATGCAAAGAAGATAAAATACATAATAGTAAAAAAATTTATAAAATATAAAAAACAATGTTAAGTCCTTAACACGGATATTCTAATGTTTCTCAATGAATTTTGTCTAACTTATTTTGAGTCAATGCGGCTGTGTATGGGATAGCATTGTCATGGAGAATAACATTGCGAATGGACTTGTTTCCCCTTTTTCATTGATACGCCAGTTTTACTTCATCAAAACACTTCACAGTAGTACGCAGCATTAACGGTACGCCGTTCGTGAAGAATACCAATGAGCAGTATGCCTCTAAAATCCCAAAACGAAGGTTAATGAGGTTTGTGACCCCAGCAGAATCGCCAAATGGATTTCCATAAAGCAACACAATGTCTTGACTGAGCCTTCCACATCTTTTGTTTTGAATTGCGCGTCGCAGTCCTTTCAATGTCCTTCAGCTCTGGAAAGGAACTCAACAAGCAGAATTACCTTGTTTGTCCCAGAGCACAGTTCACATGACTTTCCTTGCTGACGACGTTATTTTGAACTTTTGTCTTTTGAGGGATTGTAACTGCCTCCACTCCATCGACTGTTTTGATTTCTCATTAATAGAAGGTCGTCCACTCCATGTTTCGTCATTAATATTGGTTCGTCCATCATTGAATTGTCTCATTACATTTTCGCCATAAAATTGTACAATTTGAGGATGAATTTCGGTTGGCTTAATATTCCTTGCATGTATCTTAAATTTATCTATATACTAACTACAGTAGACGCTCGATTATGTGAACGATGTCAGCCAAGCACTAGATATGCAAGAAATATGCCTTTGGTCATGCAAGCGGATTTTGAACAGTTATAATCAACAAAATTTCTAAATGAGCGTGGATTTTTTGCCTTTCCTATCACTAGTGGTCTTATTTTGTGTGTACCACTAGCAAACTTATGCGTTGTCTTTCCAGCTTTCTACCCGGAGCAGATTTTTCATGTAATGCAACATAGGTTTTCGTAGGTAATAATTTCCAATAAAGACTAATTTTATCTGCATTGCATATTTGCTCCTCATTTAAAGGTAGCTGGTTGATTTTGTTCATTAACTTTTCCTTAAACGGTTGCACTAGTTGTGATGGTGCCCATAATTTTACACCAGACACCGACAGCAGTTGAATTCCATACCTCCTTTTAAATATTTTTAGCCAGCCATCACTGACTACTAAATTTTCAGTCTCTTTTAGGTTTTCATTCAATAATTTTGCTCTCTCTTTAATTAATTCACTGCTAATTGGAACATGATTATCCCTTTGTTTTAAAAACCATTTATAGAGACGATTTTTTATTCCATGTGCTTGGACATTTTCTTTTAAGTTCTGCGATTTCCCGGACTTCAGTATTTATCCGACACACGTTGTGAAATTTGTGACATATTTTCTTGTACATTGAGTCACCCTCGCACCTTCTTTAATCTCGTCGATGATTTTCACTTGTCACTTAATTTTAAAAATCTTCTTTTATTGAACGTGGATGTCATGTCTATTCTGGCGTAATTTTAGCTGCACACTACTTTATTTCACGAAAACCAAGAGAACCAATGCTTGGGATTCCCATACACAAATCGTGGAACGACCAGTGCCGACGCTTAATAAAACGTAAACATTCTTTTGATCGATTCAATTACGCACGTAAATCGGGAAATAACCGCTACCCTGAACTGTTTACACTATCGAATTGTACGTGGTGCAAGCATTTACATTACCAAGCGTTCCATTTGATTTTGTAGTAACAATTTTCCGTTTACATAAATGCGACATTTCCACTACCGGGTTACATGAGCGAGCGTTTACTGTAATACTAACTTCTTGATGATCAGGCCAGTGGTGCCATCTATTACATTATGAGAACTTAAATATATCTGGTATTGTAGATACAGGTTTTAGAGTCGAACTTTTGATCGAATTTCGTATTATCAAATTTTCCAAAATTATTGGTTATATTAAAACAGAAAATTCAGCAACTTTCTACCAAATTTCATCCTGAATTCTGAATTCGATACCCAGGAATCTTTCCTTGCAAGTAAGATGTAGATAATTTTTTTAAGTGTACCCTTACTAGGACGTTGAAGACTTTTAACGTCCTTTCCGTTAGTAGCTTCTTCTGCTGACTACAAGAGAGTTTTAAATTGTAGATACCAAGAAATTGGGCGCCTTAATTTAGCAAAGTGACGCATATAAAACCTACCAACGCACAAAGTACGTAATGGACAGCTTTACCTTACGTACACCCTCCCAGATGGGACAACTCTTGAATATTAACGCTGTTTTACCAGGATTTACTTACTCTCTTACTTTCCGCTAGGTAAGTCAACGCTGAAGATTTTGCCGCTAAGCATCCGAATCAATTTTAATATTTTAAAATTTCAAATTAACTCCGAAAATAGATCGTTCAGCGTTTCCCCTCAACTAGATCGCGACGTACCATCTTCCTCTCTTTCGCGTTTAACGCCCCTTACATCTTTTTTCGTCGAAAATTGCGCATCTAAAATTTAATATCTGGAACAGATTTCGCGCAATCATTTAGCCGAGGCGTCCTCGTCTTTACCTCGTTTACTTCGGCGAAGGAGGACTGGCGATGACGATGACAAACTACGCCGTTGTAAAACCTTAATCCGTTTTCCTCTACAACGGCGATCATCAAGTCTCTTCTTCGTCGGTTCTTTTTTCTCGGCGTCTTTCTCTCGGTTCCTTTTGACTGCGCCAAACTTAGTCACGCCACCACCGGTATTCAGCTGAAATATCTGGGAAATTTTAATTAAAAAAGAGTTTCCGTTATCGCAAGCGTAGTCAACGTTGTCGCCCTCGTCGTACTAGTCATGTTCTAAGATTTCTATTGCATCTGAAGCGTTTTAAAAACGTCAGAAGTCAACGTTTCCGCCGCCAGGAGGCGACACGTGCGACACTAAAAAATATCAACAGGTTTTCGTCTTGTAGCTATTACCACGGATCTCGTTATGCCTTATAACTGTCGAGGAGCGGTCGGGTGTGAATTTGTTCTTGTTGTTGTCGCAGTTATGTTTATGAAGGATTTAAAATTACTTTTTCTTGATTTTCAAGCGACGCTAACCGAACTAAAAGCATTTCCTGTGGTTTCTATTTGGAAAGGGTTCTAAGCGACATATATATGGATAGGAAATCTTCATATTGGTACAGCATTAAATATGTAAACAATAGACGCCTTACATATTCTATCGTTGATGCACCTTCTAGTGATGAGCTACAAAAAATTTTCTTTAAGAAAAACTCAATTTTGATTGTAATGCTTTTTCTTTGGCTTTATGAACTGTAAGTATAACTTCCACATCATCTATATGTGATAAATTACGTTGCATTACTTAATGAACTACGTGACACATATGATAAACAGAATGTACGACGATGGCTATTTATGTACCCGGAATTACTAACAATGATATTGCTAGGTGCCATATCAAGCTAGTATAGACTTCCTTTCATGGCTGATATCTTTAATAGTTGTATATCCACCAGTTTCTTACTGAATATATGGAAACGTGCTCATATTGTACTCCTATTTTTAAGTTGATTGGTGACAGTTTGTAATGGAAAACAGGTGTGTCTTCACTTATTTTATTAACTAAATGAAACACTTAAGCTAAAAATAGCATGAATGTTTCAGTATTGGAATTACATTATTGACTACTAGAATCGAATGGAAGAGAACTTACAGAGTTACAATAATTGATTAAATTTATATGCCAAAAAGACTAAATAGCCTATGCCCATATGAGGAGGTGTACGGCGTCCTATATTTAGCCTTATATTAACCAAATAAAAAAAAATAAATAAACAAAAGAAGGTAAATTTGAAACAAAAAAAAAATAAAGCAAAGAAACAATACTAGTACAATGGCAACTAATGTGCTTGCTTGTGTAGTTACGAAGCACGGAGAAGTATACAAAATTATTGATGTTGAATTGTTAGTAAGTGGTGTTGTAGGTGTTTCCTTATTTTCTTAAACAGGGCATCTAGTTGAGTAAGGGGTAAGACGTCAACTACTGACTACTCAGGTTTGTCTTTTATATTTATAGATTGTTGGATTGGTAATTGATTGAAAACGTCTAGCTCTGATTAGCTTCGTAGAAGGATATGTCTGTAATGTTTAATGACATGTAATTGTAGTGATTAAAATATAATATACCTGGTACATACGTTAATTATTATAATCACAAGAGCTTTCTAAAGGAATAAAAGCATAAACCCTAAGATAAATAGCTTTGCTAAAGCAATGTTTAATATTGGGGATACACCTAATTGAAAGATACATCGTTAGACTAATTGCAAACATAACCGGAGTGTTGCAAAATTATTCATTGCTAGGGTTTCCACTACATCAGAGTATCTATATATCTGAATAAGGATTAGGTGTATAAGGTATGATTAAATATATGTATATGAGTAAGAAGAAAAAGAGAACATGTTAAATAAAGTATAACCTAAATCTAAATATTTGACTAACGTCCGAACAAATATAACTAAACAGTTGATTTGCGTTTTGATATCAATCCACACCGAGTCAACAACGTCTCTTTAATATCCATTTACCGAACAAAACAACACACAAAACAAATATTTTTCTAGATGTGCGAACAGGGCACTCTCCACAATCTTTGATAGCAAAACTTCACTCTGGGAAAGAACTTCAAGTATTTACAATACAATTCATCCACTGATGGAGAATTATATGAATAAAGAAAAATTCTTGCATACCTGGACATGCTTTACATCCACTTCTGAATTTAATACCTGGAGAGCTTTTCTTGTTGGTCAATGATATATTTGCTTGATTTCCTATACTTTTACTAAATCATAAATAAATAACCATCTTCTCACGTATGTATATCAAGTCAAAATTACTGCTCATTTATTTAGGGCGTTACAAAGAGTTCACATCCTTCATAAATATATAGACCAACCATTTTTAAGCTTGTTCATTGTACAAGAGGTTTCGATAAGAGCACAAGATTTGAATTGCCCGCCATATTTGACAGTCACAATAACACGTGATTATGACAGATCGAAGTTCACAGATGAGAGTTAGTAAACATGAAGTATCATACGATAGAACAACGCATCCTGATTGTTAAACATTGTTATCAAAATATTGAAAGTTTCATTGTCACCATTCGTAAAGTGCATCCAATATTCGGTCGACAGAATGTCCTAATTCATCCACTGTGAAAAGAATAATACAAAAATACGAAAGTACTTGTTCGGTTAGTGATATGAAATACACGACACAAAACATCACGGAAGTTCGCGAGAGTGTGGCCGAAAGAAAAGAGACGTCGATTCGTCATCGTGCACAAGAATTGAACATTACAACAGCCACGATTTGCATCTCCACGCCCACAAAATCCAATTAGCTCAACAATTTCTGCCAACAGACCATGCACAGCGAAGAGAGTTCACCAATTGGATCCTTGAGCAAACAGAAGTAAACGCCGATTTTGGGGATCAGAAAATCCACGAATGATTCATCAGAAAGCAATGCATCCAAAACGTGTCACTTTCTGGTGTGCATTGTGGTCTGGGGGAATAATTTGACCGTATTTCTTTGAAAATGAGGAAGGTAATGCAGTAACTGCTATGATAACGCAGCTTTTGTGCCTCAATTGAAAAATATTCCTCTTAACGACATGTGGCTTTAGCAGAACGGTGCCATGTCATACCGTCCATGAAACTTCGACTGTGTTGCACGAATTTCCTCCTGGTCGTGTCATTTCCCGGCTTGTGGTGACCAGAATTGGCCGCCACGTTGTTACCTGGAGTCATAGATTTATACCAACAAGCCCGCAACCACCGAAATATTGAAGGCTGAAATTAGACGCTCTATCTTGAAACACCGCCACTTGTATACAATAATGTCATTGCAAATTCTATCACAAAAGTACGAATGTGCAAAACCATTGCGGTCATTTACAAGATATTTTGTTTCATACATAATGCCCAAATGTATACATTATAAATCAATAAATATTTCAATACTTTGCTAGAGGAGACCATGTTTTATTGAATCTTAAAATATTGGGCCCTTATTGAAACACCCTTTGTGTTCAGAATATAATCCACTAAAGTTGCCTCTCCACCGTATTTTCGAATCCTTTTTTATCTCCTTGTTCCTGAACAAGCTTAATAAGCAAAGCAGGTAAAATATATCAGAATATTATATACCTGTATGTACATTCTAACGATATATGTTTTTGAAAGAGGCTTCTGCTTTCCATTCGTTCCCGCTATGAAAGAAAAAAAGCAGGAAGATTAAAAACGAAAATTTTAAATTTCACGACGAAGTTGGAAAACATGCTGGATAGATAAAAAAAAGCGGGCGAATATAGGAGAAAATCCAGTCGTGTTCGGTTTTAACGAAAACGAAAAACTAAAACTTTCCCCCCGTATAAACACATGACGAAAAAGCCAACTTCACCGCTTCGGCGAAGATACTAGAGGGTTTTCGACATCCAGCCGGTAGCCGGTAGTCGGTAGTCGGAGAACGGGCGAGGCATTTATAAAAGGGTAATTTTATATCTTCTCGCGCGTCCTATAGAGCAGAAAAAGAGTTGGGGGAGGAGATACGATGTATGCGGAACCAGCGTCGTCAACAACGCGCCTCCAGCTTGCTTCTGCCGTCGCGTCGCTATTTCAAATGAGCCGTGGATGGGTATTCACGTAAGCGTATCTTTCGATTTAGTAGTGGTGCCCCGCCGTTCCTATATTCTATCCATTTTCGTCCCCGTTTGAGGGCCATTCTCTGCAGTTTGGATGTCGTTTTCTACATTTCGATAGCAAAACTAACTCATTATAGAGAGGGTTGTGATGGATTGAGGTCAACTGCGTGTATGCTGTAGACCCTTCAGTTTTTGCAAAGTGCTTTAAAGCTCACTTTACACTACCGCTCATAATAGTACGGACACTTTCTACATACGTGGCGATAACCTGGTTTCAGAAGGTCACCCAAATTACGACCAGGAATACCCCTACACTTTTTGCGAAAAATCGAATATGTCAACATGGGTATGCTAACTGATGATTTTGATGACTAGATTGTAGGAACATTATCTATCATGGTGAGATGCTTAATATTCTAAAATTAGAGAAGGATTTACGTTCTTTGCGAAAAATCGAAGGCTTCTGGAATATGTCAAAATGCATATGCAATTGAAGATTTTCATGACTAGATTGTAGGAAAATTATCCATCATGGCAACATACTTAATATTCTAAAATTAGAGGAGGATTTAGCAATAGTCATTACTAGAAACCGGATTATATGCAAAATTAATATATTTTATTTTTTGCATATCTTTAATTATAGTTTATAGAGACGTATTACACTAATTGAAGTTAATTAGCGCTAATTAGTGATTGCATATATTGCATATTTAGGCATTATGCATATTTTTACAAAAGTTGCATATATTCCATATTTCCTAAGTTCCTAATAGTTCCTAATGTAGATCGACAGCAAATAATTCTCACAACGATAAATCTTTTACATTGGTTTCTCTTATACTTTTTTCCAAGAACTGCACGTGTTTAATTTCGCCTAGCAGAAGGGATGTGGTAAATACGTTCAATTTCCTTTGATTAATGATTTAATTAGCAATGTGAAAAAAGTATTTTTGGAAGCACCTTTACGAATCCAATTTTATAAGGAGCGACTTCCCGGTGTGAAGTTACCTCCTGAATCGATTATTACGAGATGGGGTACATGGTTAGACGCTGCAATTTTTTACGCCGATAATTATGAAGGAGTAAAAAATGTAATTCTTGAGATCACTTCTGACTGCATTGCTCTAGAAAACTATAAAAAGATAGTAACATGAACAGAATTGCTACAAAACCTTTTGTATATCGAATCAAATTATAGCTTTGTTTCAAGTTCCATTCGTAAACTAGAAACGCAAGGGATTTCGCTCTCGGAATCAGTCGAAATAGTAGACGAATTTGTTATGTTATGTAAGAAGGTTAAGGGTACAATAAGTAATTCCGTATGCGATAAATAAAAATGCGGGGTATTTGAAATTGAAGAAAGTTAAGAAAATTTTGGAAGGTGAAACAGTAAACAATTTCGACTTTAATTTTAGTTTAGAATGTATTGGAAAGTTAAAAAATGCACCAATTACATCTGTGGATGTTGAAAGAAGCTTCCCTGTTTCGAACCATATGTATTCTGATAAAAGACAAAACTTTCTTTTACACAATTTTGAAAAATATTTAATCATAAATTGGTTTAGGAATATGTTGTAAAAAACTGTTGTGCAATAAAGTTAATGTTTAAATTTTTGCTTTTATTTATTTTATGTAAAAATTGTCGCAACTTTTTTGCATATATGTCCCAGGTATATGCATATTTTCTCAAAAATGGATGCATATATTCCAGTTTTTTTGCATATAGTCCGATCTGTAATCATTACACTTTTCACTCGTTTTCAAATCTTTAGAAGCGAATTCCGTCCAGATTCATTCATGAAGGCCACGATCATAAATGATGCGACTACGGTAACGTTACTGAACACTCGCCCTGATACGACCCCTCCATGTTGTTCTCTGTAAGTTGCCCCACTTTGTCTGGAATACTTATCATAATGAATTTAAACATACTATAATCTGATAGTGTTCGCAGAATGGAGTTCATTGATATCTGAGTAAATGAGCCGTTGTAAGCTACTCCAGATGTCATAAACCTTACAGTTATTAATATGCTGTGAAACTATTACTCCTAGGCTTTTACCTATGAGGGATCTAGGGTAGTTGTGGGATGCAAATTTGTCGCTTGCAGATCACGTAGTGTCCAGGCGAAATTTTGCCATGAAATCCTTAGGATTTTTCATACGATCCTACTGATTAGTTAAGAATCCAGCGTCACTAAAATCTTATTCAACTTAATAAGTAATAATTATTATATTTCGCTTTTGGAGTAAAAAGTTTGGAAACCTCTGTAATACCTCTAATAACCTCTGCGAAGGTTATTCTTTCGATCACATGGATCATGCGACTTCGAAGGTATATGTTCGTAAGTGCACACAGGCCGTTTGGACATCCTACTAATTTTGCTTTCTTAGCCAACACTTCCAATATCCTCATCGCTGACTCATTCATTGCTCCTGGCGGGAAACAACAGAATTGATACTCTTTTTAGTGTTGGCTACACTGCACATTCCCCAAAAATTTCAATTCATTTATCTTTCGCCATAACTAATTGCTCTGTAGATTTGGTCCTATTCCAGAGAGATTTCCAATTTTCAAATATTTAAATAAGATCTTTTCTAAAACCCCTAATTTTAAATGTATTTATTTATCAAACCTTTTCTTTCTCACCTCTCTCAATTATCCTACCTAACTGTATTATACTGCTAATTCGTTTTTCACTTTCGAGGACCGAGAAAATACCTACAAGCGAACCGATGAAGCGAAATTTCATTAACAAAGATAATCGACTTTATCTTGTTTCCTAATTTTGCGGCTTCTCCGCGGAGTAGACCGCTTTGCATCCTAATGAGGGATTCATTCCGTCACTTTTTATGTTTTCGAACAGGCGATGAATAATATTTTGTCATGGAAGAGACCGCAATTATTTTATTTGGATTCGACGTAGTTGTAGTTGTAGTTTATCTGAAATTTTAGATCTCCAAATGATTTGGTTCAGCTCACTCAACCCCATTTACTCAAGATATACTTTTAGATTTTTATTTTATTACGTATTTATTAATATAACAAACTGCCTCTTATAAACCTAATTAACCTGTACGTTGGATCAATTTTGATAAAAAAAATTATTACTGCAATGTACATTTTCGTATTTGTAATAAATCGGTTGCATAACGTGCATTGTGTATACGAAAGAATGTATTTATTGATATTTATTCATTGCACTCGCTTTGGCGGTACTTAAATTTATAGACAAATTATTAGCATGGCCCCTCCGCAAAATCGTAAAGAGTTCCACATTTTTAAATTCACTAAACATTCTGCGTATGATTTCTTCTACAAAATAGGGGGGCAGATCCTTCTATTGCGTTACTATTCTATACAGCTGCTATTAGAGCTAAATTTGATTATGATTCCGTAGTATATGGAGATGCCGCAGATTCTCTTTTAAAAAAATCGATGTAGTTCATAAAAAATGCTTAAGATTATATACTGGGCTATTAAGAAGCACTCCTATAAATGTTTTGTTAGGGGGGACTTGTAAAACGCCTTTAGGTTTAAGAAGAAAAATTCTCAGTGCTAAATACATAGTGTTGTTTGAGAAAATACGAGATTTTAAAGAAAATTCATAATCTATTTGTATTGGTCCTAAAATCGAAATCTTGGATAAAAAGAAAATCTCCTGCATTGGTGTCGTGCTATTATGCTATAAATTCGTTAAAAATTCATTCGACTGTTTCAGTATTCGCTATATTTCATATAAGCACCTTGTATCCCCTATACAGTGTTGGTATTATGACGAACTCATCAAAGGTCAAACTTCTCAGTTTATTAACCACGAACTTAATTTTTGCATAATTTACACTGATGGCTCTTGCAAGAATCAATGTTTTAGTTGCACTTTTTATGACCCAGTATTACAATATCACAAATTTTATAAACTCAACTTAATTATGTCAGTATAGGGGTCAGTCAGGGCTAATAGCAGTTTACAAGGCATTGAAGTATGTGAAAACATTACATCTGTAACGAAACGTGTTAATCATTTTGAACTGCAGAAGTGTTGTAGAGACACTAGGTAGCTTTAACACGTCATCTGAAATAGACCCTCTAATAATCCAGACTAGTCAAGAGATTCATAGTCTTATCCATAAAGTTCTTCCATGGGTTAAGGGACATATAGGGATAGTCGGTAATGAAGCAGTGTATACGTTTGCCAAATTAGCTTTTCTGAACTAACACGGGCAACTTCTATAAAGCCTTTCAACCTACTCCTGTAATAGCGTATCATCTAAGAGTTTTGTTAAAGCTGTATGTCGACTTCGTAGTAATCATGGGCTTTGCTATAGCTATTTGTTTAAAATTAAGCTACGAGATAACGATACATGTGAATGTGGGAAAATAGAAAATAGACACTGGAACATTTCATTATGTCATGTGGTCAAGTATAATAATTATCGTTCGATTTTTATTCATAAATGTGTTAAGGTTGATAATGAATCCTTTTAATTATTCTAGTTTAGTAAGGTCTCGTAACACAGAAATCTATAAAGAAATATATTTATTCCTAGTTAAAAGTAAAATTATTGTTTGAGTGTTTGTGTATTGAAATGCCTGTTCGTCCTTTGTTTGAAACCACATGTAGGTTCGTTTCTCTTGTGGTTCGAATTTGTTTGTGTATCATCCATAATATAAGTGTATAACCATTATAGAATAATAGAATAGAATACAATAGTTGTAGTTGTTACGAAACACAGCTTTATCTTTAATGCGTATCTTTAATTTAAAATTCCGCCGGTTTTTATCCATTCAAAACGGTATCGTATTCAAAAGGAAAGCAAACTGAAACTCCTCGCGAATAAAATAGAAGAGAATTAGACCAAAACAAAGCCACGAGATAAAAATGGTAAAAGAACTGTGCAGGCAGAAGTGCTAGTTCGTTGAGAAATTTATTATACCATTAAGCAGAGCAGTATATGCATTACATTCGGTACGAAAACCATAAAAAGGGCCTCAGATAACGGTCCATCGTGACGTTTGGCGAACCGCAAAATTTACATTTACGTACGCTAGAACAGTACGAATTCTATCTTTATGATCATTTTTCTTTGTTGCATTTACAAGCGTATGTGATTTACATGTTTGTTGAATATACATAATCTCAACACTAGCAGTCCGGATTTCATTACGGATAATAAACACACTCCTCAAAATAATTCGCAGCGAAATTTAAAATGGAAAAATGATAGATTTTTATCAAAAGTTGATCATAATTGGTAAAGAATCTTATTTATATCTTCTGCGATTAATATATCTTTTAAATTGTGTATCTTTCCCAGTTCCTTTAAATTGCGTAATATGAAAAGCATATTTTCGGTTTCCTCTAGATCTTCGCTGAGCCAAACACTTTAGATGTAGGATGTTCTGCATGCATGATAAAACCTGAGTCGACTCTTGAAGTTCAGGTTCAGTCTATGCTTTGTTTGAGAATTGTATTTCTTTGAATAATGATATGATTAACTATTTTAGATGGAGAAAATTTCAATTTGACCATGGCGTTGTTTCAAGCACCCATTGTTACCGAAGCGTTAACGCATCCAAGGTATGCGATATACATCTATATGTTTCGATTAACAAATTATTCCGTAATGTGGGTGCAACTATAGCATACCTATCATCTTTAAAGAAATTCTGAAAATTTTAAAAATAGATTGAATCTTTCAAAAACGATATATATATATATATATATATATATATATGTTCTGACGGATGTTTTCACCGTCACCGTATGTGAAATAATATTCCCGTGTGTGGTTGGTGCCAAAAGGTAACGCTTCCACTAGGTCGACACTTTGATGAGATCTCACATCACCTCTTGGACGTTCTCGTTCTGCATATATATATACAGCTGCGAGCAAATGTTATAGGAAGGGTAACTTTTTAGCGTTACCATAAGACGAGAATCTCAAAACTAAAAAAAACACATAATTTAATTAATATAAGGTTCTTTTATTAAATAAATAAATCAGTATTTAATGCTGCCTCCTCTAGCCTTTATTACAGCTTTAATTCTTTTAGTCATAGTAGCTACCAGTTTGTAACATGTTTCTGGGGAAATAGACGCCCATTCCATAAACACTGTTTGCCTTAGGGCTTCTTTAGAGGCATGGTTGTATTTACGAACCGTGTCCTTCAATATATGCCATAGATTTTCAATAGGCGAGAGGTCAGGTGATTGTGGGGGCCAGTCCAAAATCTTCACTTGGTTATCAGTAAACCATTTCATTACAGGTCGAGCCTTGTAGCAAGGGGCATTGTCTTGCTGAAAATAATACTTCTCTGAATCCATATCATAAAATCTGACAATTGATGGTTCGAGAACCTCTTCCAACATCCCGATGTAGCGTGCCCCATTCATGCGGCCCTCGCACACATGGACTTCCCCTACACCTTGTGCAGACATACACCCCCAAATCATAATGCTTCCACCGTCGTGTTTAACAGTAGATAAAATACACTCTGGGGAAAATGCTGGTAGTTTTAAAGGACTTTAACTTTTTGAATATTTCCATTTTGGTGAGAAAAGTAGGGGCGCTGAGTTCAATTATGTATATTGCAAGTATTATGAAATATTTTAAGCACTTACTTCTATATTAGATTTATCGAACCAAAGTACTTTGGCTCAGTTATCTACAGTCCAATGTTGGTACTTCTTTGCCCACGTAAAGCGTTGCTTGCGGTGTAGCTGGGTCAGCAAAGGTTTGTGTCGCGGTTTTCGGGCACGTAAATTCCCCGCAGTTAACCTACTTCTTACCGTATGCACGGACAGTGGTGCGTCTCGTTGAGCGCGGAGCTCTGCAGAAATCGGTATCGCGGATATGTGCCTATCCCGGAGCGAGACGTTCTATCAATCGTTCTTCTCGCACAGTCGTTACACGAGTCCTTTGATAGCGGCTAATTTGGTTTTGCACTGCACAACGCGAACATTTTATTGTCTTAGCAATTTTTATTTGTGACAATCCTTGTTTGTGCAATAAAATTATCTGGCCTCGTAAAGCCTCAGATATTTGGGGCTTTTTTGGCATATTGTGTATACACAAACTTACAAATTTACAAAAGAAGGTCCGCACTCTAAATGAACTTTTGAAACCGACAAACGACGTTTCTTTTTCTACGCACAATACTTTACTCAACCTATATGGATTTCCCTACAAACAAAATAAGCGCTATTACGAGAATCAATTCAACGTACTACAAGAAAATTGGAACAGTTAGACATCAAACTGAATAAAATACATTTCTATCTTATTTCATTAATCAATTCTTGCCTGTAGGATAAGGTCGACAGATTGGGTGCTTTCAGAGTTCAGAAGGATGCCATACTTAGAACAGAAAGAAAATAAAATAATGCGACTTACACAAAACCAAGAAACGCCTACCCTGCCTCAGAATAATGCGAAGGCAGTATACAATTTATCGGATAGACAATTATCAAAAGCAGCAAAGCAAATTCTCTCGAAAGGTTTCAATTGCGCTGTCACTCCCAATAAACTACCAGCGGAGAAGATCGTGTGTGGAGTCGAGAATACCATTAGCATATTGGAATCACGATAAGAGATCTACACCATACTAAGGAATATACACCCACCAAAGAAGAATCTCAATATAGAGGATTTGAAGGCCCTAATCGAGCTTAAACGGACGACAACATCATTACTCTCCCAGCAGATAAGGGCAGCACTACAGCGGTCTTCAATCCAAGGGACTACAGAGATAAGATGCGGAAACTTCTTCATCACAACAGATCAAACAACATACCTAGAGAAGGCAACTAAAACTAAAATCAAAAAATGAGGAAATCCATCATATCCACGGGAAAATCTTCGGTATCCAAAAATGTGCGGGTGGCCTAAGATTCAGATGAGTAGCAAAAGATCACCGCCTCGAGCCCTTGCCCGATACCTGACACACCAACTAAAGCCATACGGGGAACATATGGCCTCCTACATCAAGAATGCGGACCACTTCATCGACATCCTATGTCAACAACATGTGGAGAACACGGACATCTTTGTCAGCTTCGATGTAACTTCGCTATTCACCCAAGTACCGATCACTGAAACAGTCAAGCACCAAGTGGAAGACTATTTGTTAAACCTAATAGAGCCTGAAAAACGCCTCCTTCACATACAACGGCCAGAGGTATAGACAAACAGAAGGAACTCCAATGTGATCACCGCTATTATCCATCATGGCTAATATGCTCACGGAGAATTTTGAAACCAAGGTCCTGGACAGCGCCAAGTACAAACCTAATCAATGGCTGAAATATATGGATGATACTTTCATCATATGGGCACACGGCGAAAATAAGCTACAGGAGTTTCTCTTACACCTCATTAGTAACCATACAAAGATCAAGTTCACTATGGAAATTGAAAACCCAAACCAATTGCCCATTTCTAGACATTTTTGTAATCAAGAAAGAGGATGGTGCCTTAGGACACATAGTATACCGAAAGGTAACTTATACCAACCGCTACCTCAATGCGCAATCACAGCACCATCCTGCACAAGGAGTGGCGAAAAGTATCAAGATCTCGACGGTTAGCCAACGCCAACCACATTCGAACCAGCGAAATTAAACATATGCTGCGAATCAACGGTTTCACCACCAACACCATAAACAGAGCCTTTCATGCGAAGACAAAACCAATAGACACTACAACTTACGTAACCAAAGCGTATCTTCCTTACGTAAAG
The DNA here is from genome assembly GCA_023509865.1 of Trypoxylus dichotomus. Classification (NCBI taxonomy): domain Eukaryota; kingdom Metazoa; phylum Arthropoda; class Insecta; order Coleoptera; family Scarabaeidae; genus Trypoxylus; species Trypoxylus dichotomus. The sequence goes on from CM042077.1 coordinate 63,509,041, forward strand.
GGTACAATGGGCAAAATGGGTAAGATACTACGAAAACACTAAATCGAAACCATATTTTCCACCGACAGAGAAATTCGACAAATTTTGAATAATCCGAAGGATAAGATACCAGCGGAAGCTCAATGAGTGTACGAGGAACTACAAGCTTTATTACATAGGCCAAACAAACAGGAAAATAAGTTAACTAGTATCTCAGACTTTTACGGCCGTTTGTTATAGTCGGTTGTCGAGTTCCACCGTGTGACTAGGTTTTTGGTCCCTCACGTTTCGCGAACAACTGTATTTCGCAATTTCAAATGTACTGAAGGTAACAATATCTGTTAGGCACTCTGCATAGTGTACCTGCCTTATTTATGTCATTTAATACCTTTTCAATATTGCCAATAACTGCAAATGAGGCAATGGACACGAATGATGTTGGCATCCTGCAGACAGATGTTCGCACAGAACCATTTCTGGTAGCAAGTAAAGCGCTAGAACGTATAACTGCAAATGTTATAACTGACTTAATTGTGGCCAATACATAAAAAATATGTTTACAAACATCGATACCGCGTTTAGGAAACGCTATATATACTTTTACGTTACTCCATTCAAATATACTGCATTAAACACATCTTATACTGATAATCAAAATTCAAATTCAGTATCTACATGGTTTTCACTATCATTTAAATGAGAAAAATCGTTCGAAATTAAAATAATTCCAACGCTCTTTTCAACGGAACTGATTTCAATTTTAAATTTTGTTTCCATATGAATATATATTGGCCTGTCCATATCAATAAACGTTCGAATTATTTATTCTGAATGAGTACTTTAATATCCCAGCGTTATTGTAACGCAGAAAGAAAAACGGTAATATTTCAAATATTCCTGTATTAAAGCGATAAATGCAAATATTGTGACGATATTTATTCTTGACACCATGAATAAATATTATATTCAATATCGGTAAAATGGTAAAAAAAATGCACAAAACAATCCTGAATAGCAATACCAATAATATTTTTTTCTGTATATTAAACTGTTTTATTAGACTTACATATTTTGTTTGAAATTCGATAACATATTAATTAATACATACACCGATATCATTTTGTATGTCATATTTTTGATCTGTTTCATACTATTGGTATTTCATTTTTCTTTCTGATGTTTACTTAATGTATTAATATTTTTTTGTATGCTTTTAATGCATTACATATACTATCTTTTATTATTTTGTCTATTGTTGGATGTTTATCTGGTGGGCATTTAATAAGATATTATTAATATTTTTCGATATGTTTTCAAATCAACAAGTTGCTTGATATGATGAGATAAGCAAGACTGAGTATTGAACTGATAGACGTAGTGCGCCCTAACTTAAGAGGACGACCTGAAATGCGTATGGAATGGGCAAGAGATGGAGCATGAAGATCGAAGTGAATTTATAGATCGGCAAGGGCAACCTTTTTATGGCAAAATTTCAGGCATCTACTGTCAATAGTTGTTGTTTAAGGGTGCGTTTTGTGTAGCAAGTCAGGCCGTTTCGCAAAAATTGATAAAATCGGATTTCGTGCAATGCTAAAACGCTCCTGCATGGCGGGAAAGCGGCTAAGAAACTTCGAAATATTTTGCTAGACGCTCATGGCGTTTGTACTCGATCACTTTTGTCCATCAGCTTTTGGGTGAACGCGTTCAAACGTAGCCGCACAAGCATAAGTGACGAACCACGCAGTGGACGCCCTAAAACCGCTACCAACGATGAAATGGTCGATAAGATTCATGGTGTCGTGTTAGCCGATGGCCGATTGAAGCTGAAAGAGATACTAGAAACAGCAGGAATCTCAGAAGAATGCGTTGGCCATATCCTACACGAAATTTTGGTTATGAAAGAGCTTCCGGCGCGATGAGTACTGCGTTTGCTCACACCGAAGCAAGAACGAAATCGGATCGTTTCGGAGGATTGTCTGGCCAGGATCCAACGCAATCCAAGGGATTTCTTCATGCGTCTCGTAACCGTGGATGAGACTTGTATCCACCACTACATACCGGATACATGCCGGAGACTAAGGAACACTCGAAACAGTGGACTTTTCCGGGCGAATCGGCTCTGGAGACCGTTCCATGGCGATCATTTTTTGGGATTCCCAAGGTGTGATCCTCATCGACTATCTGCAGAAGGAAAGGACGATCACGGGTTAATATTACAGCGATTTATTGGGCTGATTCTATGCAATATTGAAGGAGAAACGGCCTAGTTCGCAGCGAAAAAAGTGCTTTTCCGTCACGACAATGCACCGACTCATGCATCCCGCATCGACGTGCCCAATTGAATGGGTTGCTTTACGAATTAATGTCTTGTCCTCCATATTCACCTGACCTAGCTCCCACTGACTCTTTCCTATTCCTAAACCTGAAAAAATCACTGGGAGGAAAGAGATTTGCTTCAAATAAGGAGATTATTGCCGCTACGGATAGCTATTTTGCAGACCAGGAAACATCCTATTTTTCCGACAGTTTGAAGAGACTGAAAAAAATCTTCGAGGAAACTACATCGAAAAATAAAAATGAAAACAGAGCAATACCGTGTTTTTCTTCCAGATTCCGGAAACATATCAGGTCACCTTCGTAGGGCCTAATGGTTGTCATGTCTCCTCTAAACTGAAAAATTTTTCAGGCTGCAGTTATAACAAACAATAACGGGCACTGAAAACGGCTAAAACTCGAACGAGGTCTATTTGGAAGAATTGTAGTGAATATTCAACCAATTTTATTTAATTGTCTCAACTAATAAATGCCCGATTACGAGGAAATTATACTTTTTACTTCCGGGATGACCCCCATAAAAATTTTAAAGTCAAATCAGACGATATACTTATGCACCATGTCAAAGTGGATATGCCTGATATCTGCTTTACTTCCAGCAATACGTATATGCACCTAACGAAGTCTGGTTCAGATAATCCAGATGCGAACCGGAAGCAATATCCCGATTCGTCGGAATATCCGCCTACAATGCGCGGAAACCGAATTCAAACCTTGCCAATCGTAAATCTTTACTACCGCTTGTGATATCGCCTGTCCCGTAAAATAGTTTAATAAAACCACGGCGGAAAAAGGGTTTTTTCCCTTCCTTCTTGACAACTGTGTCCTGCTAGGGAAGGTTTATACGCAGCAGGTACACGACGCACATTCTCCGCCGATTCGGACGGTTAATAGCAAGAGCTTTTAAACACGTAATCGAACTTCGCAAGCCAGTAAATGGTATGCATATCGTAAATTAGCGTTTTAACGGGCTGCCTTCGATGACGGCTGTTATTGTTGCTATTGCGGTTAGTTTTATTGGCGTGCCATATTGTCGTAAAAATCGAATTTAACGATCTTATTAATTTTTATTGCTTCATAGTTGGAAGCCGGTGTTATATGTTTATCGATACGAGCGCTGAAATCGTGACCGTCAAATTTAAATTAGGATTGAAAAAATACGCTTCGATTAATATCTTTGCGGTTAAATCACGTGCGATAGATAAAGTAAAGAACCTACAAAGAAATTTGAAGGATATTATATAATGAGGATTGATTCCTTTGCTTCGCCCCTGACACATTTATAAACCAACAAAAAAATATTTCACTTCGTATTGTAACTTGATATGTATAAACTAACGCTACAAACTTACAAGTCTGAACCTGTTAAAGCGTGCTTACAGTAGACTTCCGAGGTTGAGAGAGCCATCTATCAGCATCAAAATGGATCGTGTGGTCAATACTTGCGTTTAAAAGAGATGATTTCAACTCAAATTGCAGTATCGTATGCCATAGTTATGCAGGTGGAGTGCCCATAACCTTCGCAAACCTTCCCAAGAAACTGTTAGAACGGTCCACGATCTCATGCTGCAGGATCGACGCGTGACTATTGGACAACTAGTTGAAGATATTGGTCTTTCATACCATGTGGTGTATAATATGAGTTTATGTCGAATTTTATTGACATAAAACAATTGTCTGAAAATTGGGTACCACGAAGACATTTACAGTCGTCCTTTAACGCGATATAGATTTGACAAAGGAAATGTTCTTGCAAGATTTGTGATAATGGATAAATCCAGACACACAATGCAGATGTCAGACAAATAGCAAAAGAGCCGCTGGAGTTTAATAAGCCGGCGTTCATGTGTTTTGTCGAGAAGACAAAAGCATTCGATCACACTCCCCTAGCGGTCATAACAGAGATAATGAGAAAAAGAGAAATAAACCCAAAGCGAATAAAACGAATCCATGACATTGATAGCCACTCCAGAACGATGATAAAGATTTACTACTGACTCTGGTCGTGGAAGCCCACGTCATTTTAACTGAGTATGATTATTAACACTGATTAAAGTTAAACGACTAGGAACATCCAAACAACTGGTAAAATGCAAACTGGAGGTTGACCAAAGGATCATCGAACAAGTGCATCAGTTTAAATACTTGCCAGCTGATATAATAAGCTCGAGAGGTCTAGATAGCTAAGACCAAACATCAAAACACAGAAAATGATGCGAAAAATAGAAATGAAGATAATAAAAGCATTCGTGGAAAAACGCTACTTGACAGAACCAGAAACGAAGTCTTACGACAATAAAACAAAATACGCGAAGTGGAAAAATGGAGAGGAGAAAGAAGAAAATGCTGGAATAAACACGTAAGCAGAATGGGCGATGATAGACCGGTAAAAGGTGCCAAAATAAATAGCCCTGCCGAAAAAGAAATCAGAGTAGGCCATTTAAACGCTGGAAGGAATGCTGGACGTCTACATCCGAAGAAGCACAGAAAGGAAGCATGCAAGAGCCTATCTACCGTGTGTAGAAAGGAAGAAGAAGAAAAAGAAAATAAGTCCTGGATCCATTATTATGATGTAGTGACCAAAATACAGAGTAAGGAGTGGATACGTCGAGGTATTTTGGGATGCTAAAGGCATAATTTTAGTAGATTTCCTACGGAAGAGGGCCACAATTATGGATACTAATTATGTGAACTTAAGGTGGCAGGTCGCAAGGGTGTTTTCTTGCACCGGACTAGCTCACCTAGTCACAAGTTTGCCATTACAATAGCTACAATAGCTCAAGTACGCTTCGAATAAGTTAAGCATCCACCATATTCAAAAGATTTGTGCCCCAGCGTTTACCGACAGTTTCCAAAACTTAAAGAACACTTCCTTGGTAACTTCCTTCAAAGAATGATGCTATATGTGCGATGAATCAGTGGTTTGCAGAGGTTGAACAATTTGAGGAAGCATTAGAAGTGCTAGAATATCGAGGAGAAAAATGAGTTAACCTTAGTGGGGACCACGTTTAAATATAAAAGTAAAATGACAATCGAACATGCTTGTTATTACCAACGTTGAATTTAATTGGATTAAATTTTTGCGAATTTTTTAATGAATAAAAGAGTCACGGCTCCCGAACCTACAGATCGCTAGACCGGTGTGTATCCATTTACACCACGGAGACAGTGTGAACAAATCCTTATTTAAATCACCATGTAAGTTATTGTTGTTTTATATGTTTACAACAACCAGTGAAAGTGGCGACATCATGGCAGCTCCTAATGTTTATTTGCAGAATTTACCTTGGAAAACAAAGGTCGAAGTGGGGCATTTATATCTATTAGGCGGATTAAATTGGGAGATTTGTTGTCCACGAAGTTTTAATTAGAGAAGAAGTTTTCCATTCAAGTGCCAGTTTTGAATCTCGTTTTAGAGGAATATACGTGCTATCCGTCAATAGTTTCATTATATTACTATTGACGGATTGATCGGTTGTCCTTTTGCCGATCTACTTGTTGAACTGTCACACCCCATTACTTGTATAACGTTTGTAGGGTTTGAGAACAAATACGATATATAGAATGATATAGAATTATTTTTCACGCCTAAAGTCTAATTAAAAATAGTCAGTGCCGAAATGACATACTATTCCTCGGTATAACAGTAATGGCAATGGAAGTCCACGTGCTCTTGAAACGCTGCATTCCGAATTATTAATTAATTGATTTGTGTGGAGTGGAGTTTACTGCTATACCTGTGAATTATGCAACCACACAGTCCTTCCAATCGTTATTGACATACTATCCTTACCGAACCACAAACACAAATTACAAAATAGATAACCATGTATAATTCCAGTATACCTGATAAATAAACATTTTAGAGTAAGTGATTTATTAATTATTAACAAATAGATCCGCTGTAACCAGAAATTCAATGTTATAGATTGTTCGTCTCTATAATCTTATTTCAAAATTCATGTTATAAAATTTATTTATCCTATTTACGCTGGTCGGTCTCCTTTTCCGCTTGATGTAGTTTTTCTTCCGTTCAAGATCCCTACCTTTACTCTATCTTCTTCCTTCCACTTATCCTTTTTACCCTACGTCGTTCTCTCTACGATGCTTGAATGCCAGTTTAAACTTTATTTATATTCGCGACACCCCTTCCACTTCTTTAGGGAAAAATCCGCAATTTTCAAGGATATACTCGTTCGGCTTTCGTGCGTTAGCCCGCCTCGATCTAAAAGAATAATCCTCTCCTCTATGTTTAATTAAGCGCGAAATGACCCGTAACGTTCGACCTTCTTCTTTTTTCCGGACGAGGAATTCACTTCTTTCTGTCTCGTTCCTTTTTTTGTTTTTTTTTGTCGGTGTTCTTTTCTCGGCGAAAAATATCTGCACGTTCGAATACCGTTTGTTGACATTAAGTTTAGCTACTAACAAGGAGTGATCCTTAACCCGAAACTTTAGAAAAATTATGAAATCATTGTTATCTTTTTGATAATTTCTGGCTTCACAGGTATCGCAGCAAGCCAACAATTTTCCTTCTGTTGATTAAGACCTGATACTTGTTTCTACCTAATAGAGGTACGCTAACATCAAAGATGAAACCCATTTTTCTCCATCTCGTCATGTTCTTTCTCTGCAGCATTTCTTGTTTGCCTTACTAAAACTCTAGTTCTGCAAGGAGACTGTTTCAAGCACATATGTCTAAAGTTTCCACAACTAAGTGATGAAAAATTAAAGCTGGACTATTTTATGGATCTCAAATTAGAACCTTAATGACAGATCCAAATTTTATCAATTCTATGAAGGAGGCTGAGAAAGAAGCCTGAACTTCATTCACTATGGTCACGATAAATTTTCTTATAAACAAAGAAGCCTCCAATTACAAAGAGCTAGTGTTATCATTGCATCAAAAATTTCACCGCCTAGGTTCCAACATGAGCATAAAGCTTTATTTCCTTCATAGCCATCTTAATAGGTTTCCCGAAAATTTAGATGCTGTAAGCGATGAACAAGGCAAAGGATTTCATCAAGATTAAAAAATCGTGAAAACTCGGTACCAAAGAATACTGTTGGAGTGTTCGAAGGGACTGCCAAACGAAAATATACAGCTTTGTTAGTGTTTTTGCAAATGCTCTTATAATTTTTTGATTAATGATTTAAGAAAAATAAATACTTGGACTATACCTGTGACTGCTATTCTATTTAAATAAATATATGAATTATTATAGTTTTTTTTTAAGTTATAAGCAACAAGTTAGCCGCACTAGTTATTCTCTAAGGAGCATAGTATGGGATAAACTATTAATTTCTGTGGTGTGGAGTTTACTGCAATACCTGTGAATTATACAACTGCACAGTCCTTGTAATTGTTGTGAATTTCTGGCTTATGTGAGATAGTTCTCATGTTACCCTGGTTAAGAATCATAGTTTGATTTTAAAGATTTAAAGCTCTAATTTTCAAATCATTATATCATTGGCAATTGCAAGTTTGGACACATGGTAATCAACGTGTGTGTGGAAGCCTATCGTAAATAAGAATCATTCTCCTGTAGTCATTTCTTTCATTTATAATTCCTGACTGTATTTCCTAGGATAAATACCTAATAACATACTTATGTTATCAGATGCGAAGAATAATGTTTGCGGTTGTTCCGATTTCCATTTGCCCCTTTAACTAATTAGAAAAGTACGTTCACAGGAAGACCATGATTGAGGTTATGATTTCATGCATGTTTTCATCTGAAACCGGTACAAACTACTACATCACATCATAGAAAGAAAATTTTGTGTTAAAAATTATGAATGTGGCAGCGCAATTACGAGGACAAATCAAATACGAACAGGACTCTCCTTTTTGACGCCCTCTAGGTGAAGTAACTAGCGTGACGTTTTGATATGTGTTGGGGAGGAGGGATGTAAGGTGGAGAGGAGGAAACCGGTTCGGTGTCCCAGAGCAGATGGGCTGCTAGTAGCATCGTGTCTGAGCCAAAGGTGCTCACGTCTGTTGAACAACGTGTTATTATTGCATTTTTGGCACGGCAGGGTGTAAAACCTGTCGAAATTTTGCGTCGACTTCTCCACAGTTCGCTGAAAAAACGCATTGAATGACCCAAGTTTACGACTGACACAAAACATTTTCCGATGGTCGAGAGTCAGTCGAAAACAAGAACTGCAAGCCGACAGCGTACCAACACCAGTGATTCGAATATTCGTGCGATCCGTAAGTTGATTGGGATATGGGAAATTACTGCACACGTCGAAATATCATATGGGAGTTCCCAAGCAATTATTTCAGATGATTTGGGTTACCAAAAAGTCTCGGCGAGGTGGGTTCCTCGATTCTTAACGAAAGATCAGCATTGACCCAAAATAAGTTGGACAAAATTCATTGACCATGCAAACAAAACATTCAAAGAAGAACTGGAAGGTTACCACTTTAAAGACGACGAAGGTATGGAAATGTTCATGCGCAATTGGTTACAGACGCGACCACATTCATTCTTTGATGACGGAATTAAAAAAGTTCTGATATGGTGGGAAAAGTGTGTGAATAAAAGAGGGGATTTCATAGAAAAATAAGGTGTCTTCAATTTCTTTTACTGTTTTAATAAATATTTTAAAATTAAGGTCTCGTTCATATTTGATTCGCACTCTTACTAATGTTTTGCTAATCTTTATAATGCACTCTAAAATCTAGAAGACAAGATAACATTAACACTTAATGACAAATAGGTAAGAGATATTTGCCGCTCAAAATACCAATGCAAACTCCTTTTTGATATAAATACGTAGGCTTCCACGACTAGTGCCAGTAATAAAGAAACTGTTTCCGGAATTGCGCCGGGTCATGATAAGGTATAGGAGAAAAAATGAAATAAGAGTAAGAGGAAAAAATAAAGAAATAAAATGGAAAGAGAAAAGTGAAAAAAAGAAAAAGAAGGAAAAAGGTGATCTCCCTATTTTCTTTTTCTGCCTCCCTTTCTCTCTTTTTACTTTTTCTTTTTTTTCTATTTTCACTTTTTTCTTGCTCTTTCTTTTTCTCACTTATTTAATTATTTTTTTTCTCTTACTCTTACTTCATTTTTTCTCTTATACCTTAGCATGACAGCGTCCAATTCCGGAAACAGTTCGTTTATTATTTTTTGATGGAGTTCATGTTTATTGAGAAATCGCATTCAAATTTGACATTTTTAATCTAGAAATAGTGAGTAAAATAATTACATTAATTAATTATTTATTTTATTTCAATAAATAATTTTATTAATAATATTAATAATTTAATTAACAATCAACTACTAGATCATAATCTTTTTCAAACGATCGACTTTTTCTCTTGGCTAACCTAAACGTTAACAATCTGTATACCCGTACGCGTGAGTCTAGCACAGCTGACTCGAGGCAACGACGTCGCCGTCACGTTGGACGGAAAGGTACGGTTTTCGGGTAATTAACTCGAAAACGAGCCGGAGTAAGGTTCGCGAATAAGCACAACACACGCGGAGCTGCTAATTATAGCCTGCGAGCGCGTCGTCGCGTGAAGCTCTGGTAGTTGGTATCTCGATCCGTCTACGATTCTCATCCGTTTTGCTGTCCGGAAAGTTCCGTTGGAATCCCGCTGAAAATCCGCTAATGGATATGTATAACTCTATTATGGCAAAGCCTAGAACATTCTTGTAAGCTGGAATAGTGGAGAAAGCGTATAAGGATTCTTCTACGTCCATATAGTGAGATGACCGTATATACTCCTTTTAATAGAATAGTACTTTATTTTAGGATAGCGTCCTTACGTTCTTTATTACTTTTGTAAGTACACACAATTGTAATTGTCTTTAGAAGTTAAGTCAAAACTCTTAGTCTCTAATATTCATGTCATTGTTCTTTCTCTCCGAGCTTCAGTCTGCTGTGTAGACGCATATACTTGTACTGCGGGAATTTGACGTATTGTTAGTCGGACCATCGTTTCAAATTGCCTGGGGGCTTCACTCTGTTCGACATATTTGGTTCATTAAAAGTATATCACCATAGACATAGTAATGCAGAATATTTCAGGATTGGAGTGCAACTATAGGGTGGCGCAGTATCTATTGACTTTTTTTACGGACACACAAATGTAACGACCCAGGTCAAACGAAATACATCCTTACTACTCATATAATACGGTTTAAAGACAGAAATCATTTTTTGAAAATAATATCTATTAACTGGTCACCATGCTTTTCTAAACATACAATAAGCCATGACTAAAAGCTTTTGTAACTCGTTGCAGCATTTCTTGGGTTATCCCTCTAATTTATTTAGTAATATTGGCTCTTAAAGCGTTTGAGGAAAATTTTGAAAAAGTCTAACTTTTAAATAACCCTATAGAAAAAAAACTCAGCATTGGCCAAATCAGGTGACCTCGGTGGCCAATTTAAATCAAGGAAACAAGTTCTTTAGAGCCGCCATACAAATTCGTGCAGTATAGCTTATTGCTTTACCTTGCTGGAAACATAAGTCGTTACGTGCTACCCAAAATCGTTGAAATTCAGCAGGTAGAAAACTTTAGAACGTACGGTTGAAAAGTTACAGTCATTGCACTGGTCTAATTTTCCAGATGCAGCCACAGCGTGAACTTGTTGAGATTGTTCGGCGAGCTAGTATCGAAAATTATTCTTATTTACAGATCCCGATATGTGGAAATGCTCTTTATCACACATTATTAAATTATTTAAAAGATTTTGACAATAACGGACAGATGGAAGCAGTACTTTCAGGAAATAGAAGAAGAAACTACGAACAAACAGCAAGCACTACATGAGAGGAAAGAAAAAGGAATCAGCATGGAAGAATTGGAAGAAGCAATAAATAAACTAAAAACTGGAAAGGCATCAAGAAGTGATAAAATAACAACAGAAATGATTAAAAATGTTGGTGGAAATGGAATGGGTAGTGATGCTAGAAATATTTAGGAAGATATCGAAAGAAGAATTCTTATTAAGTTCAGCCATGAAAATACTTGAACAGATAATAGATGAAAGAATAAGATGACTATTAGAAGACACATACTCAGAGCGGATTCGTAAAGGCAAAAAGCACGCAAGACCACGTTTTCTCCATAAAGCAATAAATATAATAAGCTTCGCCAAAAAAAAAAGAAAATATTCCTGGGATTTACAGACTTAGAGAAAGCTTTCGATAAAACCCCAAGAGTAAAGTTATAGAATATTCTAAAGATAAGAGGAGTGAGTGATAAGGTAATAAGGTTGGTACAATTGATATATAATAGCAACACAAACGCTGTCACCGCAAATAACTAGAAATCTGAAACGTTGAAGATAACAAAAGGATTGAGGCAAGGAGAATGCCTAAGCCCAGTATTAAATATCAGTAGAACGTATTAACTTACGACTCGAAGTATCTGCAGGAGTGTTTGCAGACGATGTAGTGGTTGCGGCAAAAACTGAAAAAGATTTACAGAAAAAATTAAAAATGTGGACCTTAACATTAAGAGAGAGTGGAATGAAGATGAACAACAATAAAACTAAAGTAATGACAACTGGAGAAGAACCAATGCAAATGAGAATTCAAATCGAAGGGAAGGAAATCGAACAAGTTAAAACCGTTCCAATACCTAGGAGTGATATTCGCCGAGAATGGACCGCAAGAAGCCTACATCAATAAAAGAATTGAGAAAACAACGAAATTATACTACACTATGAATGCTAAATTTATAAACAAGAAAAAAATCTGTTGGAGAACGAAAATGAAAGTATATAAGTCTATAGCTCGATCTATATTAAAGTGTGGCTGCGAATCGTGGGTACTAAACCGAAAACAAAAAAATAAGGTACAATCCATGCAAAATGAAGTATCTGAAAAGAACTAGAGCAATCACGAAATGCGATAGAATAAAAAACATCGACATAAGGGACGATTTAGAAATTAATTCACTTCTGGGATTTATTGAGCAGAGACAATTGGAATAGTGGGGGCATCTGCAAAGAATGGATAATGAGAGACAGCCTAGAATAATATGGAAAGCGAATATTGTGAAAGACAAGAGAAGAAGAAGGCCAGGGTAGACTTGGGACAGTGTCATATCGAAAATTCTGGAAAAAAGGAATAAAACATGGACTGAACCAGCAAAGTTGGCAAAGGCTAGGAAGCAATGGATGTATATTGTGGTGGAAAATCTCAGGCTCATTAAATTTTTTAACTGGCTTCTTTGAATTAAAATTTTGACTTATTTGTTTTGAATTAAGTGAAAATGTTTTCGAAATTAAAATACCAAATGTAAAGTTGAAAAAAACAAATATATTGACAAATAAAAAAAATATCTATATATATATATACCGCTATTTTTACAAAACAAAATGTTTTTACAGAAAACCTAAGGCAATCCCTGACTAGCTAAACTTGAAATATTCTAATTAATTTACGAAAGTAAATATGAGACCGAAAGGTTAATTAATTTTGAAGAATTTAAGAAGATTCAACGTCTATAATCTTTGAAATCGCACTCACTGGCTCGGCTTTATGATGGACTGGCCTTCGGCTTCCAACGTAAGTGTCCGGAACTTCCAAATTTTGTATTTAGTATCAGCTAATACACTTTATTATTAAAAAACCGTCCCATTGTGCCGCCCTTTTATTCACAAAACCGAAGTTCTAATGTATTATAGATAAAATAAAACTTTTGTTAATTGATCTATTTGCCTTTTTTGCGGTTTAATATTAACTTTAACGTATAAGCTATGAAAGGTATATTATAAAAGAATGAATATTTTATTTATAGTTTACGTGGGGCTATAGAAATTTCGGCTGTAATATATATATATATATATAAATAGTACATTAAGATGCAGAGCTTTGTGCCTCTTGTATTCAAAAAGAACGAAGAAATAGTATTATATATATATTTGTTTATTCAGTGTATATTTATTATTAAAATTATAATTGCGAATACTATTATACGAATAGCAATTATGTTATGTAATTAATGCAATAACATATTTGCAAATAATAACGCTATTTGTAATTGATAAATAATAAGATTAGTAGGGTTACCTTTATTTATACACCTTGCCTTGGGGGGATTGTGATAATTCCTCTGCGTTCCAAGCTTAAACTTTCGGGTTACCTAAACCTACCCTCCCCATTTCATCTCCTTTCACTCCTATGTAACCGTACCTAGGATTGCTCGCGTAGCACTATTATCAACGGAGATAGTTTCAGTATTATAGAATCAAACTGTCCGGAATAATGGTTCCTCGCATTCCACGTTGCAGCTCGCATGCAGCTCGGTAGCGAAATAGAGTTAAGCGGCGCTGATTGTCCGTAGAGACGTGCGACATAAATTCATCCGATCTCCCCTTATGTTTAATTGATAATTACGTTTGACGTTGCCGTAAATTATGGAGACGAAAGGGTCAATGGAAACATCCCGGAGGAGACTGCGCGACGCGTGTCATGAAAATGTAAATCATTACATGATGACGGCGACGGCGGCGGTGGCTGTGTTGTATGCTCCGCGGTGGATGCTCATTAAAATTAATATCGGTTGAAGTTCGGACAATGTCAGCACACAAGTACGTTACAGACTCTGCGCTATATGTCTGTATACTTATAGGCACACATATGTATGTATAATATACTTGTAAAACTTTGTTTTAGAACCGGAAAGATTTCATAAGTGTACGCTGTATATTTTCTGCAATTTTCTGTTGTCTCGGTAAGTAATAACTAGCCTAAGCAAAGAGGGACAAGTTTCAGTGCCGTGCGGAGAACCACGAGTTTCAGTACGTTGTATGCTGAATGATGCGAGTACATAAACGTTACTGAACACTCGTCTTGATACGCCTACTCGGCCCCTCCACGTTGCCAAGAGTAGTAATAAATTATAATTACAAGGTAAAGAATCCGACAAAAAGAAACACCGCAATGTAACAAAAATAGATATAAATATTAATATTAATAGTGTTATAATAATAATAATTTATTTCAACTACAATATCACACAATTATTCATTGTGTAAATTATGTTTTCCTAACATACGACGTATATGTTATATACATATATTGATATAAAATTGTAAATATCACCGAGTATATTATTAAGTTTCTAATCATATGCGGCATAGATGAAGTCTAAAAGTTACGCCACAACGTGTGTTAAGGACTTAACATTGTTTTTTGTGTTTTGTAAGTTTTTTACTATTATGTATTTTATCTTCTTTGCATTATTATTTTCATTTAGAATATTATTTTATTTTCATTTTTATATTTATTTATTATCATTCTTATATTTATTTATTTTGCTCTCTTATATCCAATTTTATTTTAATATGTATGTACATTACGCATTGTACATGTATGCAAGTCAGCCATTCGTATTACGCTAGCTAAAACTGCCTAATTAGAAATCATTCACTGCAACGTCGTTGGATATGTAATGGGAGTTTTCTTGAAATTTAAGGTACACAAGCATAGGCACTCGTCTCCCGCGCGACAGTCGAGGTATTAGCGATCGTGCACTCTCGGTCACCTTTCGTGCCTCGTCGTAACGTGTACAGTAACGTCGTCGTAAGATTATTAGAGATTTCTAAGTTTTTCTAGTTTTGGCGGGAATCGTCGAGGACGTTGTCTATACATTTATTTCTGGCGGGAGTCATTTGGTAACGTCGTCGGACCACATGTATAGATTTTTTTAATAAGTATAAATTCTCGATTTTCTATCATCGTACGTCGAGGCTACTGTGTCCATTGTCGTCTATACATATTTTTAGTCTTCAGTTAAGTTTGTGTCGGAAATTATTTTGGTGAGATTGTCGGCGCGCATGTATAGACCTCCTCTACAAGTACGATCACTCCGCTTCTTGCTGACGGTCGTTGCGGCCGCAGCGCCCGTTGTCTTTTGTACGTTTGTTCGGTCCTTGTCGTATCGGGACTTAGAAATTTTTCATTTAGTTGCTCGTCGTAGCGGACGAGTGTCACGGACCAGTTTTCTTATGTAATGTCGGAATCATCGCTCCGTTGTACTTGTCGGTGCACAGTTCGCACATTTGCTGGTTACTGGATTTTTCCCTTCTTTGGGGCGCAGTAGTATAGAGCTAAAGATTGCACATAGCGTAATATTTCAAACGAGAACGCCTGGGTAGCTGTGACATTACTTTTGTATTGAGATCGGCTATTATCGCTACTGTCGCCCTCGACCAGGCGTTCAAGCTCTAAGAGATAGGGTAGGTTCCCCTATAAATGTGAATATAACAAACGTATTTGGTCAAGTACAAATACATGCCAATAATACAGGGCCAAGTCCCTTAGGCAAATTTAAAACAAGGAAAGTATATTAGGCTCCCGGAAAGGGACATATAAATAAGCATAGCACCGAGGTGCGCTTATAAATTTAAGAAATAAATAGGGTTGGCTCCCCTATAAAAAGGTAGTGGTGCATGCAAACAGATAGAGGCATTAGTACATGCCTCTAACAAAGCTTCAGCGGAAGCATATAAGAGTTTAACCTTTTAAACAGAATTAAGACATAGCGTTGCAACGTACATGCTGAGGCATTACTTTATGTTGCTACCAATGAAAATACATATACAAATGCTAATGTACATTACATGTATAAGAGAGCTCGAATAACTGCAATTATTGCAAATATATATATCTTACGTACATCGTACATGTACATAGGCAAGACTGGAAACCGTGTAACCATTTTATCTTTAAATATATTTTTTTTGCGCATGCGCATTGAGTTTCACTGTACAACCTCTCCTCTAGTAAATAAGCGAACATACTCTACAAGTAAGTATTGGTCAAGTAATTTAGGAAATTACGAGCAGGCTACAGCGGCGTTGTTCTTCAAACCAGGAGAACGTAACAACGTGTATTACAAACAGGTACGATAAAATCTATATATGCCAATACATTAGGACTGTCAACCTTATTAATGTAATAAATTAAACAAAAATTTGCACTGTAAATAAAAAAGAAATATCCTTCTAAATTTTCCTTAGTGAATTAGATTCCTTTTGTGGTTAAAATGCCTTGAAAAGACAAGAAAAATTTCTGCATGTTTCCATTTATCACTAACATAACTGCGAAATTGCGAAAATGTTGCATTATTTGTTTTATACTTCAAAAATTTGGATTTCTCGAGATAGTGGTACTGTTCGTCTCTTTCTTAAGGGTTACTTTATAAACGTTAAAATGTACTCTGATAAGTGAGGAAAAGCGTTTCACTAATAATGATGTTTGACATTTTTCAGACAAGTACGTTCTTGCATAAAGAAAAAAAACTATTGGCAACTTCCTGCAATTAAAGTAAACATGTACTGACACATTGATCTGTGATTAAAGTTGATATGGATGTTAACGTACTCGCATGAACTTTTTTCCATTCATGCTGCTTCCTTCTATCTAACTTCTAAGTGAAACAATTTAATATATTTCAGGAAGTGTATATCCTTGTGCCGTTCTTATTTTTGACGTTTGTATTTTAGAATTTGTTACGTGGCTAAATAACTATTTGTCAATGCAAAAAAAAATTCATGTACTGTTAGTTAGACGATCAGCTCCAATTCGCTGAAAGCTTCACTCTGTTCGTTTTATTCACTAAAAGAGAATACCCATAGATATAGCAATGTGGAAAATTTCAGTATTAAAGTACAACTATTTTGTTCAAATTGTGTGTTCTATTTTACGAACTAAAGTTCTAATTTAGATGAAAGAAGATTTATGTTAATTGATATACAGAAATTTCGTTTTTAAGTTACCATTATTCTACATATTTTCTGTAAGTGCGACAATTTTTTTCAGTATTATTTCCTCCTTCATTTGTATCTCTTTATGGTTTGATATTAACTTCAATGTAAAAGCTATCAAATATCTTTAAAAAAACAAATATTACAAGAATGTTGTATTTATAATTTTTAAATGGAAGCAAGATCAATCATAACAATTGCAAGGACTGTGTGGTTGTATAATTCACAGGTAGCGTAGTAAACTTCATCCCGCATAAATCAACGATTTCTTCGGAACGCAGCGTTTCGACAGCATGCGGACTCTCATTATCAAGTGAGTTACCGGAAGATCACTCATCTTATCACTCATAATATACTTGTCTTTCTCTGATCTATGTAATAATACGAGTGCTTTTAAAACTGACCAGTTAAAGTAGACAAAAAACAGCTATTTGTTTTACAATAGCTGCTAGTTCTACAAGCTTATAAACTTTTATCGTTTTAATCCTAGTCAGGAGTTTATTGCGTGACTCGTATTTGTGCTACTAGTGCATCTTATTCATGAAATTGTTTTCTATGTTACTGCTACCTACATTTGATAAGCAATAATGACACAAATAAATAAAATAACGTAAAAACACTAATGAAAAACAAGAAATAACCTAACTATCCGGCGCCTCCACCAGAATTCTCATCGCACAAATTAAGTCGTCCAATATATTCTTTCACCAACAACACCTCCGCCTAACGCACACCTAAACACAGGATAGGAAAGGCGTTATATCGTTTCTTTTTCCGTTTCCCATCACGCCGACAGCGGATGATGAAGGTGTAGTAGCGCTAGTATCTTCCCTCCCTCCCATAATAACGATTTCATCGTATACCAGGTTCCGGGCGATAAAGGCGGTAATCTTAGCGGGACCGCGAAGTTTTCACATGTATTACCGCCAGTGTTCTACCATTTTTTATTTCCTCCGGCCGCGTATACGGCCGCAAATCACGCGATTTGATGGACGCCGCGTAGCGCAACGTCGGTCCCTCAGTCTCATTTATATTCGACTAAATCTACGTATTACAAAACGGCTAAAAACTGTAGCGTTCAGATCGCGGTGCTCTAAGAAATTTTCTTGCTTTTTTTTCTTGTTTTGTAATGGTAACAGTTGATTTACATACTAAATGGGGGTATAAATGAAATGGATGGGATACGCTGGTACGAAAGTATGCCGTTGAAAATTTTAATGCTTTTGTCAAAATTGGTTTATTACTTCTTCGTTTCTTTTGTTAAAAATTCGTGTTAGAAGTTACTTATGACTAATAGCCAATATCTTTTTAGTAAAAGTAATAGAAATTTAACACGTTTATATGTGAATACATACTAGGGAGTGGCATGGAGTAGCACAGCAAATACAAAAAATATCGGCTAACACTTTAAACAACAACAAATTGTTTAATTAATTCGAAATATGTTTCATACCCATTAACGCCGTTAAATGTGACCATACCCGATACTTTAAGCAACGTAATTGGTTCGCTGAAAATTGTAACCTAATTAAAGCTAGATTGATTTCCATAGAAACTTTAGAAAGGGTAGACACAGCTAAATAATAAGAATCTTCATTGGTTCTTGGGAAAGTATCATATTCGATCAATATGTTAGGAGTAAATGTACTTGGGAACTAAAATAAGACTTAAGACCTTTACCTTATAGTAAATAAACGACGAAGTCATTATCAACTATTGTAGGTGACCTCAAATTACGTAGTACATTAGAAGGTGATAAAGCACTATACTCTAAGGCAACTAGAAATTCTTATGCAGATTATTCTTGAAATCAATTCAGAGGTTTCACCTACGTAAAATCCGCCTCACTTATGATAAACAAAACAAATTTCAACAAAAATGGGAAATACAAGGGTTGCCTTTTAAGTTTTTCATATATAGCTGGAATAAAATAGTAAATACCTTTTAAAGGCTTTATTATTTCTCGAAGTATTCTCCACGAAGATTGGTACACTCTTGCATGCGTCTGAATCAACTCTGGAAGCATCTATTACACTCGTTTGTTGGTATAGTCAAAATTGCGTTTTCTGAAGGCATCAGTTGCCCCTTCTAACGACTGGAACCTTTGACCACGCAGTCTGTTATTGATTTTCGGAAAGGTAAAGAAATAGCTGAGACTTAGGAGCGGACTGTACGAAGGATAGTCTAACAGTTCGACGATTTGTTGCGTAAAGAATTCAATTGTCTTGCGTGCTGTGCGCGAATTTACATTGTCTCGGTAGAGGATGGTTCGTCGTTCGGAGTAGGTTTTTCAAGACTCAATGACAACTTCCACAAGCAAATGGTTGTATACCAATTGACAGTAACAGTTCTTTGATATTGTATAGGAATCGTTGCTACATGTTCTTAGGTTAACTAAAAGTTGAGGTTAATTTTTAGTACCGACAGTAGATTTGTGGCACCCACTAGGCCCCAATATAGAAAGCCTAGAACAAGGTATTCGTTCCCTTATCATAATTGAGACTATACAATGAGATGGTTAACCCCAAATTTCTAACAGAATTAAATAACAAATTAACCATTAAATTTCAGCGAAGGGACACTTTCCGACAGCTCTAGGCATACCAAAAAATAATACGAGGGTAAACTGAAAATGTCGATAACTGACTATGAGATGGCGCTGAGTGAGACCAATCTTTGACGCTATTGTATAGCTTGGTGTTTCATTGTCATACGTGTTAAACTTCATGTCGATTTGCCAAGTAGTTTATTGTGTAAACTCGTTCAAAGCAGAGCACTTTTGGAGATTTTTATAAATGGACAATATTAAAATTCGCGCAGTAATTAAATACCTGCGAAAAAAGTGTGGAAGAGATGAGCAAGGTGGCCGAAATTTTGACGAATTTTCAAAGGGGTACCCATTATGCTTTCTTTCAAAAATCGAAGTCATCTAAAATATGCGAAAATGGGTATGCAACTGAAGATTTTGATGAGTAGATTGTAGGAAAATTATACATCATGGCGAAATACTTACAATTCTAAAATTAGAGGAGGATTTAATAGTTCATACACTTTTTACATGTTTTCAAATCATTCACGCCCCTCCTTTTTCATTTTTCTTCTTTTTATCTCTTTTTCTTTCTTTTTTATTTCTTACACTCTCTTACTCTTATTTCATTTCTATATTACCTCATCATGACACGCACACACAATTCCGGAAGTAGTCCATTTATTAACATAAATTTTATTTACATATTTTAGCCGACTACTGCAAAAAACTCAAAGGCACTTGTACCTTTTCTATAATAATGTTGCAATTCTCAAGTTAAATTAATTTCCATTTCTTCCAATATTTAATTTCAAGATTTAATCCAATTCCTCCAAACTTTCCTCAACGTGCAATTGTTCTATAACAAGACCTCCCGTGATCCCGCTTAAACATGACTTTACACAAAATATACGTAGATGTTAGAATGAAAGTCGATCCCAATGTACAGTTTCACCCCGAATTTTTCTTAATCATAACATAGCGCAGAACGAGCGCACGAGCTAGAATAAAATTTTTGAGCGAGGTCGAGGCGACGCGTGACCGAGTCTCACCTAATTTTTCAGGATTTTTATGAAACACGCGCGTGCTGTGTCCTTTTTCGGGTCGGTTTATGGAAACCCGTACGTGACCACCTCCTTCCACCCTACACCCACACCATCTACATCTATCCTCCATCCCATCGCCTTTCTCGCCGTAATAGAACTCGCATACAACTCCTACGAGAACGCCGGTAACGCGTGCACGCATAGGAGAAACGTCTTTGGCCCGGCTCTAAAAATGGCGCGAAGGTCAAGGTCGCCGCAACCCGGATCGATATCCAACGCGCGTCGCTTACCGCTTACCGGAATCGGAAGAACCGAAGCGAAGCAGGGAGTTAGCGTGGGAGCGCGAAGGAAACGAAAACTTTCCCAAAAATGGAGAGAAGAGAAGAATTCCTTTCTCTTTGGCGACAGGCGGAATAATGAAAAAGTTATTCCGATACTCTCGTAGAGTTTTCTTTTTTGGTTTTCTTCTTTTGGGGGAAGTTGACGAGTAAGGCGGTGAAAACCGCGCCCGGTATACCTCATTAATATTTATTTTTTTCGAGTATATAGAGCGGAAAAAGCTCGATTATTAAAACGAAAGTAATAAAGTACAAATGACTGGGAGTTTTGAGAAGTTTTCGCTTTATTCCACGCGTCGGAGCAAAAGTTTATAGGTACGGTTTAGTGATTCAAAGTCTATCGCCTTCGGTTTAAGTGTTTAAGAATGCTTCCGCGCTTTTACATACGAAAGTAAGTTTTTTGACAAAGTCGAATATTTGGAATCAAATTTGTGGGAACATTTTATCACTGGTTAAAGCATTGCAAATATTTACACCTTTTTCAAACCGCTGATAACTATTCAATATCCGTTAGCACCAAAGTCTTTTAACAAGACCACTTCTATAAATGATTTTAAATAGGTTTAAATAGGTTTACAATACTTGAAACTAAATGGATTAAAGCAGCACAATTTGAAGTCGTGTTGACGCTTGACATAAGAAGTTATGTCCAGAAATGTGGTGAGCCAATTCCTGTTTTAGTAAAAACGCCTTCAGATACTAACTCAAGACAGACTACTAATGAAGCTATACTAATTTTCTTTAAAAGTTGTAAAATCGAAAATATAGGACGAGGGTCACGCTACAAAATAATCACCTCCTGCAGCAACCGAAGCTTCCACAGCGTAAAAGGTGGAATACTCTCAAAAAATGGACGAATCGCTTCATCTATCTTATCTTTCGTCGTGAAATGTGGACCATGTAAATGCATCTTTAGGTTAACGAACTATCAAAAATCAAACATGACCAAATCAGGTGTATAGGCTAGATATTCAATGACTTTTACGTTATTTTCATGTAAAAATTAACTGTCTCCTGTGCACTGTGTGGCGTTGCATTGTCGTGATGCAACATTAACACGCGAATGTTGATTTACTCAAGAACTGCAGATAAATAATTTGTGGTGTACCAGTTTGTTGTGACAGTACGTTGATTTTCCAACTTTTACTAACCCTGTAGTACGAAAGAAAACTGCGTACATAACTTTCTTGACAGCTCTTTGCCTGTTGGTCATTATTGGTGTTGGTGCTTGTGGATCCACACACGTGGCAGGTAGGAATATCGTAAAATAGAATGTAAGTTTCATCACTTGCTACTATTTTAGATACAATACAATGTCAACCACTATTTAACATTTCTAACGTTTCCCGAACGATTCTTACTCGCTCTGCCTTCTGGAAATCGTTAACCGTGTGTGGATCCCAACAAGTAACAATCTTTTTCATCCGAATATGATCATGTGAAATTGAATTTACTATTGTAAATCCAGCACCAACCACTTAATAGGTGCATCTTGGATCCTCGTCGATCATACGCCTCACTCCCTCATCGTTTCCAACGATAACTGAAGAACATGGTATACCAGCATGTCCATCATCACCAAACGATATCCGCCCTCTTTTAAATTTGCTATACCAGCGAAACACAGTTGCGCATGAAGGATTTTCATTACCAAATGCGAGTTGCAATCGTTCAAGACGTTGTTGTTCACTTAAACCGACCTTAAAATCGTAGTAGACCGTTGCGCGCATATTTTTTCTTAACAAGTCCATGTTTCGATGACAGATTGTATATAGCACGTTTGCTCTATACAGCGACTCAACTGATAGTCAAAGTTTACTACTTAAGGATGATGGTATTTAAAAATGTAGTGTTGCTAGCTCTGACTTCTCTAGTTTCGTAGCATCTCAAAATATAGAGCGAAACAATTAAATTAAAAAGGGAAATACTATTTTGGGAGAATGGAATGACCATACTAAGAGAAAACAATATTGAGTTAGTCGATATCCTTACTAAAGATAATAATAATGATTTCCAGCATATTTTAGAACAGAGAAGAATGCTAATATTGCCATTGCACTTGATTGCATTATATAACTACAATTACTTATTATATAAATTAGAAAATATACGAGTTAGGGGAATTGTTAAGAATTAGTTCGCAACCTATTTGAGGGGTAGAATACAAAAGAGGGTGCGTTGCGATCATTATTGCTCTGAAGCATCGATGTCGATATTCCCCAAGTCTCTATCCTAGCACCAACTTTATTTACAATTTACATTAATGATTTAATCTCTTAATTATTATAAAATCTCTATAGCACAAAAACAGATCGAAAAACAAAGGTAGTGAGTGAACAGCGTCCACATCACTTAAAAAGTTTGAGATTAGCGAAGAATCAAAATCTAAGTTTTAAGTACAGGTTCTTCGCTGGCATATCTGAGTTTGCCAACCCCAACAAGCAGAAATTATAAGCGTCGTTGGAAGTGATAAAAGGCAATATAGTTGTTATGGTTATAAAAAGGTGATACGAGGGGAGGTCCAGAAGTTCGTGGAATGGCGGTGATGGGGTGGGGATAGAGGCGCTTGCTAGGTGTCATTCTGATCGACGACTCATCAGTTAAGTTGCAGCCCTATTGCGTCAATCATTTACGAATAGTTGCCTGCTAAACAAGTCAATTCGGAAGAAAACTGAAACTATGAAGGAAGTTCCTTGCAAAGCAAGGAAAGAACGCTCGAACCATATTGAATGAAATGGAAACCGTTTATGGGGAACAGTGCCCTAGTCAATCAATGATTTATAAGTGGCATGGTCTTTTTAAACATGGTCAGGAGTCGATTGAAGACGACCCCGGCCCGGACGGCCAGTTGAGGCCACCACATCAGACATCGTCGAAAGAGTGCAAAAATTTCTACTGCAAGATGCCCATTTGAAGAAAAATCAATTATCTGCATTAGTTGGAGTATCAGATACCACCATTTTGCGTATCCTACATGACCACCTGGGTATGACAAAAGTCAGTGCAAGATGGGTACCGAGAATGCTCACGCCGCTGCAGAAACAGCAGCGCGTCTGTGCATCCAAACAATTTTTGGAGCTGTGTGGAGACAAACCTGCACAGATTTCGGAGCGGATTGTTACCGGAGATGAAACTTGAGTTCATCATTTTGAACCTGAGTCCAAACAGGAGTCGATGCAATGGCATAAAAAGGGGACACCACCGCCAAAGAAATTCAGTGTCAGAATCGGCTGGAAAGTTGATGGGTGCTGTTTTTTGGGATTGTGAGGTAGGGGCATAACCGGAGAATATTACGCAGCGATATTAGAAAAATTTTAGGAGGCCATCAAGGAAAAACGTCGACGAAAATTGACCAAGGGTGTGTTGTTCTTGCAAGACAATGCGCCGGTTCACAAGAGCAAAGTTGCTGCACAAGCATTACTTTCAATCAATAGTCCATCCACCCTACAGTCCAGAGCTGGCACCAAGTGATTTTTATTTGTTCCCCAATTTAAAAAATGACTTACGTGGAAGAAAGTTTTCCGACGACAATGAGGTAAAGGAGACAATTTTGGCCCATTTTTAGGCGAAAGATAAAACATATTTTTATGATGGTTAACAAAAATTAATTCATAGATGTAATAAATGTACTGTGCTTAAAGGTGATTATGTTGAAAAGGAAAAATAGATTTATTGTTTTATTTTATTTAAAACCCTTTCATTCCACGAACTTCTGGACCTCCCATCGTATGTACAACCGCTGTGCCAGCGATTCTTAGAAAATTACTGAGTTTCTAATAAGTATTACATATATTCCCATCTTAATTTTATTTGTGTCTAAAAACTTAGCTCATACTCCGACCCGTTTAATTTCCAGGTTTATGTACTCCGCGTGGGATAAGATCGAGTATCTTTTAAAATGCCCCATTTAAACTTTCGCGTTTTCACATCGTTAGGAATCCAACTCCCACCTTACATTTCAAACGTACACGTACGTCTAGCTAATGGAGATTCGATAACGCGATAAATCTATTCCGAATGTTCGCAGATAAGATCTTATAGCGCTTCTAATATAGCGAAAGTATCACATACATACATACGTAGAGATGTATAAATTTATATATTCGTTTTATTGGGCCGAATATCGACATATAGACCTTTGATGTTTGACGTTTAGTCGGTACTAATGCTATAGTACTTACATCGGTCATATATTTATTTATATATGGTTTAAAAATTGGTACACAATTTATTTTTTTTCGGCAAAGCCATGGTGGCTGTAGTATAAATGTGGTTTGACGCAATTATACGGGGGCTATCTTTTTCCAACATTCAAGAGCTCATAAAAACAGGGCAAGTGTAAATAACATAATTTATTACCAAAGGTTATGTACAAATATGGCTACTTTTCTACATACGAGGGCGATCGAAATGTTTCCGGAATCGATAAGAAAACCACGCTATTGGTGTGGTTTCTTATTTTTATTTTTCGATGTAGTCTCCTCGAAAATGAATACAATTTGGTAAACGGTGCTCCAGTTTCTTCAAGTCGTCGGGAAAGTAGGATATTTCGAGGTCTTCAAAATAGCCATCTGTAGGGGCGATGACCTCCTGATTTGAGGCAAATCTCTTTCTTCCCAGTGATTTTCTCAGGTTTAGGAATGGAAAGCAGTCCCTGAAGGCTAGGTCCGATGAATATGGAGGATGAGAGACTAATTCATAGCGCAGCTCGTTCAATTATGAATGAGTTGGTGAATTGTCGCTGTCTAAAAGCACTTTCTTCCGCTGCAAACGAGGCCGTTTCTCTTTCAATACTGCATCGAATCGGATCAACAAATCGCTACAGTATTGCTCCGTGACCATCCCTTCTGCAGATAGTCGATGAGGATCGCACCTTAGGAATCCCAAAACATGGTCGCCGTAGCGCTTCCGGCCGATGGAACGGTGCTTGGTACTTTCAGAGCCGACTAGCCCGGAAAAGTCCACTGCCTGGACTGTAGCTTGGTCTCCGGTATATAGTGGTGGATTCAAATTTCATCCACGGTTACGAAATGTATGAAGAAATCCCTTAAATTGCGTTGGATTCTGATCACACGATTTCGTTTTTGGTCCGATGTTAGCGAACGCGATATCCATCGCGCGGAAATCTTTCTCATACCCAAAGTTTCGTGTAGGATATGGCCAACGCGTTCATTTGAGATGCCTATTGTCTCTGCTATCTCTTTCAGCTTCAATCGGTGATCGGGTAACACGAGATCATTTCATCGTTGATAGCGGCTTTTGGTCATCCACTGCATGGTTTGTCACTTGTGCTTGTGCGACCACATTTGAACTCGCTCACCCAGAAGCCGATGGTCGAGAATGTGTACTAGTGTTTCGGCACTCCACGAAATTCGAATTTATCCCTTTTTGCAAAACCCCCTGACACAAAACATTCTCTTAAACAACAACTATTAACAGTAGACGTCTGAAATTTTGACAGTTACCATAAAAGAGATTGCACTTGCCGACCAATGAATCCACTTCAACCTTCGACCGCTAACTCTTTTCGGTTTCGGAAACATTTCAGGTTGCCCTCGTAGCACCCCATCTGGGTAATAGAGAATGCAACAATGTTAGAAGACAATTTTTCACCCTGTATTATTATCACAAGAACAAAACTCCACCAAACCAACTTCGATATTGAAACCAAAACCAACAATAACAACCATTTCCACGAAACTAAGAAGTTCCTCGGGCGAATTCGCAAAGAACGAAGATAAACCGAAAACGATATCGCCTCCGCCAACCATCCCCTTCTTCAAACCTCCCTTGTTCTATATCCTCTTCCTGCTCCATCTCACCATCATCCTCATCTCGCCTCTGTAACATCCTTCTCGCAATTCTACCCCTCCAAAATATATTGCAGGCCGTAACAAATTTCATACGTTAAGAGCTTTCCTTTGTTTGTTCGCGTAGCAGGCGAGCTTCATTAAACGAAACAACAGAAGATTGTGGGCCTCACATTCGTGGCGCTCTTTACATTTTCGAGATTATGCAACACGGATCCGAGCAATAAACAAATTAAGTTTTAAAATATTACGCGATAACTGACGCTTTGCAGTTGTTAAGTATATCGTCCGGACTTACGCCTAAGAATCGGGGGCATTTTGTGTGGGGATGTTTGTATACCGTTTGATGGCGCTCGTTTTGAATTAGGTTAAGAGTGTGTCGATGTTGTGCGAACGAAGGTTGTAGCTGAATATGTAAAAAGAAAGATGTAAGATGTAGATAAGGTGTTTGTTTGTTTGTTTACTTATTTACTGGAAACGTTTTGAGTTGTGGAATGTATCATTATCAAATCATTTTCAAATAAGGAAAGATTCAATTTTATTTTATTTCATATTTACTACACATTAGAGAAAAAGATTAGAAAAATTAAATTAAGTGGGAATAAACAATAATACACAAGTAAAGAAGTTAAAAGCAAAAGAACAAAAATGCTAACTATGTGTAAAGGTAGTAGCGCTTAAGCAGGTGACGGGTAAATAGTATTTCCTATAAGACGCGACGCTCCAATGGGATTGCGCTAATATATTTGACAACCATGTAAAAGAATAACCTTTTAAATATCTCTAGGCTATGAACTGGAGGGGTGAGTAGACCCCTAAATTAATATTATGAACGTCTGTTCTGAAAAGGATCTTACGGTAGAGATAGCTAGGTTGAATAGTAGCACAGAACTCCGATCTAAGTGACATACACAACCAACCTGCTCATCTCAGAGTGTGTGATATTCTTTCAAACTTATGAATGCCGTAAATAAATCTTAGGCAAGAATTTTGCAATCGCTGAATTCTAGCTCTATCAACACTATCCAATCACTTATAATAGACGCTCACGCAAAAATTAAATCTTGATAAGACAAGAGACTCACATAATGCTTTCTTTAAATTTATATCTAAACATACTTTGTTGCCATATATAATTTTCAGATTACAGTAACCAAGTCTTAATAAACCAGATATGTGTTCTTTGAAACGAAATTTGGTGTCTAAATAAAGTCCTAAACTACGTGCGCAATCTGATACAGAAACAATTTCGTCATTAATTTTGATTTGAATATGCAGTATAGTATTGCGAATTTTATTACGGCAAAAGGACAAAACAGAAGTTTTCTTTGTATTAATATAAAGAGAATGTTTTAATGATATATCAACAAGCCTTTGAAGATTGTTAATTACATTCGAAACAGCCCCACACGCTTCGTCGCCATTAAACGAATAATAAATTTGCGTATTGTCAGCGTAAAGGTGGTATTTGCAATGTTTCAAGCATTTTACAATATTACATGTATAAATAGTATACAGTATATGACCAAGAATACTATCCTGGCGGACGTCAGACACTATAGGAAGTGGGGAAGACAACGAACCATTGTATATATAATAATAATTTATTACCCAACAGCATACAGCTTATTACAGGATAATCTCAACTAAATTGATATATTTATGATATCCCGAATTCCACACAATAGAACTATATTCTAATCTCGCTCGAACAAATGCATTATATGCAGCAACAAGGGCATCACTACTCAAATGTTTAGTATTTCGAAACAGAAAGCTTAACGTTTTAAGAGACTGTTGACATATACTTACAATATGGTTGTTAAATGTTAGCTTAGTATCAAAAAATATACCAAGATCTCTGTGCTCCTCACAACGCGTTAAAAGTTCTCCGCCAACATTGTACGCATATACCACTGTATCAGTTCTACGGGCAAACGTCATCGCTTTACACTTAGCAATATTTAGTGGTAAATGGTACTCTAGACATTAAAAGTGAATAGATAGCAGGTAACCCTGCAAAATCTCACAATCTGCAGTGTAGTATATTCTGCGAAAAATTCATTAATGAAAATAATAAATAGGAGCGGTCCAAGAACAGAGCCCTGTTGCACACCTGAAGGAGACTGAGATTAACCGGACCGAAAACCACGGTATTCAACGTAATTAGTACGCCCACTCAAATAGGATTGCAACAACAATATCAGATCGTCAGAGATACCCCACATATTCAGTTTACGTAATAGGGTTTGATGTTCAACCCTATCGAAAGCCTTAGCAAAATCTGTATAAATGACATCTGTCTGAAGACGTAGATATAAAGCCTCAGGCACATCATTTGAAAATGTGCACAGGTTGGACATTGTTGATCTGCCTTTAATAAAACCATGTTGCACCGGGGATAGTTTAGCAGCAACGTGCGAATATATATATATATATATATATATATATATATATACATATATAAGATAATTTCAAAAACTTTAGCAAAGTTACATAATATAGATATCGGGCGATAATTCCGAATGTTATTCCTCGACCCGGACTAAAAACTGGTGTAATACGAGATACTTTCCTACAACTTGGAAAAACTCCCTCTCTCTCTCAATATTATATTGCAAATGTGAAGGAGCGGCTCACAAAGATCGAATCTACAGTCCCTAACAACAAAATCTGGAACGTTATCAGGACCAGCTGTCATTTTTCCTTTCAATTGACACATGGCTTGTAAGACGTCTTCCTCGTTAAATTCTTTAAGAAAAAATGAATCGGAAGCGAAGGTACCGTTATCGGAATGGATAGTAGGGACGTTTGCCTCAGACATGGTCTCCGAGAAATACGTAGCAAAGGCGTCAGTAATCTGTTCATCTGTATGGGACTACCTGAGTTCTATTTAACAAGTATGAAGCGAAGAACGATATGAAATTAATACTAAAACCGATATGCTTGAGAATAGCTAGTAGAAGAGAATGATTAATGGTACCAAAGGCCTTTGAATAATCCAGCAACTTGGTTATCATCAATGCTACGTAGCAAATCATCAACTATGTGAGCCAATGCAGACTCACAGTTATAGCCTAAGCGAAATAATAACTATTGCGAACCTTAAGACATACTAGATCATGTAGATAGTTTACTGTAGAGTGTTTATCACATACATTATCTTTTAAACGTGCATACCTGAAGGTGGACAATTACTACATCTTTTCTTTCTTGTTGGAGTAATAAATGATTAATCTTCTTGCCTTTTCTCGGGATCCTTGTATTTTGCTAGTTGCTTTCTTAGGGCGATTGGAAAGTGCCTTCTCTTTTTCAATCCGATACATGCACTATGTTTCGACAACTTCCATAATTGTATGTAGTCATGGCGTTGTTGATATCTAGCATGTTGTAAAGGATTATAAGAGGACATTTTCGTATCACCTTTTTCAAGTGCTTGATCGCGTCATTTCCTTCGTGTTATCCACGCGTCTTTTCGTTTACTTGTAGTCGAGAATTGTCTCGTCCTCTATAGCTACAACCCCGTTCGCACCATCAATATCGAACAACACCTTTCCTATACACAGTCTCGATTTCCACAATTGATTTTCCAAGGTATCGCAGTAATTTCCCCGCATCCTGCGTACCCCCTCCTCTACCAACCTTTCCGCAGCGACCCCTTAGCATTCGACGCGCTGTCGATAAGGTAGAGTTGGCTGGGTGCCCGCCGTCGACTGCCTTTCAGGTGTCACGCTTCGTTATGACATCCTTCGGGCGGCAGTATATATGAATGCGAAGTGAGGAAAAGTGAAAGTGATAACGGCGTACTCTTCCGCCGGCTTTGATTGTATTGTATTTGAAATACGAGACGTCTATATACGTATATATAGAGCGCGACGATTGAAGGATTCAATAGATACGCGTAAAGATGTTCCTATACAGCTTGTTAGTGTTAAGTTTAGATGTATAAAATTACTGTTGCAGCTTTTGCTTCAAAATATAGAGTAGAATGTAAACTTTTACCGTATAATGAATACAGAAGATGGTTTGCATTAAAACTTATCGGTATAAGTGTAACACTAATTTAATGTGTATTTATGAGAAGTATTGCAAGATTTATGGTTTTCCGTAAATTGTTTCATGATTAGTTTAAAAACAGAAAGGAAAATATTTACTTATAGAAAAACATCAATATCGTCCTCAGATTTTGTTTAGATGTTGTAATGTCTCCAGAAAGAGTTTCAAAATGTATTTTTGTTTTTATGAATATTTGTTTATAGGGAAAATTTCAGTATCGCAAACTCCAGCTAAAAAAATGGACCTGCCACATATCTGTATTGATTTAAATTTTACCTATGTAAGCTCGTACGTACGTCGCATCAACAACACCAATCTCTTCCGCTTATTAAACCTGTCCAACGAAGCGCGAAGAGAAAGAAAAAATAAAATAAAAAAGGCGTCTGAAGACACGCAATAACAACTTCTGAATACTGTTGCGTAAGGACCAAGGCGCATTTAAAATTTTACGTCCGAACTTTTAAAATATCGGAATTAAGAGGTGGTGGGAGGGAGACAATTAAAAAGAGCGTCAGAGAAGAGACGGCAACTGAAGCAGGTAGGAAGAAGTAAAATGTAGCACCTCGCCCAACCGAGAGCAAAAAAACTTTATAGCACGTTCTCATGTAAAATTGTGATAAAATTTAAATTGCTTCGCCAGAAGGAGACGACGATAAAATATATAGGTTATGTTCTCAGCCGGATGGAATGCAATAGCGGCGTCGTATCGTTGCCGGTGGAGGCAAGGTACTTGCCTACCTGCCTTTAACGGGCCGATATTACTTTTCAAACAACTTTCTTTGTGCCGGAGACACTTTTTCCTAGGTAGCGCTTGGAACATGACGGGGACTCCTCCAATATAAAAAAATTATAATTTATAACTGAAGTTGGAGCGTTCTTTGAAGAAGGAAGGAAGAAAGTAAGATCGAAAGAAGAAAGAAGAAGGGAATATACTTTTCGAGTGACAATAACGTCGATTTTATGAGCTATTTCGTCTTTATGAAATAAGTTATAATATGGGAAAGTTTGATAATGATGTAGGGGATTAAGTCGGTTTAAACAGGTATAAATCATTTCATGCTCCAAAAAACCAAGTGGATTGTTACCATTTCTTTATTCTACAAGGATTAGCTAATAAAAACAAAATTAGGCTACGTAGCCATGACTTTTATCACCGCGAAGATAAAGGGCATTACTTAGGGGAAATTTATACAAAGCTAGAAGCTGCGTATGCTGACTGGAGTTAATTTTATACAGGCGAGGGGGTTGAATGGCGAAATAAGTTTTTTTAGAATACGTTGTCGCAGCATCAAATACACGCGTTCGGTTTCTTTTAAAGATAAGTAGACGTATTAAAATTAAAACACTTTTTTAAGTGTTAAATATCACGTTATTTTCTTGGATATTATTAAAAATTGGAGATCATGATTACTCTGTAGTGGAATTTAGGTCTGGTCTTATCACCATAGCAATTAACACGCTACCAATAACAAAATAATGACATTCAATATCAAATTATCGCCCAAGTAGCTATTGCCTAACTCTTTGAATTACTAAAATCCTCCCCAAGTCAATTGGGATTCTCACCTATCCTCTTAAAACCTATATATTTCCATATGAATAGAAAATCCAATTATGTTTTATCGAACTTTTGTTCCACTTTTGGTCAGCATCTTCATGAATGATCTATTCGAGGACATACCTTGTCCAGTGTTAGCTTACGCTGATGTTAGGACATACAGTTGTTGAAAATGTATAAATAGAATTTATAAAAGTTAAAATATTGGTTCTTGTTCCGGTACTCCTGAAACAGATTGACAAGCTAGAAATATAAAACAAACCAAATCAAATGATTTTCTCAAAAATCTCGTAAACGAATCGATACGTTTCAAAATTCTAAACGCCAAAATCTTCTGCTTCAAAACACCATTAAAATAAGGTGTTACTCGATTCCCCTTTCTATTTAAGATTTTCAAAGGAGTTGCTCCCGTCTAGATGAATCACTTTTGCCTACGAACTTCCAGATTTCCACAAAATTAGAGTAAGAAATTTTGGAGTATTCAAACTATATTATGTTAACGATGACTTTAAGATTACCAACAATACGATTGCCTTCAAGAATGAGTAGCACAACTCCGAAATGTGTCTCAAGAAAATAGAATAGATTATTTAGCTGATTGAAAAATAGATATAACAAATACTAAATTCTTTTTTCTGTAATTATCTATATATACTGAGACACATCCAGACAGCGTGTGGTGTTGGTCGACATTTCGACGAGATCTCACTCAACTTTTACCAATAGTATTACGAAGAAATTCGTTATCAATCCTATTTCGATCCTTAGTAGTGTGCAAGTTAGGTTCCGGATAATAGTAGAACTCTCTACTATGGTCGATGGTCGTGAAAGTCTATGCTCAACTATTAGGTTCCGGATAATTTTTTAGAGTAATACTTTTGCATTCTTCGTTCCTTAGAGTAATTTCATTCTTTTCGATACAGGAAGTGCCATGTCCTGTTGGATACATGATTGTAACACATGGGCTGAAAAGTCCCGGGACTAACAAAGAAAACACGTTCTTTGGTTCAAAATTAGCTTTCTTTACTCATCAACGGAATCTCCATCAAGAGCAACGCACTCATTCCAGCGCCGCTCTAACATTTCAATACCACTTTTGTAGAACGATTTATCTTTTGCCTCAAAATAGGCCTCAGTTCTTACCGGCGAGCATTTTTTTGAGGTCTGCGAACAGCCAGTAGTCGCTGGGAACCAAATTTGGCGAATACGGTGGATGTGGGAGCAATTCGAAGTTCAATTCATGTAGTTTTGCCATTGTTTTGATTGACTTGTGACACGGTGCGTTGTCTTGATGAAAAAAAATTTTTTTTTCTTTGCCATATGCGGTCGTTTCGTGGATTTTTTTGATATTTTCTGGTGTTACCGCCTCATTTGGACGTCCACTGCGTTTTATTGTTGTTTCTGATGGAGCGAAGTCCCCATAACACTTTTCAAGCCATTGCTTCGCTTGAACGGAATTTTTTCCCATCAAGAAGCAGTGTAAAATTAATACACGAAATTGTTTTTGATCCATTGTTTTGAAAATAACAAAAGTAGCGTGAGTCTTAGCACAATAACTCACAAACTAATGAATAGAATATCATGAAATTTTAACAGCTGTCTTTTGAAGGTTAGTACTAACTGAGAAAAAGATGACTGCAATAAAATTAGCGTCGTCTATGTGTTAAGCCTGGGACTTTTCAGCCCATGTGTTATTTCTTAATTCCTTGGACTGATTAAGTAATGCTACTATAGTTGTTTCCTAAAAATTAATATCACTCCCAAAATTAATACACGTATTACAATTCCATTGGATATCGGTTTTAAATCTTAAAATTCTAGTTTGCGCGGAGCTAGTACCAGTACAGTCCATATTGTAGGTCGGTTAGCATATACAGCAAATTGCTGCAAATCTTGATCTCATCAACAGGTTTACCACTACATTTGCAAATCAAATTAATTTAGGTTATAACGAGGATAATTACCAAATAAATGCTGGGGAAAGAAAACAATACCCGACAATTGGAAAATCGCAGAAATAACACCAATATTTAAAAAGAGAGACCGATCCAACTTCGAAAGCTCCATAGGTATAACCTTGCTGGAGGTATTTCCTTCATGGAAGAACAAACAGGTTTCAGAAGAGGAAGATCTTGCAGAGTACATTCACAATTAAGAGAATAATAGAGAAATACAGAGAACATAGAAAGGAGACACACATATTATTTATAGATTATAAAAAGCTCTTGACAAGGTAGTAAAGGAAAAACTGTGGGGCATACTGGAAAGGCGAGGAATACCACTACATCCACCAAAAGTTACTAACTAAAAGCATGTATAACAACTCAAAGATTATCATAACCGATAACGAAGATAATATTGCAATTGTAAATTTAGGTCTACGACAAAGATGTAGCTTGTCACCAACGCTCTTTAACACATACAATGATAACATGTTACGAAAATGAATAGCAAACAACAAACACCACACACTCAATCTAAATAGACAACCCAACTATATCGACCATATCGTACTATCAATAGGGACATACACACAAAAAAAAACTAAATTTAACCGAATAAATGGCACCATAGCCAGAACATTGAAAAACAAAGGATATGTTGGTGAAATTCTATAGAACAATGGCATGCTCTATAAATGGGGGTGAAAGCCGGACCTGATCTAAAGCAAATAAAAGAAGAATTCAATCATTCGAAATGAGATTTCTAAGAAGAGTTACAGGATATATAAGAATGGATAGGAAAAAAACAAGAACATAAGAGAAGAATCCGGAGTTAGAAGTGTTAACGAAATAATAATGGAGCACAGACAGAATTGGAGAGAACATGGGCAAAGAATGGAAGACTACAGGATACCCAAAAGGGCACGGAATTACTAGGCAGGAAGAAGAAGATCGATAGGACGTCCACAAAAGAGATAGAGTCGTAACAGACTTAAAGCCTCGTATATGCAGTAAGAAGAAGAAGAAATAACCAGGATGCAAATTTCACACCGAGGTGCCCATGACGGTCGCTAACTTGTTTTGATAAACAAAAAGTAAAGCAGGCAACGTGAAAGATTAAGCAGCACAAGCAAGAAAAAATATCAACAACATTATTACCCATTTTTTTCTTAAAATCCATTATTGCTCTCATTATAATTAACGACTGCCTTTAAAACGTCCTATTCGAACGAACCCGTTCTAAATCCGACCTAGTACGCATTCTACGAAAGTAAATATGGGCGGTTTCCTCTAGGATCGATTGCGCAGATTTTCGCTTACAACGCAAATACTGGACCGAACACGGAACAACTGCCAACTAGAAACGTACAAGCAAAGGAAGGCCACTTTTAGTGGAAATGAAATTCAGTTCCTCCCCAAAACCGAGTACGGTAATTTAAGCAGCCACAACGCAGCCGCAACGAAACGTATCGTGTTGCTGTTCAGCTAAAACGTATAATACTGTTGCGGTACGAAGGGTACTACATATTTATCTAAATAAAACGAAACTTAAAACTAATGCTTCTAGTAAAATGATAAAATGAAACCTCACTTTGGGTTAATTTTTTTATTCCACTAAATTTATAATTCAATAAAAAATATTTTAAATTCGGAAAAGATTATGCAGGAATAACCAGACAATTCAATCATTATTGAATATTGGCCGTAGAAAATTCAGGAAATTTCATCTCTCCTAAACTTACTTCGGGCCCCTATCTCGACATCCTTGTTCACTATTAATTATACATCCAGTTGGTAGTATATTTTCCTACTTTAGCATACTCCTGTGCTCCTAATGTTGCTTCATCTACAGAGGTTTAGATGCATTTCTTTAAAAAGGTCCTCGTTTTCATGTTTAAACTGAAATACGCCTCCGTTTTTGGCATATGCCACGACCGATATATCCGATAATCCATTCATTTGTACAGGTGTATTTCAGTAGATGCATACATATATCGTGTGCTATTGCAACCAAATCTGTATGTAATCTCAAGGCATTAGTTTAGGTAGAAAATGTTGAAATAGTGGAAATTCCGGCAATTATTCTGTCTATTAAATTAAAATTGTATTCAATTTCAATTCATTGTGTTAATTTATCTACTTAATTCTGATTTCGGACAGAATTGTAGAGTCTACAGCAATTAATACGACATTATTACAAGATATGTACAGAGACCATTCATTTACAAGAATAACCGGATAGTTTTAAGGTTGTTAAATAATGCAAACCGAGACTATTTATAATCAGTTTAACAATTTTACCGCAGCTCAAGCCATGTGCAGTTAGTAGTTCAAATTCGTATCACGTATTGTTAGTTACATTCTTCAATATATGTATATAAGTTACAAAGATATACAGTGTATTTATTTGAGCCAGCACTAGCAGCGTGTTCCCATAAAGAAACAGGCTGTTTCCTTGACAATCCTTTACAATTGCTTCTTCTGTGCATGTGTTTCTTTTCCGTCAAATTTTATTGGCTTAACAGTTGTCTAGAATTGTGCACAAGTTACTCCGTTATCAATTAGAGCCAATTTTATTATAAATAAATCAAATGATTTATTGTACAGTAAACTAGCTGGATAGCATACAAGTTAACCAAGTTTATACATTACTGCTCGATTTTATTATACCATAGCCAACTATAAAATCAAAGTTCCTACAATATCTCACAAATGACAATAACTTTCATAAAAAATTGATAGGAATGCTTTGTTATGAATACAATTACCTACAACTTTTTCGATTTTTTTTTTTAATCCGAAATAACATACTTAGAGAAATTATAAGACTTATCACCATGACAAAAATCGTGCTTTTCGTTTGCTAATAAGTAGAGTTACACTGAATCGGCCTTACGAACGTGCTTTTTAGTTTCTGAATTAAAATTTACTCTACTTCCGTTGTTGATCAAATGTCAAATAAGCAGCGCAAAATTAAACGAAACACAGCGTTCATAATATTAAATAGATACTTATATTATTTTGAAAAATGCATATACATATATGTTACGTTCTCCTGGTTTGAAGAACAGCGCTGCTGTAGCCTGCTCGTAAATTCCTGAATTACTTGACCAATACTTACTTGTAGAGTATGTTCGCTTATTTACTAGAGGAGAGGTTGTACAGTGAAACTCAATGCGCATGCGCAAAAAATATATTTAAAAATAAAATGTGTACACGGTTTCCACTCTTGCCTATGTACATTTACGATGTATGTAAGATATATATATTTGCAATAATTGCAGTTATTCGAGCTCTCTTATACATGTAATGTACATTAGCATGTGTATATGTATGTTTCTTATATGCTTCCGCAGAAGCTTTGTTAGAGGCATGTACTAATGCCTCTATCTATTTGCATGCACCACTACCTTTTTATAGGGGAGTCAACCCTATTTATTTCTTAAATTTATAAGCGCACCTCGGTGCTATGCTTCTTTATATGTCCCTTTACGGGAGCCTAATATATTTTCCTTATTTTAAATTTGCCTAAGGGACTTGGCCCTGTATCATTGGCATGTATTTGTACTTGAACCAAATACGTTCGTTATTTTCACATTTATAGGGGAACCCACCCCATCTCTTAGAGCTTGAACGCCTGGTCGAAGGCGACAGTACCGATAATTTTGTATTGAGATCGGTCTCAATACAAAATTAATGTCACAGCTACCCAGGCGTTGTCGTTTGAAATAATATGCTATGTGCAATCTTTAGCTCTCTACTACTGCGCCCCAAAGAAGGGAAAAAGCCAGTAGCCAGCAAATGTGCGAACTGCGCACCGACAAGTAAAACGGAGCGGAGCGATGATGCCGACATTACATAAGAAAACTGGTCCGTGAAACTCGTCCGCTACGACGAGCAACTAAATGAAAAAATTTCTAAGTCCCGATACGACAAAGGACCGAACAAACGTACAAAAGACAACGGGCGTGATCGTACTTGTAGAAGATGCCTATACATGCTCGCTGACAATCTCACCAAAATAATTTACTAAAAATATATATAGACGACAACGGACACAGTAGCCTCGACGAACGATGATAGAAAATCGAGAATTTGTAATTATTAAAGAAATCTATATATGCGATTCGACAACCTTACCAAATGACTCCCGCCAGAAATAAATGTATAGACAACGTCCTCGACGATTCTCGCCAAAACTAGAAAATCTTAGAAATCTCTAATAATCATACGACGACGTTACTGTACACGTTACGACGAGGTACAAAAGGTGACCGAGAGTGCACGATCGCTAATACCTCGACCGTCGCGCGGGAGACGACTGCCTGTGCTTGTGTACATTAAATTTTAAGAAAACTCCCATTAATTATTCGACGACGTTGCACTGAATGATTTTTAAATTAGGCAGTTTTAGCTAGCGTAATGTGAATGGCCGGCTTGCATACATATACAATGCGTAATGTACATACATATTAAAATAAAATTTGATATATTCTAAGAGAGCAAAATAAATAAATAATAAAAATGAAAATAAGGTAATATTCTAAATGAAAATAAGGTAATAATGGTAACCAATACGGTTGCAAAGAAGATAAAATAATATAAAATACATAGTAGTAAAAAATTGATAAAACACAAAAAACAATGTTAAGTCCTTAACAATATATATATTTATTTTGTTCTAAATGTTGCTAGTAAGGATTAAACGATTAAATGCTGGGAAGTTAAAATAAATATAAATAGCTATGCAGTGTAATAATAATAATGAAATCACTTTGTTATTATCTGTACATATAAAATTTATTACCACAAATTACGAATATCGTTACTTTTATGATATTGTGAAATCTTTCTCTAGGTTCTGGAGACTTTAGAAATACTGCCTTCGTATGAGCTATTAAAGCATTTCCTTGTGGATAACATTTAGGTATCAATTGCGCCACTAGGTTTAAGGAATTCATTTCTAACGATTTGAAAACATGTGAAAAGTGTAATGACTATCGCTAAATCCTTTGAAAATTCGTCAAAATTTCGCTCACCGAATGATATTTCCATTCATACCGAATACGATTTTAATAACAAAAATTGACACAAGAGAACTAATCTGGACGTAATTCGTTCCTAAAGATTTGAAGACATGTGAAAAGGGTAATGAGTATTGCGAAATCCTCCTCTAATTTTGGAAGTGTAAATATTTCGTTATGATAGATAATTTCTCTATAATTTCAAAATTTTTAAAACCTTCGTTTCCATACGTGTTTTGACCTATTTCAGATGACTTCGATTTTCCACAAGAAAACCCTGCGAAAATTCGTCAAATTTCTCTCATGCTAAACTTAGTTCAAGGCTCACCGAATGATATTTGCAATCATACCGAATACGATGTTAATACAAAAATTGAGACAAGAGAACTAATCTGGACGGAATTCGTTTCTAAAGATTTGAAAACGTGTGAAAAGTGTAATGGCTATTGCTAAATACTGCTTTAATTTTAGGGTATTAAGTATTTAGTCGTCAAACATAACTAAATGTAACATTTTCTAAGTATGTGAATACTGACAAGCCCCTCTTTGCCAAGACTACTGCCGATTCTGTTTTTCCCTTTCTATAATGCTTGATCATATAATGTTGCCAATTTCAAAGCACGTCAGGTAGACGTAGTATAGTACCAACAGTTAAGTTTGGGGGGGTTAGGGGAGAGAGAAATAGCAATAGCTTCGGTGAGGTCCCATGTGGTACTTAAAAAAAACTTGTGTGGCAGTGTATATACGTCTTTGTTGTAATATTCTGTATATCCAGAGACCATTAAACAGTATAACTCCGCCATTGATGATTGGAAAAAATTAAATTTGCGACGAATTTCAAGACCAAATTTCATCCCTTAAATATGCAGCAACGGAAGGTATCAAATTACGATTGCAAGGACTGTGTGGATGTACAATTCACAGGTATAGCAGTAGACTCCACTCACATAAATTTATTAATTTACGAAACGATATGTATGAAAAAGAACGGAAACTTACTGAACAGACAACCACCCCCAATTGCACACTCGAGTTTGATTGATTTATTACCATAGGCCCTGTTAAAGATACGGTTCGCTTTCGGTCCATCCTTTCCCGAAAAAGGCATTAGACCACCGAGTAGATTGTAAATAGTCATACGTTTTAGAAATTTTAGAGCCTGCGTAGAAAATAATTTGCATGTGTGATACAGTTTTTACTTTCAGTCGGTAACACGGTTGACAATGAAAGCCCACGTGCTCTCGAAACGCTGCGTTCCGCATAATTAATAAATTTGTGTGAGTGGAGTTTACTGCTATACCTGTGAACGGAAAGTATAATTGAGCAACACATCCATCCTCAGTAAAATATACACCATTTTACCACGATTTTAACCACCACTCAAATGTCGAATCAGCCCACACTAATCGTTTTTGAATCTTGACAATTATTAACTGTTAAGCATTACCCGAAAATTCTAGGCCCGGTGATGATTTTCATCATTCAGCATTCGCACAATCGACATCAGCGCCAGCGGCGGACGATCATTTGACTAATTTAAGAGATCGTCGTCGAATGTCTCCGAAAGAGAATGGGAAGAACAAGATCTGGTACAGCCGGAAGGGGTCCGACATATTGTTCTGACAGCTGATAAAGTTGCCCCCGCCGCAAAGCGATGATTTCGAACCAATTTAGCGCAGGGAGAAGAGATTGAACGAGAATTAATTGTCAAACTTCTGCGCGAAACTTTATTGCCGAATTTCGTTTAGTATTCGGGAATTATAATTTCGCGTGGCACATCGTGAACGTTAGATTATTTGTCGGTGCGTGCGAATAACGATTTATAGATAGGGACGTCCGCGATGAAGGAATAGATCAGGACCCACGCGATTCTCATTTGTTTACGTGGAAAAGTGGGTGCTCGTCGGATTTTCATTTTGGAAGATGTTGGGAATACACGAATAAAATCTTTATTGGAATAAGCAAATACGAAGTTTTACGCTCATTTAAACGTACAACCAGGATGTTAGTGTCCAAGTGGTATATTGCAAATTCACAGACAATCATGTCAGTGAATTGCTTGGTAGATTTCGAAAATTAAATTCTCATAAAAACGCATAAAAAGGAAGACAATTTATGCTGTGTACGTAAAATAAAATAAAACAATTTCTTATTACTAGTCTCGACAAAGTGAGGCAAGTTACAGTGCAGTACGCAGATCAACGTGGAGGGGCCGAGCGGCTGTATCAAGGCCTACTCTACACTCGCATCATTTAAGACCGTGACCTTCAATAAAATAATGATAAAAAAATATTATACAACGTGCTGAAACACTTACTGTTTTCAGAAGTTTTCACGTAGTCTGGGTAGCATCTATTAAATATTAGAATCAATAAATATGTTTCCACATTTGCTCCAGTCCAGTGAGTACGGCGTGCGAATAAGTATTCTTTAATGATGAAAACGACCGTTCCACATCCAGGGATGTTAAAGCATGCAAGTTTAAAGTAATCCTGGTGACAACTTAGTGAATTCTTCGACGTACCTTCACAAATTTGTCTTAGTATGTGATAATCTGAATCCTTGTCAGCAATACTTCCAAATTTTCGTATTACATTTTAATTTTCTTCGCCTTCCGCCGTACATAGGCGTGAATGAACATCATCCATAGTTTGAACAGGATCCACAATCGACATCAAATCATTTTGTAATTTTTCAATTCCCTTCGCTACTAGTTCTTGCGAATACTTTCTAAATTACATTTAACCTCACTATCTCGGAACATTTTTTGGATTTCTCTGATAAATTTGGCATGTCTTTGATCGAATTGTAACACTACATTCTTTACATCATCGGAATGTTAGCAGTAGTAAAACTTAGCCTTGAACCATGTTCCCCAACGCGCAGTAATCGGCTATGGTGCTTCAGGTACTTTGGGATACAGTTCGTGAAATCTTACTTTCTTTATGTGGCTATTAAACCATTTACTCGCGGGTAATATTTAGGAATGCATTGTGCCATAGGGTTTAAAGCATGAATTTTACATGTTACATGTAACAGATTGCCACTCTCTTCGTTAAGAGGTCAGCCTAAGGAAAGCAAGCACCATCACTCATAAACATTAAAAGTTGGGTTGCTGTAACTTGAAATTTGTTCGATGCCCTCAACACCACTACACCACTAAAATTTCGTTGTTAGTACATTTTGCACCTCTTCTGGAGACAAGTAAGGTAGGGAATGACAGTACAGAATGTTTTTGCCAATAAGTTGTTTCATCCACACATAACCACAATTTTTATCTTTCAATTTTGATTTAATTTCTTCCAATACAGTCACGAACAGATGGCATAAAGTTTCTTAATGATGTCCAATTAGGTAATGTATAATCCGAATACTTGCTCCAGAAGGAGACAAGCTTGTTGGTCTAGCAAAGCGAACGGTACATTACATAGAATAAAACAAACACCTATATCAAATGCTAATTGTTCGCTGTATCGTTTGCCAAAAATTACAGAACAATGTTTTGTACTTTTTAGATGGCGTCCACACTTCCACCTGCTAGTACACGTCAAATAGTTGTCGCACTTTACACATTTAATTTTATCGCCTTCGTATTCTAAATTCGGCGTACACGCTATTATGTTTTCCAATTTATTCGAAATATGCTATTTCTGAAACGTACCTAAGTATATGTGTACTGACAAGCACTTACAATGACCAGTCGAATAATACTGAACAAGCGTGCTTTGATACGGGTACTCGATTCTCGCCACGCGCTTCACCCCTCCAAGTTGTTCTCCGCACGGCAGTGAAATTTACCCCAAGGTCCAGATCTCAACCCGATGGAGTTCAGTGGCAGTTCTTTGGCCGCAATTATGGGTTACGTGGAGGAAAATAAAGCCGCTAATACGGACAAAGCTACTAGAGAGAATGCCAAGATTGTGTGCGGCAATAATAAAAGAGAAAGGACTCATTGGCCAGTCACAAAATTAAGTTTATCTTTGTTAGCAAATTGATACGCGTATTGTTCTTATAGCTGTGATAGTTACTTCTATAAGTACAGAATAAAGGCTTCTTTTACAATTAGATATTGACTTGTTTTTGTAATATTTTAAGGGAGGAGAAACTCTGCATACTATGGTATCTTTTAGCATTTTTCGAACTTATAACACTGTCAAGTTCACTTAGAAACAACTTCATCATCAACGATGCAGCAAACCCCGTTATTGTAGTAATAAATACCAAGTCTCGTTCGATAGTTGGCGCGTCGCACGTGACTTTATCGTGCAGACGACCGACTCGCCGTCTGTCTACGCGATATAGCGAGGGGAAAAGTATGAAATCGTTCCACACTCGATTCTAATTGTCGGGAAAGTGCTCCGGAGTCATACATTATGCATCATCGATAGGTATAAATTATTCGTGTGCCTTCCTGTCCCATCCGCTTTACCAAATGCTTTGTTCGTGTTCGACGCTAAAAATCCACCTTCCTCCAATCGAAATTGTACGATGCCACGCGAAAGTACAGTCAGTCGCATTGTCGTTATTCCTTTCGCACGATCGTCACGCATTTTTGAACGTTTCTATTCGAAGGGTGCTATCACGCTGGTCTATTGGTGGAAGTTGATTCACGGCCGGAATGGTTTTTAGTTCTTTTTTCCCATTCTTATCAGTTAGAATGCTGTCTGTTTGAATACTGATGTGATAGATCCCAATGTATACCAGGTGTATCCAAAAGCCTTTTTTCCGGCTTTCAAGGAAAATTAACTTTTTTATTCAAAATATTGGCCAACGGCTTCTACACACTTCACCCATCTTTCAGGTAATTTATGGATACGATGCCAAAAAAACTGCTTGCCTTTCGCCGCAAACCATTCGTCAACGAATCTTCCAACTTCCTCGAAATTACTGAAGTGCTGCTTTACAAGCGCGTGCCCCATTGATGCGAAAAGGTGATAGGATGTCCCATCCAAGCGATTTCAAGGTGTTTTTCACTGGTTCGGCTGTGTGAGAGGGTGCATTGTCTTGTAACAAAATCTCTTTGCTTTGTCTTCTGGCCTATTTCGATTGTTAGCGATATCGTTGATGTTGAAGGACCGGCTTTACCAGGTGGAAGCCACGATTTTTTCCGCTTCGGGTTTTCAATGTAAATCCATTTTTCATCACCCATCACAATTCAATACAAAAATGATTTCCTTTCGTGGCTTTGGACCAGCATTTCACAGGTGGCTTCGCGATTTTCCATTTGAGGTTCATTCAAATCGTGTGGAACCCATTTACCGAGTTTATTGATATTCCCCATTGCTTATGAACGTCTGCCGATTGTTTCTTGTGACACATGTAACGCTTCTGCTAATTGCAATAACTCCCGCAATTACTCGTCTTCGCATTTTTGTGGTCTATCAAGGCCCTCATTGTCTTTCACATTGAAATCACCACTTTTAAATTGTTGAAACCAT
The DNA here is from genome assembly GCA_023509865.1 of Trypoxylus dichotomus. Classification (NCBI taxonomy): domain Eukaryota; kingdom Metazoa; phylum Arthropoda; class Insecta; order Coleoptera; family Scarabaeidae; genus Trypoxylus; species Trypoxylus dichotomus. The sequence goes on from CM042077.1 coordinate 63,553,835, forward strand.
ATTTCACATGTACTAATCGATGGAGCGTGTTCACCATATGTTTCAATCAGCAAACGATGACGTTTAACGGCATTTTTCTTTTGATTAAATCAGAAGAGTAATGCGTGCTGCAAATCCACTTGTTTAGGCACAAAAACGATAAAGCATAGACGCTAGTTTCTGGTGGACTTTCACTTGAGCGTATTTGTAGTTTAAATGTCAGACGAACAAAATGACCTTGCGTCAAATTAATATGCTGCGCACTTTTCGCTGCGCCATCTCTTAGTTCAACCGGAAAAAAACCTATGCATACACCTGGTAGTGTAAATGAGGTACATCGTGTTATAGGGGTTATCATTATTATTATTAGACATGTACAATTACCAAAATCAATCGAAATTATTACATTTTGTTCAAAAAGGAAAGGCCTTATAAGTCTTAAAATTTTAAATTTACCCTCATTGAATTAATGTCATCTTATTGCACTTAATTACGGTGTACAAGCTTTGGATGCAAATCTAATGGTTTAATTACCCGAACGCCTTGACCACCACCATTTAAATTCTTTAATAATTAATCCGTAACGTGAATCTAATTAAATTCCGTACAATCTAAACAATACATGCGGGATAACGCATTGGTACCTGAGAGAGATGGAAATAGAAACAGAGATAACCGCCGAAAAGCAATTTAATTCAGTATTGTTCAACGGAATGGCGTAGTGATCACCGCATGTCGCGAGTGTATGTATGTAGTACGTCGGAACGTTTGATACGTTCGCATAGATGGCGCGGCGCGTTGTCGTAACGTCGCTTTATTAACTGACGCATATTAATAACGCGGCAGAGGCAGAGGCGGCGGCGGCGTTGGCGGCAGTGTCGCTCGAACAGACGACATGTCACGAGCACGGCAATGTCCTCAGGGCAATACATCACGACCTAACGGCGTACATTCACTCGCACACGCACGCATACAAACATACGATCGAACAATTAGTATAATCTTGTCAATGGCAGGCGTACGGTATATGCTGTGTCTCCTTTTCGTACAGATCCTTTGGCGCGTTAAAATAAAATGGATTTGGGTGCGTATTTCTCGAACGCTGGAAAACGTGAAATAATAAAGATGCGGACTGTATTTTTTCACGTCCATTGATATACACCACCACCCGTAACAAAATGGACACTAAATTTTAAGAAGTACTTTCATTCGTGTAATAATTTCATTAACATGTACACAATTTACTAATTAAAGAATTACGGGGGCGACTCAGAATGCTGGAATCGACAGGAAAACCACAATATTGATGTGGTTTTCTATTTTTATTTTTCGATGTAGTCTCCTCCAAGATCAATACACTTTTTCAAACGGTGCTCCAGTCTCTTTAAGCCGTCGGAAAAGTAGGATGTTTAGAGGTTTGCAGAATAGCCATCTATAGCGGCGATGGCCTCTTCATTTGAGACAAATATCTTTCCTCCCAGTGATTTTTTCAGGTTTGGGAATAGGAAAAGGTCGCTGAAGGCTAGGCCCGGTGAATATGGATGATGAGAGACTGATTCGTAGCGCTACTCATTCAATTTGGACACGACGATGCAGGATGAATGAGCCGGTGCATTGTCGCGATGGAAAAGCACTTTTCTTTCCGTTGCAAACGGGGCCGTTTCTTCTTCAATACCGAGATATGCTATAACTTGCACACAGACGTTGTTGTGTCCTTTTAAGAATCGCAACTTTCGTAAAGTATAAGCAATTGGTTGAAGAGTTTAACGGTACTATTAACAGAAAACTTTTGATATATTGGACTGATGTATAAGTTTGTATTGTTTTAGGTTTCTAGGATGAAAATGTACATTACATGTATAAGAGAGCTCGAATAACTGCAATTATTGCAAATATATATATCTTACGTACATCGTAACTGTACATAGGCAAGAGTGGAAACCGTGTACACATTTTATTTTTAAATATATTTTTTGCGCATGCGCATTGAGTTTCACTGTACAACCTTTCCTCTAGTAAATAAACGAACATACTCTACAAGTAAGTATTGGTCAAGTAATTCAGGAATTTACGAGCAGCCTACAGCAGCGCTGTTCTTCAAACCAGGAGAACATAACAAATGGATTGTAAAGAGTGTTAGGCATATGTCAAAATTATTTTCATATCCCATTATTTGTGTTTTCTTCCTAGTTTGAAGGATAGGCGGGATGTAGTTCTTTATTGTTGGTAGAATTGACATGGCACCAATATGGGCGAATAGCGATGAACAACGTATCTGGTGCCGATAGTTTAAAGTAACTTAATTTAAAGTTTCTATATTTAACGTTACACATAGAAAGGATAATACGTTATAGAGACAGGACTGCGAACTGCTTGTGGCTTGAGTTGTGGTGTAACTTATTTGCTTTTGAAATTAACTGCTTTTACACCTACAGATTTGTCAAAAACTACAAATTCTGGAAATTCTTATGACTAGACAAATATGATAAGGAATGTAAGTGGGAATGGCCAGGTGAAAGGTTGTTGCCTGGTTACAATAAACAATAACAAAAACACAGTTGCAGTATAGAACTATTGCAAATCGAGTTGTAATAATCTTAGCGGTTCCAGATCTCTGTCTAAAGATTTTTACACAGATTTTGGGCGTTGAATAATATTCCTCAAATAAACTAAAATTGAAAGTAGATTGAGAATTTATACAATGACATGGATACACAGGATGTCTTTGAAGTATTCGCCCGGAATAGTCCACTGCTTCATCTGTTCCTTGGTCTCCGGTATGTAGTGGTGGATCCAAGTCTCATCCACGGTTACGAAACGCATGAAGAAATCCCTTGGATTGCGTTGGATCCTGGCCAGACACTCCTGCGAAACGGTCACCCGATTTCGTTTTTGCTCCGGTGTGAGCAAATGCGGTACCCAAAATTTCGTATAGTATATGGCCAACGCGTTCTTCTGAGATGCCTGTTGCCTCTGCTATCCATTTCAGCTTCAATCGACTATCGGCTAACACATCATGAATGTTGTCGAGAATTTCATCGTTCGTAGCAGCTTTTGGACGTCCACTGTGTGATTCGTCACATGTGCTTGCGCGGCCACATTTGAACTCGCTCACTCAAAAACTGATGGTCGAAAATAATGGAGTGCATTCTCCGTGAACCTCTAGCGAAATATTTCGAATTTCCGTAGCCGTTTTCCCAGCCGTCCAGAAGTGTTTTGTCACTGCACGAAATTCGATTTTATCCATTTTTTGCGAAACCGCCTGACTTGCTACACAAAACCCACTCTTAAACAACAACTATTGACAGTAGACGTCTGAAATTTTGACTGTTGCAATAAAAGAGGTTGCTCTGGCCGGCCAATAAATCCACTTCATCTTCGTGCGACATCTCTTTCCGATTCCGGAAATGTTTTAAGTCGCCCTCCCCTTATGAGCGGTAGTGTATCTCCACTACACAAAATTTATGGTAAGATTAATTTGTATCCATTAAGTACATAGTTTCTCAGGATTGATGGTCTTCTTTTACGAGCTAAACGATTAACTCTACATAGCATCGACTTCCTTAAGAAGTTTTCTAAAGACTGACGAAAAAATTGTTTGCGACACGTACGTGAGAGAAATAGACAAGAAAGACATCATAAAGCCATGAATACAGCTTGATAAAGATCGACCATTTCCCTCCGCAAAACATATAAAACGCTATCGATTCAAGCAGCTTTAATCTAACATACGATCGGGGTTCATCTCTCCAAATCGTTTGTACCAACACGTTCCACGCAAAATCCCTTCAAATACCGGCAGGGGAGAGGAGGGGGGATGAACTTACACGCGATAATAGAATATCTGCCCGCTTGATGTTTCGTATCTTTCGCATCTTTCCCCTATATACCATCTTCAGCGGAAAGATTTTCAAACTTTCCAGCGGTTAGAAGATGAGTTAATTTAAAGTTGCTAATGTACTCAGTTTTAATATAATTTTGATATACTTAATATTATTCATTTACATATCGTTCATCTCTCGTGGAATGAGGATAGGATAAGTACCCCGTCTAACCTCGAGTCCTTTCGAGAGGGCGACCTCTGCCGCCCGACGACTTAATTAATTTAGAACTAATTTGCGTGTCAAGATAAAAAAAAAGTTTTACACAGAAGTTACCGCTGGTGGTGTTGCGAATTTACGACGGTGCGGTACTACCGTTTTTAATTTAATTACGGAATACGTAATTAGCGCAAGGCGAATAATGTAATTTTCCTTATTTTTCGTGTCTTCCACAAAAGGAATTAACAATTTGCGGGTTGAACGTCGTAGAATCTTCTTGCAATGAACAACGTTTAAATTGGAAATGCCGTCAAAAGCATTGTGGTTGGTGGAGGACACTCAGACACAAGCTATATTGCAATATTGTACGCTGTATTTTCTAATTGGTCTTCTTGAAAGATTCTAATCTCCTGTCAAGGTAAATTTTTTAGTACATCTAAGAAGAGCTTACTCTTCAAACCACTTAGCAAGGCAACATTAGCAATAAGCATATTCAGAATTCCGTGAAACTTTACAGACTGAAAATGGAGGCTGGTACAGTCCACGACAATAGTATAGGCCATGTCATCAGTTTTAGTTTTGTCTTCAAGGGCTAATAAAGAAAGTATTTTATAATAAAGTCTTTACATGCTGTATTTGATGTTAGTGCATTAATCTGCTTTCTACATATCAAGATGCGATGTGATAATTGACAATGTCACGGACAATTGACTAACACTGAAATGGGTTTAATTCGTACTGGGTGCGACGAAAATTGTTCATTTGCAAAGATAGCAGCAAATTTGAGCAGAATACGTCTCTTAATTCAGAGTTTCTTGAATAAAGACGAAAATTGCAGAAAAGCACGTAAATCGAAGACCCAAAGCGATAACGGAACGTGAACGACGCACAATTTTAAGGTTTGCATCAAATTCAGCAACGATTTCTAGACAAATAGCACAAGCAGCAGGTGCAAACGCCAATCTGCGAAATGTTCGTCTACTGAAAACAACAGGTCACTCAAAACAAGAACGACTACAAAAAAACCTCTTTTAATGCGTCAGCGTAAACAAGTCTGATTAGCAGTTTGTTGGCGAAAAATCATTTTTACTGATGAGAAAAAGCTTAATTCAGAAGGTCCTGATGACTATCAGTGTTATTGCCATGATTTAAGAAGGAGGAAGTAGCACTGAGTCGTAGTCATATAGGTGGTGGTAGTGTAAGGCAGGTTCTAACTCCTTGATAAAACCGTAAATTTACCATTCGGTACGTGATGCAAAAAAGGCGCTCCAACTAGATTATGCATTGCACCTGGAACGATGACTGCAGCGTTTCAACTTCAATTTGTATCGTGCATGTACCAGTTACTGAATACATGATCGAGAGTAGATACAGTTTGTACTGACATGTGCAGTGTGAAACTGAGTACTAATTTAGTTGTCAAATTGTAAAAGGATAACTTGAAACTTTATCTGTATCTTAATCTTTTACTCATATATATCTTATTTTACGGCATTTAATGCCGTATAAATGTAGCTAACATGTTTGTAACAATAACAACTTTTCGAAAAACAATAGAATAGAATCAGAGAAACATTATAATGCTTAAATACTCTACACACTGTAATACAATTTCATTGATTGTATATTGCAGGAACGAACAATAGTACTATATACATTACAATAATGGTGGTTTACGTAAAAGTGTTCAAAACACATTTTGCTTGCGGCACAAATAACCCACAATTGCGCGTTTATTCTAAATACTACACAAAAGTGTAGATTCTGTATCTTTGGCAAAACAAAACTCAACAGGATATTTAGAAGACCCATGTCTTTCATTCACATATCTACTCTTATACCACGAATGCTTAAATACGTCGGAAAATCTTGGAGAATAAAACTGATTGTGGGTTAGAGATTGCAACCTAATAATATCATTTCTTTGATAGAAAGCTATGTCATAAGAATCCCTGTATCAGAAAAAATTCTAAAAAAAATTTTGCCACAGTCTGAAATCAAACACATCTAGAGGTTGTACCAGCGCTGTCGTGTTTACAGGTATATTAAATATGTTTAACATTTTTTCTTGCGATACTAATTTCTGACGTTCGGAAACACAATGCCCACTCGAAGAATCACTCAATCACGCACTGTTTGGTGCGGTATTTGGCAGGTTAGCCAGGTTTCGACATGGTTTGGTTGACGAATAAGTATACACATTTACAGATCGAAACAATGATTGTGGAATTCGAAATCCAAATGTATTAGCAGATTCCGTTAATACAGAAGACAATGGTCAAAGCAAACGTCCATCTGCAGAAATGGATGGCAAAATTGTATTACTATGTGTTGTAGAGTGAAAGGATTGCATAATGTCTTCATCAGCTTTCTGATCTTTTACAGCAAAAATACGACTTGAGTGATTTCAAGATTAAAACCACTCTTGTCAGTGTTATATGCATTGCCTCTGCCAATGCTAGTGATATAGGGATTGACTTGATTAATAAAATTGTCGTTTACTAACTTTAGGCGTTCCGTATCAGTGCCTGTAGAACGAGCAACAAATTTTAATATCTTTCGCAATACAATATTATGTTCTTTCATAAAATGCCAAATTCTCCAATGTTTCGCTTTACAGGATCCATGTCAAATTTCCTCTTTAGCTTCTAAATCCCACCGTCCAAGATCCATATAAGGAATTATTTTTCCATCAAATTTTGCAAAAACGTATTCAGTAATAAATCGTATAATTGCCGTACTGACTTTACCTTCCTAAACTACTGTTTAACGCTTTCGAGAGAACGTGGGTTGATTAGAGATAACCGAGTCTTTCTCTAGAACGTATTTTATCTTATTAATTGAAACCACATCTTATATTGATATTGAGAGTTTCTCTTAACTTAGTAAATCATTTTATAAGTTGTAAAGCATCTTAAGGTTTTCAAAGTTTTCCAAATGTTACTAATTATCATTTTGTTCTCTCAAATTTTTGTATCATTTGCAAATTTTACTATTATCTTCTATTGTAGTAAGAGCTGTGCACGACCTTTTTCTTTTTCCGACTGCAGTAACTAAAAGTTTTACCGCACTGATTTAGACGAATTTAGCAAGATTTAATATTAAAGTCACAAATTAGTAACTATTCCGCTTGACCAAAAATTTCGCTGGCATCTAATTATTTTCCTTCGTTTCCGAAATAAAACTTTAATGTGTCCTTTTCTTCGGAAAAACAGCGGGATATCGATACGATTACGTCACTTCGAGAACCGAACGCAATAACTTATTTATTCTGAGCTAGACGCACGTGCGTTGCATTACATATAATTAAACAACGTTGTTGTTCGGCGAATATCGTAAACAAGAAAGGGCAGTGGTGGAGATTAGGTATGGGGCGTGTTTACCTTTTTGCGGCATTGACGTAAACAATGAAAATTTATGCGTCACCGGTCGGCAAAACAGGAAAACAAGTCGTCATTGTTGTAATTTGGTCGTTGGATAACGGGCAATTACATCGACGATCGATACGTGTAGTCGGCTAGGAAGGATCTCCATTCGATTTCCGTCAACATCTAGCGCAACAAAACTTGAATTAATCGAGGGCGGCTAAATTAACATCTACCGAATTGCTGTACCGTATATTTGAATTGCCGTGGTGTGCATTTGATCTCAAACATATTCAGTTGGTTTAACAGTTTTCAGGCCCCGCTGTGTCGCTATGTTTCTATTAGGTGGTGATATTCATAGTACCTTTGAGAATGCGAGTGATTGCACGTGCAACGTTAGGGGCTAAGAACTTAGTGATACCGTGGATCCCGAGAACCATTACAACAATAACAAACGGTCTGAGACACTATATTCAATGGAATTAAGATCATTCGAATATTCACTTCATCTAAGTATGAAGACACAATACGAGTCTAAGACGGCCTGCTTATTGAAGAATACCTTATACATATTTATGCATATTCAGACCACCATTTCTTACAACTATGAAGTCTACAAAAAGGTTGAAGGCAATTAATCATTTTAAAAAGATATAATAACTTAAACAATAGTAATTGAAAGTAATTTCGAAAATGTATTGTCTATCACAGAAAACGAGATAGCATATATAGAACAATTATATCGAATATAATGTCAAGCGCATACACTACCGCTCAAAATGGTATTATCATTGAAAAACTAACAGAAGCTATTCTAAATAATTTAATTGATAATACAACTAGGCATTGATATAAAAATATCGTATTTGCTTTGATATCAGTGGCATATATACAATCACTATTACATCTCGGTATTAAATTTGCCAACTAAAATTTAGCGGCACAAATGTCGATGTAAATAGCGATTTGCTCAGATGGTATCCGTGATGTAAATGGATACACACCGGTCTAGCCTAGCGGTTTTTCACACGCTTTTCCCCCATAGAAGACGCGATTAGATACTAAAATTGTAAATACATTGTATATATTGTAATGATATAAAATATTTTTCTAAATTTTCCTGGTTTACCTACTCCAGATATTTTCTCGTCAGTGTTTGGTGCACGTCGTTATTTTTTATTATGGTTGATAAGTTGGAGGCAAAGCACCGTTAGTACTTCCTCTTTATGAATTTTAAGCACAGATATTCAATCTGTACAGGTTTCTTTCTAAGGTTTTACAGATATCTACTTTGGATATTTCTTATTAACTTATTATTCACAAATTTTCTTATTAAAAAAAAAATAGTCCTTTCAACAACACTTACAGAGGAGACGTAAACTTTACTATCGTTTATTATATATATCGCTTTTCATAAACACATTTTTTATACAAATAAATATTTCCAAATTTCAGTCTTAAAAGACGTTTAATATACTGTACTAACACATTTTAATCACATTGTATAAACATGCATTATTACGAAATTATACTTATAATCTTCAAAATTTCTTATACGACGGAAGGATGGCACGACTGGCAGCATTTACCTACATAATTTCACTTATATCAAGTATGTGTGTACTGTGTGACCTACCATATAGGCAAACAAATGTGTTGCTATGGATATAGAAAAACATCGTATCAGTCACACATGTTATCGTCACTCCTGAGAATAATTACTTATTTTCTCATATAACTCTTTAATTTACAAAGATCTTCGATTATATCCATTCATAAAATGTATCAGCTGATACTACAAATGAAATCTGGAAGTTCCGGACACATATATAGGAATCCGAAGACCAATCCATCTTAAAGACGAGAAATCACGTGCAAGTGAGTACGATTTCAAAGATTAAAGACGTCGAATCTTCTTATATTCCTCAAAATTACTTGTATCTATTGCACTCATTTTGTTTCGCATACTAATTAAAATATTTAAAGATTAACTGACAGGGATTACCTTAGGTTTTCTGTTAAAGAGAAACATTTTTTTTGTAAAAAAGCGGTATATTTTTATTAATTTGTCAATATATTTATCTTTTCAACCTTTCATTTGGCAATTCATTTAGAAAACATTATCGTTTAATTTAAAAAACAAATAGAACAAAATTTAAATCAAAGAACCAATTTAAAAAAATTAAAGAGCGTGAGATTTTCCACCACAATATATGGGTAAATTTGATAAACAGATCTATTGTATACCTTATAACTTATGAGCCAATAAAGATTTTTTGAATTGTATTGAATTAAATTGAATTGACACCGGTCTAGTGAAGTGGAACTATAAGTTAAAATCCTACATTAGCCGTTTATGAAAAACTAATTTAATTAAATTCAACGTTAGTAATAACAAGGAAATTCAATTATCAAGAGATATGTTTACTTAGTTACACGTTAGAATTTTTATAAATAGTTTTTTTTTTATGAATTCCCTTCTCCCAAATTCATAAATTATTACCATCTTCAACCTATTTTCCCCGGATCTGGAGAGGATTCTTTTTTAAACAGATGGTGCCTTAAAAATTTATTAGAGATTATTGCAAATAAGCAAAACTACCCACTCCCTCACCAACGAGGCCAGATAACTAAGTTTAACGACCACGAGCTTTAGCGAAAGCACACGATATAAGCCTTTTTGGTTAGATTTTTTTATTCGAGTCAGAAGTTCTTTTTATTAGTCCTTGTTTGACTTATTCACTCAAAGCACTATAGGCTGTAGCAAGTTATCTAGGCGTCGAAGCTAGGGCTCAAATTCACGTCGCTGAGATTAAAAGTCTCATGCTCTCTATCTTTCTTTGTCGAATAAATATTACGTATCCTAAATTAGTTTCCTGAGAAGCAACAAGAATTTTATTGATTTTGCTAAATTAACTAAACATGCTCAAAATGCGCAATAAATACAATCGTGATGCGCCAAAGGCCGTGTATAGCATTTGCATAGGTGACGAATCTTGGTTCTATGCGTATGAGCCCGAAAGTAAGCAGTAATCGACTGTGTGGGTCTTCCAAACCCAACAAAAGTGGTTCGCGTCAGAGGCACATCGAAGCAAATGCTCGCCTAGGAGAAACAGGATTGCAGCTACAATGCCACTAGAGAATCGTAGAACGGTCAGTTCTGAATGGTGCACAACAATTTGTTTGCCAGAAATCTTTGAAGAAATAAGAAAAAACAACCAACGACGTAGGATTATTCTTCACCATGACAATGCGAACCCTCACACATTGACCCAAACAACTCAATATCCCAATAACCGGTCAAAGCATCGAATTAACGGATCATACGCCATACCAGTCCTGATTTGGCACCCAATGATTTCTTTTTATTTCCGTCCCTGAAGAATAAACTATCTGGTCAACAGTTTCGACGTCAGAAAAAGCGGTTGATGCGCATGTTTTGGAGATATCTCAATCGGAATAGAAAAAGTGCTATGAAAATTGATTCAAACGTACGCAAAAATATTTCAATCATCGCGGAAAATCTTTTTAAAAACACTAAAACCATTGTTAACAACAAATATTTATTTTTATTTATTATTCCGGAATAGCAACCCTCGTACCAAAAGCTAAACCACCAATCCTCTTCCTATTCCGCCAATCTATTAATATTCCCTTATCGGCAATAATTTGCTCTAATACTTCCGAATTTTACGCTTGATTGCGGATTAACTCGGCGGCGCCGAATATGTCGTTCGATTGCCACCCAGTTCCCGGCTTCCCAGAAATCCTCCGGTACTTCATAAAATATTCCGGTTATGAACGCGGAAGCGGACGATTCTCGCGGGACCAACACCGGTGCGGCGCACACGCAAGGACGACAGGAGGTATGTCACGATCTTACGCTTACGGCACAGCGTGCGCGGTCTCGATGTTGGAGCTATTCGAGGGCAAATATTCAGGTTCTGCCGCGTGGATGCGCTTCAAAACCGCGACATACAAAAGTAGCTGTATTGCTATCGGTTTGAAATTTTAATGGAAGATATTATTGATAGATATTTTTTCTAAAAGTACGAAGACTATTTGAAAAATAGGGAACGTTTTTTAATATAGACATTTTTAATTTAATTCAGTAATGCCAAATTCATGTAAATGGAATAAATATAAACAACAAGGACGCATTGTATAAACATCTAGACAAACTAACAATCATTAACGACATTGATTAATACTGTTGCCAACATGTAAAATTAAAACTTATTTTGAAAAAATTCTGCAGTTGTGACTTGAACTTGCTCACTTCACCACGTTTCAGTTCGTGCAGTATGTAACTGTACACTTTAACAACCTGAATCGTGATACTCTAAAAAGCTAGCGTCCTATTTGTCTGTGGAGGCAATAGGTGCCCTGCCTTGATACCGCTGATATTATGCATATGCGTTATGAGCAAAAATCACGCATTACATTTTACATTTACGTACATTCAAGTACAGAGTGATTTTATATGTTTGAGGACAGTTTAAATTTCGCACGGTGGATTCTAGGGGATTTGACATGTTAAGAGTGGCCATTGTGAGTATCGGTCCTGTCAACTGCCTGTGCGACACGTTATTTATTATTCGTTATTTATATTCATTTTATTCGTTATTATTTGCTTCATTTTTACTTGTAATTTGTTCTTCTTAGAGCTACTGTTTATATTTTATTCCATTTTTTTATCACATTTACATTAATTTTCTGCTTAGAAAATCAATACGAAATTGATTTTTTGAAGATCTGTTGTCAATATTTTATCACCCATCCAAAATCTATTTGCGATTTCAAAACCAAATTGCCAACGTGACAAAAATTTAGCAAGGCGCGAAATTTAAACTGTCCTCAAACATTTAAAATCACTCAGTATATACGTAAATCGCAGGCAAGGTAAGTATTTTATGTTCTTTAACAGGGCAGCATATATACTCTGACTGTCCTCAAACATTTAAAATCACTCAGTATATACGTAAATCGCAGGCAAGGTAAGTATTTTATGTTCTTTAACAGGGCAGCATATATACTCTGACTGTCCTCAAACATTTAAAATCACTCAGTATATACGTAAATCGCAGGCAAGGTAAGTATTTTATGTTCTTTAACTATGTAATTATAATTATATTAAATTATTTACTTCGCTCGATGTCCTAGGATGCAGTTCAAAAACACTTCGAACACAGGATTTCTGTAATTTAAAAATTCTATCAGCGTCCACAGATTCACCCCAAAATATAATATCATAGCAAATTTTGCTATGAACGGAGGCATAATACTCCAGTCCAGCATGGATGTTTCTAGATCAAAGCGCATACCCAAAGGAGGCCAAGTCCGTCGACATGGATTCAACTTACTTCTTCCAGTTCAACTGGCTATCAATGGGCAATCCAAGAAATCTGATGTTCTCTCAGGTGGTGAGTATCTTGTATTTGAAGGCAAATTTATGATGATCTTTCTTGAAATAATTAAAATTTATCAATTTTGTCTTATCGATGTTCAACGCCATATCGGTAACACTAATCCAGTCCTTAGTGTAGAAACTACTTCGTTTTCCAGAATGTTATTCCTTTCTCTAATAATAACGACAGTGTCATCAGTAGATACCAGATTATATGCAAACTGCAAAAATTTAATTTAATTTATTTATTATATTTTACGGCTATATGTAGATGTATTACACTGATTAAAGTTAATTAGGGTTAATTAACTAAATAAAAAATATATATATAATAAATAAATAAAATAAAATATATGCACTTTGCATATAATCCGGTCTCTGTAATCATCAACATATAAAACGATTTGATGTTGCGATATCTGCGAAAGATCGTTTGCATATAGTAGAAATAACAGCGGGCCTAATAGAGAACCTTAGGGAACTCTTCGCATTATTGTTAACCAGTCAGAGTATATATGCTGCCCTGTTCTTACAGCAATACTCTGCATTCTCTGCTATCGATTGGTTAAATATGAATTTACTTCCAATTGTTCTATCTATCTATATCTTTATTAGATATTGTTATCTCTGAATGTTTCGTTTAACATTTTGTACGTTTCTACGACACTCTTTCCTAGTTTAAAGCAGAACTCGATACAAATACCCTACTCCATCAAATCAGCCATTACAAAAACGTAAATGTAAGCAAATACAACGATAAAAGAACTATTTGATAACAGAGAACGTCTCTACGTAAAGTAAGACAAATTTGGGAAACTTTTGGATTCCACCTCATACACAAGTTACAAGATTTTACAACGAATTAGAGTAATATTGATTAGAAAACACGCAACTCTTTCCTGAACACCTATAGGTAAGCATAACTGTGTATACGCAGCTAGAATTTACTGGATTTTTTCTATTCAATTTAAGTAAACGTGCGCAGTCGAACTGATTTCAAATATTTCATGGTATTTCCCCTCACCGCTTATTTTATCATTGGGTATCTACGATTCTACCTGTCTATATTCGACGGAGTTATGCAATAAACGTTGGGAAAAAATCATTTGCAAGAAAAAACGTTTCGGTTTCATTCTGCCTGTTATACGATTATCATTATAAAATATTGGAAGCGTCAGCGAATGATGTGTTTGTTAAAAGAAGAAAGGTAGCATGGGAATACCACAACATTTGATTTATTTTTTCAATGTTTCTGTATTTGAAGTAAATTTTGCTATCATTACTCTTTTACCTTATATTTTCGAACTACTAGTTATAAAATTATATACGGTACCATACAAATTCCTTACGGGAAATAGAACGACTAACGCAGATGAAGAAGAAGTGTAATCTACTCTCAGCACCGGATTTAAACGTGAACTTCAGCTTGAGTCGGGATAAAATCCGCCTTTGACAAAGGTATCTTTGGAGACACGACAATGCCAAACAAGACTGATTAACCAGTAATACCGTACTGCCGTACGGGTTTCCAATAATAGAGAGTGGATTAGTGCTCCTTTTATAAACAGATTCACGCTTATTTTCGAGTGGTTTCGATCGTGAAGTAGTGAACTTGACGGTGTTTGAGATGGTCGTCGTCGCAGATATTCCTTTTCAACGATGCTCTTTTCTGTGTTCTGCCGTCTCGAGTAGGAGACGTCGCCAGGAGTTAAGTGGAGGGGCGGGCGAGGAAAGGAGTTCGTTAAGGAGAATGATGCAGCTGGAATGGCGTTTAAAGTTGCTGTGAATGGTTTAACAATGGATTCTAAAATTGTCGATTTAACTAGATTTTCTATAGTATACTGAAAATTTGTTATTATTAGCTGCAAAATCCATCTAATAGGAGAGGTTTCAGAAGGATATTCAAGACCATTGACTACAAAAATACGAAAGAAATGATTTGAGTGGATTTGATCTTGAAAAGTTTTTTTAGGAATGGGTAATATGAAGCCCAAATTTTGGAATATACATAAGATGTCTTCTTGAAATTTAAAACCAATTTAAATTAAGTAGCGTTCAGATGAGCATTGTAATTGGTGAGGTTTTCCACAACCGACAGAAAACCTTTGCTATTTGTTTTAAATTGTCGTAACCCATATCATGGAGTGGCTGTAGAGTTCAGTTCAAAAGAGATGATAGATTAGTGAGCAATGACACTTTGGCGAATATGCTTTTTTCTGAATCAAAGCAGATCATTATGATTACTCCTTACTAGACCGAACTCCAATTCGTTGCACTACCATAACTCCTTCATAGTCAATAATACCGTAGCCCATCTTTATCACTACTTATCTCATTACTCAAAATAATGCTGCTAATACAGCTACTCATGATAGGCAACCATTATCAACCTATCTCATTATTTTTCAATTTATTTCCTTCAACGGGTATAATTCCCCATCAGTGTTGTGCTCTTGTATAAGTCCCTGAGGAATGGATTTCAAGTTAATTCTATTGACACCGACTTTGAAAAAGCCTTTGACCGAGTCGACCAACAGCTCCTGCGATTGAAATTAAACGTTTAGGGAATTACGAGAATGTCTTTGTCTTGATTCGAGTCTTATCTGCCACGTGACATCTGATGTGGCTCAGGGTAGCCATCCGGCTCCCATTGCAGGAGGCGCAAGGGTACGCTGAAAAAATCGGTAACTGATTATGAGATGGCGCTGTGTGAAAGCCATCCATGACGCTATTGTATAGCTTGATGTTTCAGTGACGTACGTGTTAAACTTGATGACGATCTATCAAGTAGTTTGTTGTGTACACTCGTTCAAAGCAGAGCACTTTTTGCGCTCTCTAAAAATAGACAATATTGGAATTGGCGCAGTAATTAAATATCTGTGGAGAAAGTAGTTTTTCATCCTAAGAAATTCATGCTGATATCATAGATGTGTTAAGGGAGGATGCTCCTTCTTTTAAGACTGTTTACAAATGGGTGAATGAATTTAAAGAAGGTCATACGAGCGTAAATGACAATCCCCGTTCTGGACGCCCAAAAACAGCCACTTCTGCAGAAAGTGTGGAAAAAGTTTTGGAATTTGTGAAGGCTGATCGCCGATCAACATTGAAAGATATTAGATATACAGGCATCTCCAGAAGAAGGGTAACGTACATTTTAAATGTTAAATTAGATATGCCCAAGCAGTGTACAAGATGGGTGCCACGTTTCTTCACACTACTGCAAAACTTAAACACGTGGAATATTCTACGGCCATTTTGAAGAAGTTTCGATAAAATCCCAGAGATCCTTTGCGCCAATTTGTGACCTGCGATGAAACGTGAATCCACCACTACACACGGGAAAGTTAACAGCATTCAAAACAGTGGACTAAACGTAGTGAACCAGCTCCAAAGAAGGCCAAAGCCATTCTATCGGCAGGAAAGACGATGGCTTCCGTTTTCTGCGATGCGAAGGAAATCTTGCTTATGGATTACCTTCCAAAGGGACATGCGATTACTGAATAATAGCATTCGAAACTTTTGAACCGACTAAAGGCAGCTATCGTCGAAAAAAGGATTCGGAGGAAAGCAAAAAGAAGTCCTTTTCCATCAAAACAATGCGCCAGTTCACAATAGCGAAATTGTCGAAGCAAAATTGTCCAAATTAAAGTTCAAAGCGTTTGAGCATCTCCCTTATTCACCGGATTTAGATCCGTCGGACTACCATCTCTTCCCCAAACTTAAGAAACACCTTCGCGGTTTGAAATTTCCGTCGGATGAGGAGATGATAGTTGCCATAGACCATTATTTTGAGGTGTTCGAGGAAAATGAGTACTATGAAGGCATAAAGAAACTTGAGCATCCACTAAATAAATGAAATTAAGAAATAGTTTAATTAAATCTACAATTTAATATCGTTCCCTTCAAAGCACGCTCCTTCGGAGTACACACAGCGTCTCCGGCGAGTTTTCCATTTCTGGTAATAATTTTGGAACTCTTGTTCCTTTAGGGTGTTCGTCACTCTTTAAATTTGTGTAAACTTCACAACCTATATTTAAATTGTCTTGTATATTCGTATGTACATACTTATGTAATACATTCTTTAACCATATTTTTGAAGAATCCATATACATTTAAGAAAATAGCTGTTTTGTTTGAGGTCAACGTAGTGGAACACAGTTCTATCTAATTTCAGAATGGACTTCATTGCTTCAGTTAGTATCATGGACGAGATATCTCATTGGTACACCTTCCTACTACAAATTAAGCGTGGTAGTATAATTTCCTCCCTAAAAAAGGGGTGAGGGATGCAATTGAAGGACTAAAACGGTTTAATCGTTTTGTAGTACCCTCGAGAATTCGTCCCCATTTTTTTTTTGGCGCACCCAGAATCCGTTAATACGACACTTACCCGACGACTTGAGCAATTGTAATTTTTTTCGGTCCAGCCGTAGCAACGGCATTTCCCCGAATTAAAGTTCGTGTAATCGTAGCGAAATTACAAATTTCCTTTCGCGCGACGCCCTCTCAAAAGGGCCGTTTTAATTGGAAATGGGGCCGACCGCGACGTTGTTTTCGGCGTCGTGTTTACAAGAACGCTGCGGCGGCTGGTGGCGTTGTTGTTTCGTTTCGCCCGTAACATCGGGCGGGCTTTTTATTCCCCCGTCCCGCGCGAAAACGAAAACGCACAAGCTGTGTTCCGGAGATCGACCTCCGGAAAGTGTAACGGCGTAAGATTGTAACCGCTAATGGACCTAAAGTAACTAGTCGTGCCGCTCAACAGGCTTCCACTGCCTGTAGTCCGAGATACGAGCGCTTTACTGGCTTAACATGGCGAATACATGTGTCCATTAGGGTAATTTCTAGATTGGACGGGCTTTATATTTAACGTGCGTGTAAGAGATTGGGGATAGTAATTGTATTTATTGAGAGAATCCTTCTAGTATTTCCCTATTTATTCGAAGTGCCTTTTTTAACTTTACCTGGACTTTTCTGGAAGAAGATCGGTCCACCTGAAAAGAAAAAGTATGCTCCGATCTAAGAGGCTGCGAACTAGATTAAAGTTGTATTCACGTAAGGGTATTGATTAATACAACGCGAAGGTATTTAAAGAGGTTAGGGTGAATCAAGTATATGTTTCTGCATGTCCGTGCGTTAACGTTTTCTGTCTCTTCATATTGTGGTGGAAAATCTCAGGCTCGTTTTAAATTCGAATAGTGATAAATAATTGAAATAACCAAATGTAAGATTGTAAAGAAAAATATACTGAGAAACATGTATATATCGCTTTTTAACAAAATTTCTTTTTTTTTTTAAAAAAAAGGGCCTAAATCAATCCCTGTCTAGCTAATTTTATAAATTATAAATAAAATACGAAATGAGAGAAATTTTGAAAATTTATTATAGTTTGAAGTCTTTAATTTTGTAGTCGTAGCCACACTCACTCGCAATATTTCGTATTTTAGGTATCCTGATCTTCGGCTTCCATCAATGTATCCGGAACTCTAAATTGTTATGATAATATCAGGTGATACACTTTCTGACTTTAAATAAATTCGAAGAATTTCAAGCATCACGATTAATTCCAAAAATAACAAATTTTTCTCTGGGGAGACAACCTTGACGGGTGTAACTTTGACACAATTCTTATTTATATTTTGCTCGTTACCGGGGATACACACATTATATATAATTTGTTTGCCTATATGTTAGGCCACACAGTTAACACACTCTTGATGGATGAAATTATTTATAAGTGATTTTGAAAATGAGTGGAGTTTACTGTTATACCTGTGAATTAAACGGTAGTAAATAAATTCAATGAAGAGGGACTCCTAACGGTACTAAAGTAATGACGTAAGCAGTTTTGGAATAAAGCTCAGCCTCCGGAGGGTTTTTTAGTGGGTATGCTACGTCAGAACCATGGAGAGTCTCACACTGCTGCACCATAGAACCAGGCAAGGCATCACCTATCAAAGATTTTAGAAAACTAACAAAACTACGCTGAAAATTTAATTTCATCCCATTTCCGTATATTAGCTATTTCAAATTAGATAAATTATAAATGTAATTTCCCCAAACTTGCGAACATCGTTAACTTACAAAATCTGAGAACTGTAAACAATACGAAATCGAAGTAATTATACCTTGCGAATTTCAAACAAACCCTGTTGTACAAGCTTCAATACAGTATCTACGTTGTCTAGTATCAGGAGCGTTTATTGTACGATATCGGAGCGCGCATTCTAGCGGTGAATACTGGCAAACTTAAGATGTAGATAAATAAGAAGTTGGAAACTGGGTCCGCCAAGGTACGCTCTCAATAACTTAAGTAAACACGCATATTTAGACAGTCTACTAATTCTAACCGCGAAGGTTTATGAATAATACACACTTTGGCTAAAATTTAACCTACTTGAAGCTTTGCGAACTACAGCACTGCTGCCACTTGTAAAGGAGTTGCTCTAGGAAGTTTGATCGATGTGATTGTGAAGCTGTGGAGAAGTTTGTGCTAATTTGTTTTTCTCTTGTAGGGTAATTGACTCGCAGGTTCTGTTATGGTATTGGTATGAGAGTTGCATAAGCAATAATGAAGCTTTACTTGTCATCGGTTGATCAATATAGATGGTTATGTTGTTGTCTTCCGTGGTACTTGTTTTCTGTTAGAGAATTTTTGCATAGAGCTCCTTATGGGCTCCTCTATTTCAAAATTCTTTAAAAGAGAACATATATAGTTATTTATGTTGATCAAATAAATATCATAAATAAGATAAATTTCTAGGTTAGCATACGTTTTAAGTAATCCACATCGCAATGATTTTTTTAGACATCTCAAGAAAGAAGGACAGCAAGGAGTGCGATTTGTGTTTTCGAAAAAGAAGGCTCTATTATCGTTCTAGATTGCATAGTTGGACCTATAGAACACTGGAAAGGTGATAAAACTAAGCAAGATTCCATCAAAAGAGTGAAAAAGGATTTCTAAGAGGCGAAATTGCTATACCAGTTGGACCGATGGGAAGAAGGTATTTACAAAGGTGTTACCCATACGGTTAAATTGTGGTTTACTATAGAATATGTTCTTTGACGATGGGCTTGAGATATAAAACAAATGATATTGGCAAAAAAAGTTTTAAAGCAGAACATTGGTAAATATGGCATTTCAAAGGAAATATAGCAGGAAAATAAAGTAACTGTGGAGCTTGCAAAGAAAGAGAATGTAGTGACGTGTATTTTTTCTTTGTTGGGATTAATTGTAAATCCTATCTAAAAATAGGCAGCTGCGTTTAACATTCAACTATTTATTTTACTATTGAGTAGAGATTTTCCTTAAGCAATGCACTAAATGTAAGCAAGAGGGCGATATAACACAGACAAATAGCGATTATCGTAAATGTTCGCATTTAATAAGTATACATTTACGTGGGCCACTTAAAATGTTTCCGGGATCGATAAGAAAAACACATTGTTGTCGTCTTTTATTTTTATTTTCCAGTCCTGTCAAGCCGTCAAAAAGGTAGGATGTTTGGAGGTCTGCAAAATAGCCATCTGGAGCGGCGGTGACCTTCTCACTTGAGGCAAATCTCTGTCCTTCCAGTGATTTTGCAGTTCGTAGTGCAACTCATTCAATTTGGACACGACGATATGGGATGAGCGAGCCGGTGCAAACATTTTTTCGCTGCAAACGAGGCCGTTTCTCCTTCAATACTGCATCGAATCAGGTCAATAAATCGCTGTGGTATTGCCCTCTGATCGTCCTTCCCTTCTGCAGATGATCGATGAGGATTACACCTTGGGAATCCCAAAAAATAGTCGCCATCACCTTTCCGGCCGATGGAACGGCCTTTGCTTTCTTAGGACGCGATTCGCCCGGAAAAGTGTGGTGTATCCAGGTCTCGTCCAAAGTTACGAAATGCATAAAGAAATCCCTTGGACTGCATTGCTCCGGTGTCAGCAAATGGGGTACCCATCGCGTCCAAAGCTCTTTCATATTTAAAATTTCGTTCTTCTAAAATGCCTGTTGCCTCTGCTATCTCTTTCAGTTTCAATCGGCGATGGGCTAACACGACATCATGAATCTTAGCGTACATCATTGATTGGGCGGCCACTGCGTGGTTCGTCATTTGTGTTTATGTGGTCACGTTTGAATTCGCTCACTCAAAAGCTAATGGTTGAAAATGATGGAGTACATCCGCCATGAACCTCTAGCAAAATATGTCTAATTTCCGGGTCCATTTTCCCAGCCATCCAGAAGTGTCCTATCACTGCAGGAAATTCGATTTTATCAATTTGTCCGGAACTGCCTGACTTGCTACACAAAATACACTCTTAAACAACAACTATTAACAGTAGACGTCTGAAATTTTGACAGTTACCATAAAAAAGGTTGCCTTTGCCGACCAATGAAACCACTTCAACCTTCATGCGCCATCTTTTGCCGATTCTGGAAACATTTCAGGTCGCCCTCGTAACCAATAGCTGGCTAAGAGGCCAATACTTCCCATTAAGTCGCACGTCTCGGGTTGTCTACGTTATCACTAAGTCTTGTTCCAGTCCATTCATAATGCATCACCATACGCCGATGTTATTCTATGAGTCACGCTAATCATTCCCTCTATCTCGTGACACTTCAAACGACATCCACATATGCACATTATTATAGAAGTTCTTATCTCTCAAGTTGTAACGATCTACAACGATATTTCAAATACGATTTAAAATAATTAGGTGGAAAACCTTTGAAATGAAAAATCAGTGTATTTAAGGTAACATTGGCGATTTTTTAAAGCGAAACACCCAAATTATCTAAATGTTTGGTACTAATTGTCTATTTGTTGCTTTTCTTGACGTGTTCTATACCCTTAGTACAATGAAATAAACATGCATTTACTACTTATTCATTGAAAACCTGAATTTTAGAACTTCTATATGATAAACCTACGTTGACAGACAACCGAAAGAAGACAATTCGACGACCGGTAATGGATTTGTTGTGAAATTTTCACGAAAATCTCGCAGAACGCCAATAAAATTGCAAATAGAATAGTATAAGGTTGTCAATTCCAATGTACCGCTGTTATTTCATCTCGAGAAATTGCAAACTCTTCTTCTCCGGTAAGATGTCGTTGGCAGGTAGGCAAAGGCGTGTTGTTCCCTTTTGAAAATCACGCGGATAAATCACAAGTCGTCGGTAGCGAGGTAGTCGCTACCCGATCGCACACATACACGTAACCTACCGTCCTGACTCCTCTCTATCCCATTAAGTATTAAAAGAGGCCACATTCGCTTCCCATACGGCCCCGTATATCTCTAATCCATTATTGATTCGAAATATTTTCCCGTTACTACGTTGTATTGTGTGTTGTCCGGAAGCAAAACATCCGGGAATTTCGTAATGTACCTCGTCGAATCGGAAAAGATAGCGATAGGGAGAAAGTAGGACGTGTCTAGACGAAAAAAAATAGTGGGTAGTAGGTGGATAGAACGAAAAAGGACGAAAGGATAATGCCGCGGCGTCTGCTATATAAAAACTGCATATCACGTACGGCCGTATAAAGCCCCGGAAGAAATGGAAGCTCTCGGATAAGATGTATCTAGACGAACGGTGAAATGAGAGTGGAGTATTTTCGACGAATAATGCACAGTTAATCTTGGGACTCTAAATTAAGGTGAAGCTTATGAAAGCTTATTGATAATTACGATATATTATCGCTGTTTTAATATATTGATAATATTGCGCAGATGTGTTGATTTAGACTTATGTGAGGTGAATAATATAAACGCTATCGTTTTCTTACCTTTCTAACTTCAAAATGTATACATAAACCACCGCTCATTATGAATAGACACTTTAAATTTTAACAGAATGTGTTAAAAAGAAGTACATTTATTCATGTAATAATTCTATAAGCATGTACACTATTTACTAATTAAAGAACTACATGTTGATAAATAACGAAAATGGAATATTACTTTTCAAAATCCTAAAATAATTAGGTGCATTATAAATAATACCAGGTGTATTAAGTAATATACGTGTAGAAATTTTATGACACTATAAATGAAACACGAATTCCAAGAATTGACTCAATATCTCCAGAGATAGTATCTACCCCATAAAGTATGCATAAATTACATTAACAGTGAGTTTAGTTTATCACAAGATACCGTTACGTGCAGCTCAATATCGTTATTTCTTTGTGCCAGTAAATAATTTAATTCCTGTGTAAAAATGCCTCGCGGAAAACCGACAAGCGTTGAAGCACGATCAACAATACTAACTGCTACATCAAGAAGGATATTCTGTCCGGTAAATTCACTGCTTCGAATAAACTAGTACACTTTTTTTTGCATAACCATGGGCGGGACTTTTAACCTCTTACAGCAACTCGGCCAGTACTTCGCCCATTGCGTACTAATGTGACTTTAGTTCACTCTATCGGGTTGTACTTGAGCAACAAAGTCCATAATACGCTCGAGCGGTAATTTTCCTCACATGGGTTCGTCAAGCTGACCATCTCCATACTATTATGAGTGGTAGTGTATATATGTATATATATATACACTACCCTATTCTTCCATTGTGTCATATATATAACACTGCATCGCAAACAAATAAAACAATACTGTACTTTCGATTTTAGCCAAATTAAAAAATATTTTTCAGACTTTCATTAACACAAGGGATAACTTAAGTTTTGCGTACTGGAACATAGAAGGCACCACTAATCAAATGTTAGTATTAGAAATGAATCTCTATCTTTAGTTAACCTGAATCCAAAGTTTCATCATCACTAATCCTCACATACTGGTTAGATATGTTTAATTCTATTTACTATATAACTTTTATATAACATCTTGTGAGATATTGTCCCGGTAGTGTTGAAGGGTCAAAAATTTGTCTATTTGTATAAGATTCAAAAAATGTATTTAATTTAGAGTTTAGCGGTTTGTGTAAAGAAATGTTGTCTGCAACTAATGCTTCACAGAGTCTTCCATAAAAGTTATCAGGCGAGATTAGATTAATTAAGGGTGATATTGCACTGCGACTATTGTGCCCCCTTATATTAGCTGCAAGCTGCTAGGCTTTCGCCGCACTTATACCTCCCCATCCAGTCCAAGAGCTTTAACAAATTGCAATAGCTGTGATGGTGTCAGAGAAAGTATCTCCACCTCGTCACCAACAATTTACATGTCAGGCGAGATATTTTGCTTATGCTTCTTTGTGTTTATGTGTTGGGTAACGTGCTACCTTTGCTCACTTTTTAGAGCATTTGAACAGATATTGCACATTATTTCCGCAGCGTAAGATAAATTGAAATTGTTTATAAAACACGTTAATTCAGCGCCTGGAACGTAGTACCACTAAACGATTCAGATTTAATTTAACCCATATTTTCCACATGCTCATATCGATGGTCCGTTTCTTTTCCGTGTATCTTATAAACGTCTACCGGAAGTAATGGAATAAAATCACAAAAAGTAACAATTCTAAATATATACGCCATCGAAATTATTCACCAGAAATAATCCTCGACCTTAATCCTCACGAAATCTTGCGATAAGCTGTTTACAAAAAACATTCCTTTCATAAGGCTGCGAAGGTGATTAATCATACTTCTTACGTGAAATATCAACGTCCATTCGACCTCACGAAAACACACGGAAGCGGTTTTAGACATCTGCAAAGATAATTCGAACTTGGACATTACATGGAGATTGACTCGTGTAAAATTTGTGTGTTAAATATTTTGTAACACGCAGTTATATCATCAGAACTATTAAATTTTAAAACATATAACCTATATAGTTTAAAACAAATAAATACAATTTCCGCAAACGTATAATTCAACCAATTTAATCCCATTTCAATGTACAAATTAAAATTGAGCTGGAATAAGCATTTACGTAAATTTAATAGTCTCTCGGAATTATTGAATAAATATGTAATTTGTTAAATATTATTCCTTATGTTCATTTAATTGCATTTTGGAATAAATGCACAATTTGTAGTGGGGTGGAATTACATTACATATAGAGAGAGAATTACATAGAATGGGAGATAGTTTCCATTAAAAGTTAACTTGGCATTTAAAAATATAGAGACCGTGAAATTTATTCAAATGAAGAATGTGAAGATCAAACAACCGAATGAAAATATTCTAGCGATTAAAAGAGTGTCGTTGGAGAAACTTATTATTTCTGAAGGAGCTCATTCAAATCTGCACGGTCAACAAATAGATTTATTGTGTTCAATGGTTTAAGTTGCAAAAATTATGAAAGTAAAACGGATATTACGTAGAGCAATTTCTTAAAGAACTGCGTACATGAAATAATAATAAGCTTTCTCCATAGAAAAATTAGAAATGATTCAATTCGACAAAAGAATTTTATACAAGAAAATCCTAATCTATTGGTAAATAGAAAGAAGTTATGATGTCCCCAAGAATACTTAAAAGCGAATATTGAACGTAAATAGAGATACTCCTATGACCGCTACTAGGAAAGGCTGGAATATATCTGAAATGTGTGCTAATAATGGTCAAATTTCCAAATTAAAATGAATCATTATTACACATACTGAGTCTAAAACTGGTTGGACTGGTGAACCATTACTTTCCGCAAAAACACGAAATCTCGCATGAATTATTGTGAATTCTTCAACTTCAACAAGCGTCACCTTAAAAGGTAAACGCAAAGCGAGAGTTTACAAATCAGCATTAAGACCAGACACCTCCAAGACATGGTAAACGGTGCGAACAGTCGAAATGAAAATAATAAGAAACATTTATGGGAAACACTACTCGACATAATCCGAAGTGAAACGACAACAAAACAAAATACAAGACGTAGGAAAATGGATAAGAAAACAAAGAAAATGCTGGAACAAGCACGTAAGCCGAGTGAGCGATGATAGACTGGTAAAAGGTGCCAAAATAAATAACCCTGTCGGAAAAAGAAATCAGGACAGGTCATCAAAGCGCTAGAAAGAATGCTGGACATCTAACACATGGGCTGAAAAGTCCCGGGACTAACACATAGATGACGCTAGTTTTATTGCAGTCACCTTTCTCTCAGTTAGTACTAACCTTCAAAAGACAGCTGTTTCATGATATTCTATTCATTAGTTTGTGAGTTACTGTGCTAAGAGTCACGCTACTTTTGTTATTTTCAAAACAATGGATCAAAAACAATTTCGTGTTTTAATTTTATACTGCTTCTTGATGGGAAAAAATACCGTTCGAAGCAATGGCTTGAAAAGTGTTATGGGGACTCCGTTCCATCCGAAACAATAATAAAACGTTGGTTTGCTGATTTCAAACGTGGTCGTAGAGACACCGATGATGCAGAACGCAGTGGACGTCCAAATGGGGCGGTAACACCAGAAAACATCAAAAAAAATCCATAAAATCGTTTTGAATGATCGAAAAGTGAAGTTGCGTGAGTTAGCTGACATCGTAAAGATATCAAAAGAACGTATTAGCTTTATATTGCGTGAGCATTTGACTACGAGAAAGCTCTGTTCAAAGTGGGTGCCGCGTTTGCTCACCGTTGACCAGAAACAAGAACGTGTTGATGATTCTGTGCAGTGTTTGGCCATGTTTAAACGTAACAAACCGGCATTTTTGCGTCGATATGTGACAATGGATGAAACATGGATCCATCACTTCACTCCGGAATCAAAACGATCGTCATCTGAGTGGACAGCAACTCGTGAACCTCGTCCAAAGCGCCCGAAAGCACAACAATCGTCTGGAAAGGTTATGGCCTTGGTATTTTGGGATGTGCGTGGTGTAATATTCATCGACTATCTTAAGAAAGGAAATACCATCAACAGTGAATATTATATAGCGTTATTGGAGCGTTTTAAGGCCGAAATTGCAAAGAAACGACCGCATATGGCAAAGAAAAAAAAATTGTTTCATCAAGACAACGCACCGTGACACATGTCAATCAAAACATTGACAAAACGACATGAATTGAACTTCGAATTGCTCCCGCATCCACCGTATTCGCCAGATTTGGTTCCCAGCGACTACTACGACGAAATTTCGCACGAAAGAAGAGGTTATCGCTGAAACTGAGGCCTATTTTGAGGCAAAAGATAAATCGTTCTACAAAAGTGGTATTGAAATGTTAGAGCGGCGCTGGAATGATTGCGTTGCTCTTGATGGAGATTACGTTGATGAATAAAGCTAATTTTGAACCAAAAAAATCGTGTTTTCTTTTTTACGCCCGAGACTTTTCAGCCCATGTCTTACATACGAAGAGGCATAGGAAGAAAGTAGGCAGCAGCCTATCTATTACGTGTAGAAAGAAAGAAGAAGATATGTCACTGGAAGGTTATAAAAATACTAAACAAATCTAATATAAATTCAGAAATATGGAGATTTCTGGAAGAAAGTGAATAAAAGCTACAAAATCAACCACTAGTAGTTTTACAGACGAAAACTTTCTACAATATCGTAGTTGCTGCGTTCGGCTGCCTCCTTATCATTGCATTTGCAATTTCTTTAAAAAGGTTTAGATCCTGTTAAAGAATTCATATGATAGTACACTGTTAACTTAAGGTTTAGTGAAATGATCACGTGGAAAGTTGAAAGAATATGATGAATTTCACTAGAATGTTGGGAAAATGTATTGATCGAAACTGAAAACAAGACTAATTCTAATAATGGTGATGTTTAATATATTCATTTTACAATTTACTTTACCTCTTTAATTGTTAAGGTTTTTGTGTGACATTTTGTTGTGTCTACTTTCTGATCTTTAGAACGTTCATGTAAATGTGATAAGACTACTGAAAATTAAGCCCAAAAACTCACATTTTCTACTATGGATTCAGATCTTTCATCACAAGCTTTACTAGCATTACACAAAATAACAATATTAAATTTATATTTCCAATATATTCTATGCAATTTTTTGGATACGGTCCTAATTGAGTACTAATACTTTCAAATATTTTCCAACTCTTGTTTACAATTTTTTGGGAAAATAATCTGATAATCCCGATTTACAAGAAAAGAGAGCAGACCCAATGCGATAACTATAGAGCTATATGTTTAACAGAAACAAGCTACAAAATATACACAAGAATAATGAAAAAACATCTAAGAGTATATGAGGAAGAAAGAACTAGAGAAAAAAACAGGCAGTCTTCAGGCCAACTATATAATGAAGAACTTAATAGAAAGAAAAATTGAAGAAGGAGAAGAAATGTTTCTAGTGTTCATTGATCCGAAAGCAGGCTTTAACACGATAGACAGAACGGATATATGGGAAACCTTAAAGACAATGGAAATCCCTAAAACCCAAAAGGAACCGGGAATCCAATACATGAGAAGACATAGAGATAGCAGAAGAAGAAAAAGTTTACAATTCTTTTGTGCTCATGACAGATATTCATATACATTAGCAAAATGTGTAGACGATCCTGATTATAATACAAAACCTCTGCTCGTTATATCATTAAAAACACTATACTTATCAAAATTTCTAATTACGATACCATCCTAAGATCAATTAAATCGAAATGCTAATCTTTTGCTTTCTAATTATCTAATTCAGTCGAAAATTTGGTTCAATTAACTTGCTGCAGTGCTAACGAAGATTGAAAACAATTTAAAAGAACGGATGGTCATTAATAATTTCACCCGACAATTAACGAGAAACGTCAATCAGTGCTTACGTTGCACATGTTCATTGAGAACTCGAACATTGACGTTTTGCAAAAAGGTTACAACGACTCTCATCAATTATTCGCAGTGACCTTCTTTCTTGCAGTGGTCAGCTTGTCTGTGTGGACATATAACGGACCGTCGATATCACGGTTAATGAGAGATGGGTCTAGATGTGGTTGGGGTATGTAATTGAAAGTGGGAAATATGATTAATAGTTGTTTCTGGAACATATTTCGTAATTTCGCACTGCCGAAAGTAATTAGTGGGTATTTTATATCAAAAATAATGTCCAATATAAATTCGTCAAAAAAAATTAATATAACAAATCAATATCATAAATTAAGTCAAATCTAAGCTTTCTTCTAAATGTACCAATGTACGGCAGAGAATGTTCAACTGAATAGAAAATAAACCAAGTGAGTCTACTCTCTCGGTGATATTGTTTAGCATAAATACAGCGTCGATGTGTTTTTTTCCCTTTCAAGAAGGGTAACTGAGTCATGTTTCTCAATTTGCTGTAGCATAATAACCATCATTCTTATGGCAGACATTTCAAATATTTAGACAAGGAATCAGATAGCGGAAACGTATTCGAGCTTGGAAATAATGTAAGCACCTTTATTGTACCAATGTAAGCAAAGTCCTTACAAGTGGGAAGAAAAAAGCTTAACGATTTAATAGCAGCTGTCACAAATTCCGAAACATAATTAAAGAATGCAAAATGTTCACCACAAATAGTAGCGAGCAATATTAACATTGTTAGTGCAATACTAAGAATCTATTATATGCATCCTTTTTTAGAAAACTCGAAAGAAAAACATTTTCTATGTTTATTTTTGTTATTATGCAGCCACTAAATCTTAACCGAATTGCATTGTAGAAAGTACACCTCAGTGAAGGAATTAACAGTGTCGCCGATCTTAATATCGTTGGCATAGCTTAATCAATAGAAGTTAATAGACTTAACAAAATTATCGATGTATACATTAAAGAACAATGGGCCGAGATGCCTTCCTTGTGGTACCTCAAAAGTGGAGTAAAAAACTTGCAACTTAAGGTCATCAAAATAAACACAGTCAATTTTATTTAGAAGATATGATCGAATTAATCTCACAAGATGTCTATCAACACCGAAAAAACTCAGCTTTTCCAATAAGTTATGATCGTCTATGAAACTAAACGCACAAGAAGAATCAGTATAGAAAACATCCCGCGGCTACCCTCATCCACAGTCCCGGTTATTGTTTGCGATAGTACAAAGAGGTAGAATTCAGCACCCTAAAAGATATGCTTACAAATTGAGAGTTTAGGAACTTTTGCGATAGAGAAAATTATAGCCATAGATCTATAATTACCAGTATTGAAACTAACGCTCTCTCCTCAACGTTGGCGAGATTGTTGTTATTTTCCACGTATTTAGAAACGTTCACTTACATAAGGTCATACACAGAGCAATAGCAAAGATAGTAATATGATCCTTCATAAAAAAAGCAAGAAATGTTATCATCAGTAGGTGTTAATCTGTTCCTTTAATGCAATGCATTGTTGATCTACTGAAATACACCATAGACGTAACGGCGTCAAATCAACATCTATGTATATCTCTGTTAAGAAAACACTAGAAAACAATATAGCGAAACATTTCATGTATATACATATATAACTTTGTGTTGGAGATACCGGATGCAGTTGTAAAACTGTGTTTTACTTCTTCGCCCATTAGTTTTTCTTTTGACCGGCTGGTGAGAACCAAGGAAGATAATATACCCTGTGATTTGAACCTAATAAGGGATAAGGATAGGGTATTTACCATTTATTGTAAAAGTCCCCAAAAAGAAACACTAAATTGGTAAAAAAAGATATTTGTTAGCACCCATGTGAACATACGATTTACACTTGGTAAGTTTTAATAATAGTAATAATGTTTTATTGTTTCTTAATAGTCAAATAGAAAGGCAAATGTCAAAGAAAATATCCATTACATAAATTTAACCAGAATAAAATTACAAAACATTAATAAATAATATTCATCCACCTAGTAGTCGGGAATGCAGAAATTCATCTATGGTATAATGTTCGATATTTCATAGCAATTCGTGAATTAATTTTTTTAAATATATGGCTGCTGTTTACTTGTTGTATTACATATGGGAAACTATTGAAGGACTTTAAACTCACATAACTAAGACTCCTTTCAGTCAACTGTAGTCTGTGATTGGGATAGCAGTAATTTATTTTGTGTCTGGTATGGTGGATGTGAAGAGAAGTATTATGTTCAAACAATTCTTTACGTTAATAATAAAGACACAAAAAATTGGAAAATATAGATTGCAAACATGGTCAAAAATCTGATGGCTCTAAAATGCCCTCTATAAGATTGATTGTAATTGATGCGCAACATTAAACACAGGACACTTTTTTGACTAACGAAAATATGATCGAGTTTTGCTTCCCCAAAAGACGACTCCAAGCTTAAAACTCGGATGGCAGACAGAAAAACAAACCAGTCGTAGTACATAAACGCTAATCACATCACGTAATATTAGTATATAGTAACATAAAGTACTTACTCTCTTACAAACTAGACCTATATGACTATTCCACTTGAGATAGTCATCCATAGCAAGGCTCAAACGACGTGCTGGATGTTGTACATCGCAGTCGTAGTTATTGAGAGATAGAAGCTCAGAATAATTCGCTTCCTTCGCTTTTAAGTTTTGTTTGTTACGTTGGTTTTACTGTGATTAAGAATTAAGCCCTCTAACAGTTAACCATTGTTCAAGTTATGTCAAGTACCTGGAGCCATTGTCATAGGTGTTATCGGCGTAGTTTATCAACATTCTCCATCAAAGGTTATTAGGCAGTACAGCATCACTAAATTAATTATAAATAGTAGAGGCCCCAAGATACTACCTTGAGGTACGCTCATACTAGTATAAATGGAATTTGAATAAACACGAACACCATTAGAGTTGATCTCAACTGTCTGTTGTCTATGACTCAAGTAAGATTTGATCCAGGATAAAGATGTGTCTCGAACAACATAATATGATTCTGCTCAGATAGTATAAAGTGTTGCATTTTTAATGTAGGAAAAATACAAAACTGTTCAATTTTGTAGAAATTTTACTGCAATAATAATAAAATAGGAATTAACAAGATGTATGGAGAGCCATGTCCCATTGCTCTCTGGCAGCAAGCAGTAATTCCTCAAACACTCTTGGAGGCATATTCGACAATACGATTTCTTTAAGGGTTCTAAATATATTCCATTACATAGTTATCGGGAAAATTCAGTAGTCACTTCATTTCCTCTATACCAACATTATAAAACCAGTTGTTTATGATGTTTGTCATTAATTTTTTAAAATGGGTTATTGTAATCAATAAAGTTAAGTCTTGGAAAAATCTATGTGCATTGCATTCCCTTCAATTCTCTTGTCTAAGTTTTCTTGATTTTCTTCCAAGTCGTAGGGAATACACCAGCAGCCAACACCAGGTTTGACTAATACACATTTGCAATGCTCAACATGGTTTGGAATTAAATCACCACCTATACATTCCTTGAATGGAAAAGCTGAGCTTCTCCTCAAAACCTCAATCACTCTCCACAATAGGTTTAGTAAGAAGTGGTAAATCATTGCTGTAGATATCGAGTTCTTGTATCAGATAGGAAAGCATTACAAAATATTTCAGCGTTTTATGCCAAATATCAAGATAAAAGAGACGAAAGTTGGCCCTCTCTCCTTCAAATTATGTCAATAATGCTCCTCTAACACTACGATCTTAGTAATCATTAAAAAAAACGAAGCTGATCTCTTCTCATTAGAGAAACCAAGTTTGAATTAGTAAGTATAAGGTAATCCATCATATACAGGCATCATCTAACCTTTTACAAGACAAAAGTGATCGACGTAATAAAGCAATTCCAACTACATTTTCTCTCTCTTTTTCGTCTTCATTCTATAATATCGTGTTTCATATACGTCCTTACGATACGAAGGACTCGTTTATCTCATATAAAATAGAATATATACGGGCGTACAAACACGACTTTTACAGCAAGCCCGTCAACGCTTTACAAACATTCTGCGTCGTGTTGGCATTGGTCGCCTTCTTTATTCCCATAAACTTTGTATTTCTAGCTCGGCAACCTTTTAAGTAGAACATCCGCCTTTATGGACTAGAACATACTTATAAAAGAGCCCTTTTTGAAACCTCTTTTATGATCTATTAGTGTTAAGATACTTATCCACCTTCGTCGCCGTGTTCGACTGTGTGCGCGAGAAACACGACACCAAATTCTACTCGGTAAATATAGCCGCGATATTTCATAAAAGGATTATATTACCCCGACGTTACGGTCCATCCTTTCGCCAAAGGACAAATTTCTCTTCTTCGCAAGTTGTTGTCCTGTCGTTACATCGCCCGCTTCTTGTCCTTGTGTTTTCTTTTTTTTTTCTAGTCCGTTCTTTCTTTGGCAATTTATCCTTTAAAGTGCATGCGCTCGTAGACGATGTCTACGAAGTCGTAAAGTTGTCGTTCTCAAAAATTGAGAGAACAAAACGATACGTTCGAATAACTTGCAGACACCTTCAAAGTTTGAAGAGGGATAATTTTGGTCTGTCTTTCGTTTATCGGCAGTTTTTGGCAGATAAAGAAAAAGTAACGAGAGGATTTCAGAAGCATAAAGTTACTGGAAGCGCTAATATGAGTTAGGTTATACTTTCGATAACCTCAATAGCGTGTATTGACCTTAGCATACAGAGTTAGAAAAAAGTCTCATCGTTTTAAAAATGTAATACATACAATACTGCTGAGTCTGGCCGCCATCTTGAGACTCTCGACAGTCAACGAGAGTTTTACATTACGCCGGGTGAAAAGCTGCCAGCTGTCGATTGCACTCTGGGCGACTGGAAATGGAAAGGATTCCGGCTGTAGATGTACATACGAGGGCGACTTCAAATGTTTCCGAAATCGGCAAGAGATAGCGCACAAAGGTTGAAGTGGATTCATTGGTCGGCAGGGGTAACCTTTTTATGGCAACTGTCAAAATTTCAGACGTTTACTGTCAATAGTTATTGTTTAAGAGTGTGCTTTGTGTAGCAAGTCAAGCGGTTTCGCAAAAATTGATTAAATCGAATTTCTTGCAGTGTTGAACACAACAGCCACGGAAATTCGAAATATTTTCCTAGATGTTCATGCCGGACGTACTCCATCATTTTTGACCATCTGCTTCGGGTTGAGCGAGTTCAAACGTGGCCGCACAAGCACAAGTACGCAGTGAACGCCCAAAAACCACTACCAACGATGAAATGGCCGAACGCGTTGGCCATATCCTACACGAAATGTTGGGTATCTATCACTATCATATTATATACTATTATATGACATGTCTGGAAAGTAGTGCATCTTTTTCACTTCTCCTGTAAATAATATGGGAAATTTTATATCAAAAGAAGTTACTTTGGTTACGCTGTACTTACACGGAGCCACAAATTAGGAATATCAAATATAAGAAATATATAAAATGGAAGATTCTCAATGCAATAATAAAAAATAAAAGTATAAAAACCAAATAATGCGGAGAAACAACAACAATAGCAGTAATGGCACTATTTTCCTCCTAGTTGAGGATGCATCAGGCGAAATAGCCCGAAAGCACTCTGGTGTTGTCGCCTATTTGGAACTGTAGCGCCACCTAGCCGCATCTTCCCAACAAAGTGAGTGAGATAAGTTTACAAGCAATCTCTGGGTAATAATAAAGATAACCAATAGCTGCTTAAGAGGCCAATATTTCCTATTAAGTTACACGTCTCGCATTTTCGGAATTCAAAATTAAATTAATCATAGTTAATCATATTGAGGAATTGCAACATATTTTAAAAGATTGTGGACTAAACATTTACTCACAAAATAATGGAGAACATTTTTAGCATTCACTCTAGGATTTACTTTTTTCTACTAACGCAAAAAATTAGTTTATCATGTGGAGTTTCTTTCTAAGGGATTACAGATTTTACTAAACATTAGACAATTTTGAAGAATTTAATCATTCAGCTTGAAACCATATCGGTTATGTTAATTGCTACTAATTTATAACATTAATTGCATGTCCAAAAGAGGCCAAATGAGCATTATTCATATCCGAAGATTTTGTACGTACTAATTACATTCACCTGCCTTTGTGCAACTGCTTTGATCTTCCCTAATTCTTATTTTCATTCATTTCGGGGGCTCGTCTATCCTTTTACGATAATTTTCAGTTATTTTAACCTATTTTTCAAAGCGCAACAGACGCCAGATGTCTAACGTAGCCGACGGAACTTAACCTTTGAAACAACGAATCAACTCCGGAGATGTAAAATTAGCCTTCAGCGGACGTAACAAGTCAATTGATGTTGTACACGTTCCACGGGCCACTACCAGACTCAACGTAGCGAGCCGCCCGGTCGCCAACGGAATTGTAACATTCCGGTCTCGTCCTTCGCTGAAAAAGCAATAAATTCGAGTCTTTGTTCTAATAGCATTAAATAATTCAGAACGCGTTTTGGCTCCCTTGCTTCCGTACGGAAACGGCCACAAAGCGCTGTATGGCGCTATCGTGTAACTAGACTGGGCGTTATATGCAGTATATCTACAGATAGATATAACTATACTTATAATTTTCTATTTGTTTTGTTTTTATAAAAATGGGTCACTCTCTATAAGAGATTTTAGTTGTTTTGTTTGTATCATGAATTGAGATACTAATTACATATACATAATGATTAAGAGTTGAGAAAACATTAAATCAGGTTATCAGAGACACTAGTGCATGAGCTTAATGACATGTACGTACAGTGGTGGTTTGAACTAATACCCCCTCCCCCTCTTACGGAGAGAATATCAAAACTACCTTCCCTGTGATGCCGTAGACAGTTCGGTTTCTATCAGCTATTCAGGGTATAAACGTCATTTATTAGATACGAGAGGAGGTCCAGAAGTTCGTGGAATGAAAGGGTTTTAAATAAAATAAAACAATAAATCTATTTTTCCTTTTCAATATAATCACCCTTAAGCACAATACATTTATTAGATCTATGAATTAATTTTTCTAAACCATCATAAACATATTTTTTATCTTTCGACTCAAAATGGGCCAAAATTGCCTCCTTTGCCTAATTGTCGTCGGAAAACTTTCTTCCACGTAAGTCTTTTTTTTAAATTGGGGAACAAATAAAAATCACTACGTGCCAAGTCTGAACTGTAGGGTGGATGGACTATTGATTGAAAGCCATGCTTGTGCAGCCATTGCAACCTTGCTCTTGTGAACCGGCGCATTGTCTTGCAAGAGCAACACACCCTTAGTCAATTTTCCTCGACGTTTTTCCTTGATGGCCTCTTTTAATTTTTCTAATATCGCTGCGTAATATTCTCCGGTTATGCTCCTACCTTTTTCTTTGTATCAATCTATAATATCCCCTCACAATCCCAAAAAACAGTAGCCATCATCTTTCCAGCCGATTCTGACACTTTGAATTTCTGGCGGTGGTGTCCCCTTTTTATGCCATTGCATGGACTCCTGTTTGGACTCAGGCTCAAAGTGATGAACCCAAGTTTCATCTCTTTCTCTCGCTCCAAAATCTGTGCAGGTTTTTCTCCACACAGCTCCAAAACTTGTTTGGACGCACAGACGCGCTGCTGTTTCTGCAGCGGCGTGTGCATTCTCGGTACCCATCTTGCACTGACTTTTGTCATACCCAGATGGTCATGTAGGATACGCAAAATGGTGGTATCCGCTGCTCCAACTAATGCAGATAATTGCTTTTTCTTCAAACGAGCATCTTGCAGTAGAAATTCTTGCACTTTTTCTACGATGTTTGATGTAGTGGCCTCAACTGGCCGTCCTGAGCGGAGGTCGTCTTCAATCGACTCCCGACCATGTTTAAAAAGACCATGTCACTTATAAATCAATGATTTACTAGGGCACTGTTCCCTATAAACGGTTTCCATTTCGTTCAATATGGTTTGAGCATTCTTTCTATATACTAGTGATGAGTCGCCAATCAGAATGACACCTAGCGGCTACTCATATTATTACTAGTATTAATATTGATGTTAGTTTAACTGTTACTCACTTTCCGTTTAATAATATAGTGTCCGTGAGGTAGTATAATATATCTACTGGCGTCGTGACATCTAGGGGGATTTAAAGCGACTTGAATTCAATGGTCTTGTGGTGTAAGGGTTTAGCACGTACCACCGGAGATGTAAATATGTTGGGTTCAAATCCCCTCCGAGACCGATATTTTTTCGGAAATTTATTTACGTTGAAAATTGCAAGAAAATTGTAATTTTATCAGTAGTCATTACACTTATCACAAGTTTTCATTTAGAAAAAAATACCGCCTAGATTAGTCGTCTTGTGTCAATTTTGGTTTTATAATCGTTTTCTATATGATTGGAGGTAGCAATCGGTGGATATTAAACCAAATCCAAAATGGGCGAAATTTCGACGAAATTGTAAGTCTTATTCCATTAGGTTATTTAGAAGCTGCGTTATTTCTCTTTCAATGTTGTTTATTGTTCCGTAATGGGAACCTTTCAATTTGCACTTAAGCGTTGAAAAAAATATTCGTATGGAGACATTTCTAGACTAGGACGGGTGTGGCGGCACTGAAATGTATCTTTATTTCCGCACTTTAAATTCGAAACATTTAAGCACGTAAATGTCCAGTCCTGTCTTCTAACTTCGCACTTCCGTACGACAAGTCTCGCCACCATCAACAATTCAACAGTCGAAATCGACGTGGAAGCCGACGCCGCGGCGACTGCTGTCTAATTGTTGCTTGAAGGAAGACGTATTATTAAGGGACCTTAGAGGAAACGCGAGAGGACGTCTTGTTCTGAATATTTCAAAGCGGATAGCGCGTTACGTCAAGTGGAATAAGACCAGGGCTTAAAGAAGTTAACGGAAAGTCGAAGCTGGAGCAAAGTGACTCTGAATAAGAGAGAAGAGCAAATTACCGGAGAGATGTTGTTTATTTAAGTGCACGACTACAGGAATCTTTTTGGAAGATGGTTTGTGCAATTTTAAAGAGTTGAATGACGGACACACATTTCTTACCTAGAACATAGCGTGTAGCTTCACCTGGTCAACCAAATTGTACGGCCTTACACACCTTGTAATCATTAAATTGTCAGAAAGGATGATTTAATGGAATGGCAGATACCATTAGACTTAACTAGCCAAGAGTGAACCAACTCATAACTAACACAAACAGGGTCTTTCCCAAACCTCTTAAACTGATTGGCTAATACTATAGCTTTAATCTCGAATTGTACTAGCATCTGTACCTGCACTAACCTACATTATTTTTATTATTCATCAACGACTTACCAGCAGTTTTAATTCAAGCAGAACAAGTAGTATTGCATGCTTATTATATTACTAATGTATTAAATTCAAAAAGTTTATCCGATGTGCTATGTAAAACCGAACGATTATAATGAACTTTATGCATGTATGCAAAGTAATCATTTACTTGTAAATAAAGAAAAAACGCAATTTCTTAATTTTCACGACAAAATGTCATTGTCAATTAACAAAGTTCAAATTAATCAAAATATTGACGATGTTGTTGCAGAAAGTAAAATTTTGGGTTTGGTTTTGAACGATTCCCTAAATTGGTGTTATCATATTGATTATTCATGTAACACACTTTCAAAAACATGCTTTCTCCTAAAACAGCTCAGACGTGCTTGTAACCACGAAACGCTTAAAATACTTTATTATTCAAATTTCGTAGCGTGTATGCGTTATGGTATTATACATTGGAGAGCGTGTCCCAATTCAAACAGTTTTTCTTATGCAAAAGCGAGCAGTTAGAATTATCCTTAATATGAACTACATTAACTCCTGTGCTCGTGAACCGTTGTGTTACGTTTTTAAATATAAAGAAGAGTTCTCAATTTACAATTATTCGCATCACTGTGCGACCTATGTAAGTAAATATCTTCTGCCTCCTCCTTAGAAGAAAGTAATTTTTCAAGAAAATCCGTATTTTATGGGCTGAAAACTTCATAATCATCTTCCTGCTATTGTGAACATTAAATTCATTGCAATTATTATTTGCCTTTTCTTTAACTTATTTCAGGCATGTATATTCAAATTGTTTTGTATTTTTGTGTTTGTTATTGAAATAAAATGAAATTAAAAACAACCACAAGATTCGGAAGCTGTTTACTGATTATCAATTTAAGCTGACATAACACAGATTCAAGAGTCCATGCTTATCATCTTTAAAGAATTCGTACCGCAATGCCAGACAGTAAATCAAACCCTTTATTCCGAGATCATTGAACGTTTTTGGAACAAGAGTTTTACGAGTGCGACATGAAGTTGTCAGCCCGGAGATGTTGCATCCAGCCACAACTCTTTGTCTGCTAGAGAATTTTTCGCAAAAAATAACACTACAGCATCTCCCACAGCCGCCGTACAATGCAGACATGGCCCCATGTGATTATTTTCTTTTTCCATCGCTTAAGTGGAAATTGAAAGGTTCCCATTACGAAACAATAAACAACATCCAAAATAGTCTAACGTAAGAAGACTTCCAGAATTGTTGCCAGGAATGGAAAACTGGTTGAAGATACTGTATGCATTCCAAAGGAGCATACCTTGAAGGGGACAAAATTGTAGATACATTCAACTAAGCACTTTAAAACTATCATCATTCTCTTTAATTCAGAAACACCTTATAACTAGTTATTATAATGACAATAGTGTATTGGTGTCAAACGTGAAGATCGTTTACAAAATTATATATTTCTTTTACACCCCCTTCAGATATACACTCAGTTGCTGACAGTTAATTCGAAATAAAATTAAAAAATTGACCGTAAAAGCACATCGTCTGTACTGTAAAACCGTTAACGTACGGCCTCCATTTAAACGTTAAAGTAGGCAATGCGTACAGCCTCTAGACGAAAGTTACGGTACTCTCGAAGTTTACGTGCGGACGAATACGACCGCATAAATCATCTTTTCCGCCCCTTCGCCGATGAAAATTTATTCCCGAGCTATTAAACGAACATAAAATTTCGACCAGGAATACGACAAGGTTTTCCAAAACAACCGCGACCTGCGACAGACCGGTCGTAATATACGTAACGGTAGTTATTTTCGAGTCCATATTCGCCATAATTAGTCTGAGAATTTCTCTAGACGAATTAGTAACTGCACGAATAGTTTAAATTGGCGAAATTGAATTATTTACGAGTATAAAATAGGAATTAACGAATTATTGCCACTAAAATTATCGTTTCTTTCATTTTTCGTGTTAATTTCTTACTGGGATTATGTACATCGGAGCTTTTACAAAAAGAACAATTCGAACACCCATCTCTTGGTAGCTAGACATGTGCGGTAACCAATTACACCACGAAATCTGTAGGAACGAAACATTCTTGATACCTTGATCCAACAATGTACGAGGGCGACCTGAAATGTTTCGGGAATCGAGAAGAAAAATACGGTATTGATTTGGTTTTTTATTTTTATTTTTCGATGAAGTCTCCTCGAAGATCAATACACTTTTTCAATCGGTGATCCAGTCTCTTCAAGCCATTGGAAATGACTTCCTCGTTTGACGCAAATTTTGTTCCTCGATTTTTTCAGGTTTGGGAATAGGAAAAGGTCTCTGGGGGCTTGATCGGGTCAATAAATCGCTGTAGTATTGTCCCGTGATCGTCCCTCCGTTGTACAGATAGTCCCAAAAGATCTCTTCGGTCTTCGAATTCGAACCGATTCGACAGAAAAGTCCACTGCTTCGACTGTTCCTTGGACTCCGGTATGTAGTAGTGGATCCAAATCTCATCCACGGTTACGAAACGCATAAAGAAATCCCTTGGGTTGCGATACCCATCGCGCCTAAAACTTTTTCATAACTAAAATTTCGTGCAGGATATGGCCAATGCGTTCTTCTGCGAAGCCTGTTGTCTCTATTACCTCTTTCAGTTTCAATCGGCGATCGGCTAACCCAACATCATGAATCTTGTCGACCATTTCATTGTTGGTAGCGGCTTTTGGGCGTCCACTGTGTCGTTCGTCACTTGTGCTTGTGCGGCCACATTTGAACTCGCTCACCTAGAAGCTGATGGTCGAAAATGGTAGAGTAAGTCCGCCATGAACCTCTAGCAAAATATTTCGAATTTCCGTGACCGTTTTCCCAGCCATCCAGAAGTGTTTCATCACTGCACGAAATCTATTTTTGCGAAACCGCCTGACTTGCTACAGAAAACACACTCTGAAACAACAACTATTGACGGTAGACGTCTGCAATTGTGACAGTTGCCCCATCTCTTGCCGATTCCGGAAACATTTCAGGTCGCCCTTGTATTTTTATTTGTGCCTGTCCAAATATCGCGATATATCTGCGCACATTGTTAGGTTAAGGTGTAATTGGTTAACGCACTTGTCCAGGTAACTGGAGTTGTGGGTTCGAATCCCACGAGAAGCCGTAAAAATTTTTAATTTGATAAATTGACTAATTCATTCAAAATTTATTATTTAAGCTCAAAGTAAGCTGCATTATAATATTGTGCTGTCCATTGCTAACTAACTTTCATAATATTACAGAAAGATATACACTTTAATGCATAGCAGGTCGCATTTTTTAAAAATTATTTAAATGTTTGTTATTACATTTTTACGTTATTTAGTATATCAAGTGAATTTAAATATAACATACCAAACCTTGTGCGTTGATATTTAATATTAGAATAGCAAAAAAGTTTTCTGTAATTTAAAATACGTTATAAATAGTAAGCAATGAAATTTGTATATAAATTCATTCTCATATTAAACATATAAATGAAGTAAATATATATTTATTCGAAAAGATATAACACTTAATTATCCTCTTTGATAAAAATTTAAATTTAATCACATTCGCGATATCGTATATCCCTATTTATTTATTCATACAAATTCGACTCTCTTGACTTTTTTCTATAAAAGAATACATTCTTTGCATTTTACCTTCGAATTTTATTCATTATATATGCTTTAAAAGTGTAGTTGAGTTTCGATATAAAGAAATTCTAATTTAACGAATTTATTTTCGATATCACATCAAAATATCTCCTAGAAAGGGCAAACTACTTACTTATTATTAATGATATGTTTCATCCTAAAATAGACAAAAACGTCTAACCAATTCTTTTTCCTCAAAGTTAGCCTTCCAAGGACATACACCCTGTACTTCGGAAATAGTAATGCTTAAATTCAGCATTCCCGTTCCAAAGCTTTGGTAGATTTTGTGTTTGCGAAAGGAATTACCTTACGAAATTCTACCCGTAACAATGATTAAAAGATGCCTAGCATAGTCGCTAACTAACGACCTATATATGTAGGTAACTCGCTTTTGAAAAGAAATACCAGGCTGCAATTGCTGTAGAATAAAGCACTAGTTTCTCGACGGATCAAAGAAAAGGTATGTGGATAGAAATTTAGTCTTATTTCTGCGAAAGGTTTTTGAAACTTTGAGGGATTTTTGTTGTGTTATTCAGTAATTGTTTTACGATTAGACTTTAGCGTATTGTTTCTTTAAGCATTTGCAACACAAATTAACTGATAAATTGTAAAAAATTTAAGGTAAATAAAATTTATCACTATAAAACAAATAATACGGGAACCTTAAAAGAATCTGATATTGCGAAGCATTTTTAATAAAATAAAATCGAAATATACTGTTCACTATTGTTTACTATACGCCCATAAAACAAGCCACGCTTCTAGTAGATAGTAGAAAGGTAATTTGCCTGCTTTGCACCTATTTATATGCAAACAAAGGTAAATCCACCAGGCTTTACGACCATTAAGTACGTAATATTCATGTTACAGCAGTTGTAATCCTGAGATACATCACTTCTTTTATTTTAAGCCGCTGATTTATGTTCTAACAAACTTAATTCTGGTTTGAAATCGTAACAAAATTCCGCAATTCGCTTTTATACCGCAGGTGAGTTGGAAATTTTAACGTGAGCGAGATCGATTAATATATTAATTTATACAGTTTCAATTTGTTAAAAGTTTCAACGATAGAATTTATATCCAATTCAGAACGAATTAGATTTTTAATTTTAATACGGCCAATGTAATTTTTATTAAATGGACACCGATACTCATTAATTACCAACTTTTATAATATGGAAAATTTGTGGTTTCAAAAAAAAACAATCATTTGACAAATCTTTTAGTTAATATTTTAATATCAATGTATGGATGCATTATTGTATTTGAAACTTGTTTAGATAATGAATTTTTACATCCAGAGAGATTCGAACACACAAGTCCTCTATGCTAGACAGATGGGTTGCCACTTAAGTAACGGAGACAGCAGAGCCGAACCACTTTTAATAACTTGATCTAATGTAGTCATAATAAACAATATTTATTGTTTCCCTAAAGTCTTTCTGAATGCAGCCTTTCTGAATGCAGTACATATGTATATGTGGTACAATATTACTCTAGTATACACAAAATAACTCCATAATATTACAACTTAAACTATAGGTAATCAATACTCGTTCAAAGTATAATGTAATATTCTAATGTGTAGACATATCTGACATAAAGTCCTAAAATTAACACCGAAATATTTCGAAACGTAACTGTACTAAAATCATCTCTCCATTTAAATGTAAAATAGAACTAAAATCCGACCGACTTAAAGTATTCAAAGGGAGAATCTCCCCAAAAACAAGTACAAATACGTCAAAAGTATTCACATCTATAGGCAAGTACATCACACAAAGGAGATGGACAAGGTTCGGGTGAAGATTTAGCACGATGACGCCTTTAACCTTCATTACGACAGAGTCCTCCGAGGCCTATTGTCGTACTGTTTACCTTTTGGACGTAATCTGTTTTTGTTGTCCGTAGTAGAGGCGTAGTGGAAGGTTTTTGGATGGATAGACATAATTCCCAAGCATAGCCTTCCTACGCGTACATATTTTAATCGCTTAAAATACCAAACGGAAGGGTACAACGACGAGTAATTATACGTCGTGACGTCGGGACGGGGACCATCTGCCGTTGACGTCGCCCTATTTATTGCCCAATTAAAATAGTCGACTGGTATATAGCTTTTGTGTGACGCAAGAATTAATTAACAATGTCGCGTATAGCCGAAGCTGGAAGCGTATTAAATAACGTGTTAATGAGGAAACGGAAGCTTTGTGCATGTTAAGAGGGAAGTTAAAAAGAAAAGATACCCTGAATCGTTGAATATGATACCGTACTTACCGTTAAACCGACATTTTACGGACGGGTTCTCACAAAATGTTCAATACTAACGAATTCCTATCTAAAACATAAAAAATAAAATATCTGACTCTCTGAATGTGATATCAGCGTTAATTTACTTATTAAAAACACATCTAGAAATCCCTAGAAAATAACACCAAAGATAAAAACGCTGTTAAATACAGTTATGCAGCAAATACCATTTTATCTTTGGTGTTATTTTCTAGGCATCTCCAGATGTGTTTTTAATACGTCGCCGTAAGCTTGAGAAATCATTCACATGTGCAGTTTACCCTATAAACTGCTCTTGTGCGCGCGCTCTCTCGGGACTAACAATCCATGTATTGCTCGCGAGAAGGGTGGGAAGCTGTACCCGCTTCTTTTCGCTGTGTCTGACTTTGAGCTAGTTAGCACCAAGAATAATCACTTGAACTGTAGAGTTTGATATGGTGCAAAAAATCGCTCGAAACCACGCTGATGACACCGGCTAGGCAGAACTATGTTCGTGTGTTAGTGTTTTTGTGTCTTCACATTGTCGTTGTCGTGAATGGTTTCTCCAATATCATGAGAAAAGCTGTATTTAACAGCGTTTTTATCTTTGGTATTAATTTACTTATTATTTGTTTATAGAAGTTAGAGAACTGATTAACTTTTGGTA
Organism: Trypoxylus dichotomus; assembly: GCA_023509865.1. Classification (NCBI taxonomy): domain Eukaryota; kingdom Metazoa; phylum Arthropoda; class Insecta; order Coleoptera; family Scarabaeidae; genus Trypoxylus; species Trypoxylus dichotomus. The sequence continues at coordinate 63,598,235 of CM042077.1, forward strand.
AACAAGTTAAATGAAGGTGAATGAAATGAATTTTTGAAAATTGGAAATTTTCCTATCTACCTGTGTACATAACACGTTAACAGCTAAGCAGCAGTTAACACGTTAAGAACTAAAGAAAGGACAAAAATTGTTCGTTTGTGTGAGTTCCTTTATTTAGCAATATCCCCAGCAACCGTTCTATAGATTCTTGTGGCTGAACACCAGAGGTGCTCAAACTTCAACTACTGACGAACTACCTCAATATTGTTAGACTACAAGCGATAGACACTGTAAGTGCCGGAAGTATGTGTGATACGTGATTGTAGTGAGGGTAGGTAGGCTGTATCATGTCGTAGGTCACTGTTCTAAAGGAGTTAATGAAAAAACCGATATCCAAGACTGCGTCTTTACAAAGCGATGTTTTAGTTACTAACCTAAATAATTACAAATCTGTGGATGTCGGTGCATGTCTTCAGCGTACTTTTCGTAAGATGGTACCTACTAGGTGCTGATAACAAGCATGATGACATATGTATGTCCGTCAATTAGTCGATTGCAATATCTTGACTTAATTATTTTCATTTCAGAAAATGCAGACACGTAGAAATAAGTTGACCCAGGCATTACCGTCAACTGAAAGGCAATTTGCCTTAGATTCGGATATTTATTCTTCAGATACAAAAGACAAAAATTTTGTATCAGATGCTACGGTTTTGAGATGTATATCTGAGATCATCTGCACTACCTCAGTTTAAACAGAAGATGAGTCCCTACTAAACTGACTTGCTACTTCAGCAGTGGATTTCTCAATGTTTTTACAGGAAAAAGTTGAGTTATTTGTCAATTCACCAAAATCATAAAAACGTCTTTTATACTTGCTCCAAATATTTGTTAATTATCTCTCAGAAATATCAAAGTTCAACTGAGAAATCCTTGCCTTCAAAGACGGAGAATGTTTCTCCAGCGTACGTGGCGATCGGTGTTACTATTGTTTTAATATCTTGATCTTGTTATCCAGTGATAGCTTACTTTTTTTGTTTAATAGAGGATACAGGACCTTGGAGGCTCCCACTATCTTCCTTTTGATTTCGTTGATGTGCCAGGTATATGTGACGTCCAGAACAACCCCTACGTACTTCGTTTTCTTAAAGCATACGATGGCGTGGTTATTAATTTGAATCTCGTCGGGTTTTTCGTGTCTTATACGTGGCGTGAAGTAGATGCCTGTAGTTTTCCCTGTATTTATCTTTATTTGCCATTTTGCAAACCATTTGTATAAAGTGTCGATGTACGTTTGTAATCTATCGTGCAGTATCTTCATTTGCCTGTGGCTGCAATAAATAGCGATGTCGTCCGCGAATTGGGCAATGTGACAAGTTTTTTACTACGGTATGTCAGAAGTGTAAGTGTTAAATGGGAGCGCTCCTAGCACCGTGCCCTGGGAAACTCCTGCTTGCGTTTTTCTGGAAGTGGCGATGTCTTCTTCTGTTTTAACAGAAAAGGCTCTGTCGTGGAGATAGTGTTGAATGAGATTGGTTAGCGTGGCGGGAATCCGGTGTAATCTCATTTTATGTATGAGATCGTCACGAAAGACCTTGTCGAACACCTTCTGGATGTCTAGCATGATAGCTGCAGTGGGCGTAGATTTATTCATGTTCGAGGTAATAGGTTTAGATATTCTCAGTAGCTGCTGTGTTGTTGAGTGCTCCCGACGAAATCCAAATTGAAATCCTGAGATGATAGATTTTTCTTGTACTACCGATAGAAGCCGCTTTTATATTACTCGTTCCAAGATTTTGCTGAGAGCTGGTAGCAAACTGATTGGACGATACCCATCTGTCTTGTTTTTGGATTTTTCCGATTTATGTATGATTATAAGTGTAGCATGTTTTCAGGTCTTCGGATAGTGCTGGTGTCTAATTATAGCGTTTATAATTTCAACTGCGACTCCTATAGGCGCAGTATTTGTATCGGTGCGGACGAAGAGTCGAATATTACCGATAGGTAGTGTCGATATGGTTTGTTAGGGTACCGCCAAACATGCCGCCCGAAGTTTCCAGAAGAATCCGCAGGAATCAAAGACGTCACGCGCCGCAACTTTTCTTCGACAAATACCGCTTGTTCTTTTCATAAAGCCGCCTTTTCAGCTAGCAGAAGGTTACTCCGATGCTACCGAACTAATAAGTAGGTTATTCTGGCTTAACTGCGGATTAACTTGTATGTGAGTCATGTCTTTATCAAATAAAAACTGTGAATTGACCAATATCGGCCAATATTTCCTGACATCGACTCAAAAAGCTCTCGCGACCAACCGTTTCAGTACCCACTGCTCCGTACGATCCACAACCACCATTTTCATTAAAACTTTACGATGAAAACGTCAGCAGTCCCCGCGTCTCATCTTACATACCAATAATGGCTGACGTTAATTAAACATTCCCGAAGATGACATCATCCTCTTTATATTTCTTTTAGTTTCGGCTGCCGGTGTTCGGTTGTACGCCCAAAGCTATGTTGCTGTTTATCTTCGAGAGAAGTTAATTGTTGATTAATAATGAATAAAGACTTAATTAGTTAGGCGAGCGACCGGTAGAGGGCTGACTCTCAGAACTCTCGTTTCTCCACACTTTGCGACTGATACACAGTGATGTATTACCCTGTCCTTTAATAAGGTTGGGATCCGTAGAGGGCGGTGCGCTCGGCCTCAAGATATTAGGTACACAGAGCCGGTATGTAGGTAAGTAAGCAAGGAGGAAGGTAATCGGAATTACGGTTGCAAGTTTGCTGCGCCAAAGTTTACAACTATCCGAGTTCGACTTCTTGGAATAAATGAGATAGTGGGTGGCAATGTAAGCTCGGAAAGAAGAGGTGGGGTGGACCTAATTGAAGATAAAGTTGAAAACTAGGAGGAACTATAAAATAGAAACATACGTTTGTGGAAAATCGAAAGAAAAGTTCTGGAACGCTGAGGCTGTTTAGTAACAAAAACACACTGACTGCTTGATTTGTTTTTAGTAATCCTGAAAAATATAGACTTTTAATTTTCTATTCTGTCTTTTCTGATGACCTAGAGATATTTGTTGATTAATTAAATGTGTCTAAATGTTGTTGTAATGACCTACACTAAGAAAAGGAAATCATTCACTTACTTAAGTATATACAATTATCACGCATACATGAGCACATTTTCACTTATATAAACATTCACACATATTTTTTTATCTCTGTTTACACATACACAAGCGTGCATATACACATATACGTGAACACATTTGCACTCACATAAACGTTTCCACATATTTTCTTTGTATACACGCATGTACACGTATACACTACCGTCCAGAAGTTTGGAAACAGCAATGGATATTACAAAAAGTCGCAGATACAGTAAAATTTTATTGTGATTATTAATGAATTTATATAACATAAGTGACTGTCGTCAAATAAAAGTAAATTAATTCAAACATAATAATATTTATATATTATTTAGTTCGTAAGTTTGTTTTCATCGCATTGGTAACCGATGCACAAATTTTACGCGTTTTTTGAAGCAATCTTTCAAGACAGTCTGCGTCAATTTGTTGCTACGCATTTTAAAAATATTTCCATAAGTGTTGGGTGTTCTAAGGTTATCGCTGTCTAATCCTTTTATAAAGATGATCGCATAAGATGGGGAATAAATCCGGACTTTGAGAAGGCCAAACATTAATTTTAGTTCCTTTCTTGCTACTTTCTCCTCTAAAAAGTATTTACAGATACGAGCTGTATTTTTGGGGTCACTGTCTTGCTGGAGCACAAACGGCTTACCTACAAGACGACTTGCAAAATATCAAATACCCTTCTTCGGGCATTCTACCACTAATATTCACTAAATCACTCGTAGTTGCCCCAGCAAGACAACCCTAAAACCATAACACTACCACCTCTCTGTTTGAACGAACGGCATTAAGCAGGCTTCATTAGCTCTTTCCCCTGGTCTTCAACGAAAAAAACTCTCCGTTACTCACCAAATAACAGAAATTTGAACTCGTCGTTTCATAAAACTGTATTCCAATCATCCAGTGACCAGTTTGCATACTCTCTTGCCCATATTAATCGTTTCTTTTTATGCACGCGTACCAATGCATCCTCCCACTGGTATTAACACGCGTTGCGCTATCCGGTGCCGTTAGACGTTGATATCGTTTCGAAGTCGTTACCATGAATTTATTTCCAGCTCTAGAAGTCACCAGTGGCCGCCCACTTCGTCTTCTATTAAGATTTTGCCTTAATACAAGGCGGAAAAGAGAGACAATATGTAATGCACACCTTTCGGTGAAATCTCTCACAAAGAGCAAAAAAATGTATTTGGGCGAAATTTGTACCTAGATCTTTGGACTTTACGTATTCTGTGTAACAAGTTTATATTTGCAGAGAATAATTTATAATAAGGATTAATAATTTCGCAGTGTGCCTATCAGTTGTATTATTTTAAGGGAATTTTACCTTGCTTCCAAACTTATGGACGGTAGTGTATATTTGAAATTATCTGCAATACCTTATTTTCGACACAGGGCGAGTTGATGATATTTCGTAATCATATACGTAATCTAAAGTGCAAATAACTTTCAAGAAAATATAAGTATTCGGCAGCAAAACAAAGTATTCAATGCGTGACTGCAGCGACTATTGCTAAGGTTCGCTTTCATTCTGCAGTGCGAAAATGCGAACGTATCTTGAACCAACCAAAATTTTTAATATAATAATTCCATTGAAGGACACATCGGCTATGATACCAAACGTACTATCTACAGGATTGATGAAATTTTGTGCTGATATACTATGTGCGCCTCTAGCAATGTTGATTAACTTATACTCCAAAGCAGGTGTATTTCCTAACAACCCTAAAAAAATTAGGGTAAAACCAGTTTGTAAAAGTGTTGATGAACATCGTATTGGCAAGTATCGGCTGAATGCCTTAGCTTTAATTTTCGCACAAGCTGTAGAAAAAGCACTTGTAAAATTTGCAGAATCCTGTAATATAATAACTCCGTTACGAAATTCATACATGCAAGATCGATTCACCAACAACGCAATCTATATGTCGATGAGTATACTAATGGTAATCTAAAGTAGTATACTGAAGTTTTTCTTTTTTATCATGTTCGGACGCTTAGCCTTTAAATATGATGAATGTGAAAGGGAAATGTACGTTAAAAGTCAAGCTATAAAAAATTTACGATTTCAAACTAAAACAATTCCCTCTCTAAATGAAGACGCCATTTTGTCGGTTGACTGTTCTTCGTTTTCCCTTCTTCTTACCTTCTCCATCGCGCGTCGAATATCATCGACGTTACATCGCATCAAACCGAGCCGAAAATAAATGCTTAATTTCTTCATCAAGTCGCCTACCTTTCCCTCTGGCCGCCTGCTTCAACTGGTTCCGGTTCCGAGGATTCGCGGTAATCTGGCCGGATAGATCTTTACGGCGGAGGCAGAGCGTCACTCGGCGATGAGGAGCGGTTTTACGGCGTCGAAATTTCGGGAACTGGGGGAAAGATTTAGATTTACCACGCCGCTTACGTCGCGCCTCCCTCGTTTTACGCTCATCTTCAGTGACATTACGTCTCCGTGCGATTACGGCGCCATCTACATTCGCGGCGGTAATGAAGTAAGTGCTTTTAGGGATAGGGAGAACGAAATGAAACGTTGCCGGGAGATAAAACGAACGTTAAACGTAATATTTATATTTGCGCGGCGGACAATATGTTTTTCGAAATTTTAGAAGTCCCATCGTTGAATACGGAAAGAGGAGGAGGTAGGGAAAGTGGCGCGGTAGAAGAGAGATAATCTAAAAGACGGTTTTGATATGCGGGAGGGGTGTAGAAGTGTATTAGAGAGATGAGAGTGCGATATTGTCATAAAAAGTCGTTTGTGTTATGCTTGTTGAAATAAAATACAAATGCATTTATTTATAATAATAATAACCATAAAAATAATAATAAGCTTTATTATCCAACAGACCTGCAAGGATAATTATAGCGTACACGGTATGCGGCAAAATAAAAAGTACCGAAATGCGCGTGTATCGAATGTGTATATATCGTATGCTGAAGCATACCGAGTGGTTTCCGAACGTGATTACAACGTCGACGGATGTCTTTTTAATGTTGGTTGCTTCAGGATAGTTCTCACTGTGGAGCGTTATTCTAACAAATCCATTCGAAGAAACCAGCAACGTTAGTGAAGATTTTTAGCAACGACAAGATAATTTTCTAGAATTCGAAGACGTCTTAATTCAAAACATCAGCGCCATCTATTTGAAAACGCTACTTTAAACGAAATAGTGCAACTACTAGCTTACAGAACAATCTTGTACAACATCTACAAACGTCGAATTCCTCTTAGATCTCCTGGTGTCTTTCTCTTTCTCTATATATAGGTATTTCGACAAGGAACGCTATTACCCTGCCACTACAGGTGATGGAATTTGAAGAATGCGGTCCCTCATCTTTCGCCACGTCTATTCCTTACTGCAGTTAAAACGTGTTCTGTGAGCGAAACGTAGCGTCTGATCTAGCAATCCCGAGCGGTATTCTGCCGTTACCGAATAGCGCTACGACGTTATGTTGCCTGGACTTCACCGCGTAAAACGAGGTGTTAGGTGGTACATGGGGGTCGATACAACATCACCTCATCATCCTGTCGCTTTCGATACAAAGGCTATCAATCTTCTGGCGTTAATATTGGGAGTATCGATCATTTCGGAGCGTTGAACAATTTTCAAGAGGTTAGGTTTGTTAGCAGAATGTATGAAGTGAAATTTTAAACCTAGGAGAATGTTCTATTGTACATAATACAAATTGCAAAGCCATGTAATTGTTTAGCTGTACAGACTCTAGATTCTAAAAAACGTTGTAACCTAAGAAATTTTCAAATAGAAGTAGGGTTAAACTTCAATTGGTTGAGATACACTTTAAATTTAACGAATTCTGATACTTTGCAAGCATTTTAATTATTATTACAATGGGTGAGTAGATAGGCTATTAAAGCACAAAATACCAAACGTGAGTCATCCTGTATAGATATGGATAAAAAATTATATTGAACTGAGTTTAAATAAAAACAGAAGCGTTTTGCAAGGTCCGCGAAAGAGATAAGTTTTCATTATATAACGTCCTATTTAAAAAAGTTAACAATTTGAAAATAAATTTAAAGTTTTGCTTGCTTATTGTTTAATACAAACCGAAAATGATACTAAACATAGTTTATCTGGACATGTTTACCCTCTCTAAAGTTAAATAAGGTAATTAATTAAAATACTATGCTAAACATTCATTGTTTTAGATAAGCTGTGAAAATCACAAACAAACCAAGGTATTATCACTAGAAACGATAGAAGGATATGCAAGAGATTAAGATAAGATTAGATTACTTGCTTAGACCATGCAATAAATAAAGTTACAGGGGAAGTTACATGACAGCTTTAGGCTAGCGCCATTGGACAGTTACCCAAAACAATACAGATATGCTCTAAGAAAAAAGACAACTCATAAAGGATAACGACACAATGGAACATGGAACTCAGTTGATGCTAGAATTGTAAGTGACAATTTATCAACCAAATCATTTAGAAAAATATTAAATAATAATGGTCTGGGTTTGAAACTTTGCGGAACCCCAAATGATATTCTGAAGTGAGTGGGCGGATACCTATCATAGACAAGACGTAACCACTCCCGAAAATGTAAGAGGAAAGTTTCGTCCGTGGGAGACAAAAGCCAATACCTTCTAATTTAGTACAAAGTACATTGTGGTTGAAGCAATCAAAAGCCCTAGCAAAATCTGTATAGACCATAATGACCTATCTTCGTTTCAAATATAAACTGGATGATATTTTCCAAGCTGGTTAATATGAGTCTGCCCGACATAAATCCGTGTTGATGAAGCAAATTCAGAAATCTTCCATTTAAATTTGTAAGATTGCTCAGCTCTCACAAATTAAGAGCTTCCTTCAAAAGTAATATACAGTGTAGTTAATATTCAATGGCAAAGGTAGTCTCACATTAACAAATTCTACCAATAAACTGTTAGTGCCTTTCCTCGTGTGCATATTATGCATATTAACAAACATAAATCAAAATCAAGAAATTTGACGTGATTAAAATAAAGTCGCATTGTATGTGAGAAATTTTCCGTCTTGATGTAGTCCCTATCAAACAATCATTCTGTTTTGTTTCTAACAAAAAGATCCTCATCCCTTATTTGATTTGGTATAGAATTCATTGCAGTAAGTATAAACTACAACTTCTTTCATTTTCAAAATTTTTAGTTGTTTGGACCCATCTTTTTAGTTGACTTCCTATTAGTCGCACTAAATTCCATTTACCTTATTCTTCCTTCTTTTTAATGACACAATTCCAAAAAGAACGGACGAATTACATCTCCAATTCATAATCTGCACCAAACAGTGGGTACTGGTGGGTGCACTAGTGTTTCTAAAAATAGCGCGATGTTCTTCATCCAATAGAAGATGAGCTTCATCCCCATAAATGTAATCCTCCATTTGATTTGTCATTGTTCAACACCTAGGTTAATTGAACTTTGAAGGCAGAGGTGAAGATCTTTCACAAAAATTCGTTGCAAACTAGTTCTGCTAATGTTCGCTAAAGTCGATACTCTTCCTGATAGCTGTATTCTTTTTGCCGATCAAACAGGACGAAGACGCAGTAGGGTTTGTTTGTCCATACCGAACCAGTTTCCCCAAACTCGATTATTAATCTTCGAATGGTGAACTCATTACGTGAAATATGGATACAATAATTACAGGAATTTACCAAATAGTCTTCCCAAAACTTTCGTTAAACTTTGTTTTAACAATATCTGGAAGACCTTGTATTGATAATATTTCCTGTCTAACAACTAATTGAAAAAAGTATAGCGCACGAACGTGAAGTACATTTTATATTGTTGTATGTATTATCTTATATCGTGATAGAATCGTATTGAGCAAGAAAATTAGCCTGTATTAAGAAATTTCCATTATAGGACAAATTCTCTGGATATTCCCAATATTAAAATATATATTTTTTGCTAACCTAATATGATGTCTATAACTCTGTATGAAGTTTGTCTCCAAAACTTAAAAAATCATTGAAAAACCTGTAGAAATAATTTTTGACACCTGTTGTAAGGTTACCGAGGAAATTACAGTCGAACAAAACAGTTTTCGTCTATTTTGACTTATTTAATTGTGTTGTGTAATCAATTATATCTTCAAGAAGCCGAGGGAAAAATACCCAAGATGGGGTTTGGAGATCAATATGGATAAGACTGAGTAATTAGTTCACAAGGAAAACAGTTAGCAATGGAAAATGAAGTGATGAAAACGACAAATGCGTATAAATATCTATGCGTTAAAATAATAAAGGGGAAAACTATAATTAGACAACTACACCCTATGGTGTAGAATGATAGTATTTCGAAGAAATCAAAAACCCGGATTTTCAACTTCTTGTTTGAAACCTGTGTTACCTATGGAAGCGAAGTGTGGGAGCTGAATAAGAAGATGGAAACAAGAGAGATGATGTACTGGAGACGCTGCTGTAAGAAGACATCATTAGATCATGAAAGAATAAGAGAAATAATGCAACTTGACACATCATTGTGGCATGGTTACATGAGGAGAATGTACTATGACAGACTACCACAAAAGATTTGTAAATGGAAGCTTGCTAATAGAAGGAAAAAAGAAAGATCAAGAAGGAGTTGGAAAAAAGAAATACCCGCCATAATAATAATCACAATATCAGTATGTTATTCTTCTGTATTACAATCCATTTTAATAACCTCAGTGATTGCAGATCATTAGGGTTGGCATCTTTCATGTTAAAACAATATTGGGAAATTGAGATACCTAAAAGCGCAATTAAAACATGAAACAATATTAATGAGCAATAGTAAAAGCTTTTGCTATTTCTAGTTTATTTGATGATAGAATTACAGATTTGCAATGAAGAACGAGACGACAAAACATAAATGAACGTCTGTCCATTTTAACGGAACATATCTGCGGACATTCAAAATACTAGCCACCGGTACTTCCGTAAAAACAGGAAACAGCCAACGATCACGCAATTCCTCTCAGTCTCGTGAGCTATTTCCTACGCTCCCCTCCTTCTCCTAAACTAGCGTGCATCATGTTATTGCCAACATACCGTGCCCATGGGGCACCGGGCACGCCGTCTTCGGGAAGCGATCGGTCAAATATCGAATTCCGGATGTCTTTGTTCGTTCGACCTGAATAATTTCAGTTTATCTGTTCCTTTCGGAATAAATCGCCTATATCCCGTACGTAGTAGGAGCGTATGTATCTTCTCGGCCTTCGGACCTCGTCTATCTTATGCATAAAGATGAGTTTTTCTCTTTTCTCCATACCCTCTCGCCCCGCTTCTAGCGTGCCGCCGTCGGAGCGTTCCGAAATAAATTTTCTGTTTCTCTTTCGCTCTGTTCCGGTATTACTTATTCAGTAGCGCATTCTGTCGCTGCCAGAGCTGGTTCAGGCGGTTCGGCGTAGGACGGAGCCTGGCCACTATTGCACGGAACGCATTAAGGAAGGAAGAAGGAGTCGTGAACGTGTTTTGTGTACGCGCGTACGTGTACAGCTCGAATTTCGCCAAATTAAGTCTATTTTAGCGGAGGACAAGGAAGTTTCCCGAAGAAATGTGTACTTGTAAAGTCAATTACCGAGGATAAATTTAGGTTGAGTCTAAGATATTAATCTTGCTAGATATATAATATGTTCTTCGATGAAAGACTATTTCCCATAACGAATTCCCTTTTTCAAACAAAAGGATATGGACACCAAACTATTAACGATTGCAAGGACTGTGTGGTTGCATAATTCACAAGTACAGCAGTAAACTCCACTCACACAAATTTATTAACTATGGGGACTCTCATTGTCAACCGTGTTACCGACGTCGGTTAGCCTCCAGTTAGGAGACCAGGATAAATCTTGGGCACCACATTTTGTATGCAAAACATGCGTAGAACATTTGCGACAGTGGACAAACGGAAAGAGAAAGAGCTTAAAATTTGCAGTACCTAAGGTATGGAGGGAGTCTAAAAACCATTATGATGAATTCTATTTATGTTCTGTCAACACCAAAGCCTTTTATAACCGGCATAAGTCGGTATACCCTAACATGGAATCAGCAAGGAGACCTCTACCTCATTCTAAAGAAATGCCTATTCCAACTTACCTATGCTTCCCGACGATGACTCAGATACAAGCCTAGAGACTTAGAAGCGGAATATGCCAAATTAGTAATATGAGGCGCAAATGTAAGGTGCAAGTCAAATCGACACCAAACTCTTTAGGAATATCGTGCTTAGATATGTTCTCTAGATTAAAACATTCTTACTCTCTGAAGATCATGCTAAAACCTGCCAAGTAAATTTAGAACACAAGGTGTATGAAATGAATTATTGCTAAAAAGTTTAAATTTTATAAATAAAACGAGTTCAACTCCTATACAGTTGTCTTCTTTTTGATACACCATAAAATAACAAAACATCTACGCCAGTTAATCTGCGTATAATCACCATACATACATTTCGCCTTTCACGCATACAATCCTGACCTAATCCATGGCGTTATTAATGACAGGAAGATGGAGATGCTCCCTACAACCTACAAACATAACCGCGGGCGTCCCCAGTCACAAAGTGGCCAGATCCCGTCAACTTTACGACGAACAATACGGACCGGAAAACTTTCTAATATCTGAATACGTCAAAGTTACGAACACAATTGCCAACAGAGCCTGCGACAAGACCGAAACGGTTGCCTACATTCATTTGGTAGAAGGGGAAAGGGAGAGAGGGAAGCTTTTAGGAGCCGACGCCTTCTAACGGCCGCGATTTAGTCACGGCTGAAGTTGTTTATGTTAATAGCCGAAACCAGAAATGGATGTCGTACATATTTTAGACAATGAGCCTCGGCTTTACAATATTAACAACGAGCTGGTTTCAGAGGATAATAAGAAAAAATGGTAACGTCTGTTTTAAAATTTAAACGGCCGGATCTACATCGAAAATTCCACGTTTTAATATCAAACCGTTGAATGTTGTATAATATAGTTAGTGAGCTTCTTGATATAAAAGAATTATAATAGTCATAGAGAGAAGAAATTACAACAACACCACGGACAATCTCAACCCATTATTTCAGAAATTGTTACGTGGTTAAATGACTATTTGTCAAGGCAAAGAAAATATCTCAACTCACTAACGGCAACATTCTATTCAAAGAGGATTGGAAGACTCGTCCATAGATATGACAAATGCATCAATCTTCCCAGCGATTACGTAGATAACTAACCATGCTAGTACATAATTTTTTGAAGTAAATTCATTTTGTTATTTACACTTGTGTTGTGTTTATGAGCTACCGAAGGTTGAAAAAACAGCCCTCCTACATTCGTTGCAAACAACACTTGCCTAATAAATAATAATAATAATGGTTTACTGCCCAACAGAACAACAGTTCCAATTACAGGGCGTACAACACAGTACAGCTTTGCAGTATGGAGTACAAAGAAATAACACATAAAGGTAACAAATATCTCAACCAATCACAATTGAAGAAACTATATTAATTTAGTAAATGTTCGTTCGACATCTTGGTGTAACGAAGGTGTTTAATGACAGTGTGCTGTATGTTAGTACATTGAAATTCATCTGAGTAAGCAAAGCCGACAAATCGACATTACCAGCTACCAAACTGATTAGAAACCTTCCACTACACTCATCTCGCAGCACAACCAACAACTGCCGCAATCGATAGCACGGTAAGGATAGATAACATCCTGCTTGAAACACAAGTATTTCAAAAATCGCTTCTGAACACGTTACAATGACAGTTGCTGCTTGAGATAAACAGGATGGCAAACAATAACTGAGTATTCAAATTTGGATCTAACTAATGCGAAAAATACTGTAGTAAGTGAGTAGTTTAATATAGAGATGTCAGTAAAATGCTTGCAAGAGCGTACAAGAAATCCCATTGACTTCCAAGCGGAAGAAGACAAGTCAGTAATATGTGGGGCAAATGTAGACTGCGAGACGAAAGAAACACCCAGATCTTTAAACTGGGAAACCCTGGGAATAGCATTACTAGATACGAAATACTGAAATAAGCAAGGATTAGCGCAGCTATAAACTGACATTGAAGCACATTTCTCGATATTTAACCAAATATTATTTCGGTTACACCATCCATATATCACGGACAGGTTTCTCTCCGAGACAAAACAATCAGCAGCGTTGGAAATATTAGAATAAATTTTTAGCTCATCAATGTAAGCCAAGAGTTTTGTTACCAAGCAGATCTAAAGATCATTTAGAAAGATATTAAATAGAAATGGAGCCAAAATAGATCCTTCACTTGCTCCGCTGGAAGCAACCGAGGAGACAGATGAAGATCCATCTATTGTCTCGAAAGCCCTACTAAAATCCGTATAGCCGACATTCACTTGCTGTCTATGGTCAAGCAATTCGCAGATAAATTGGGTAATCTCTGCTAAGTTGGTTATCACAGACCTATCCTTAATGAATTCCTATTGTCTACCGGATAATCAAGCATAAACACAACTGTATAATTTTCCGTACAGTAAGTATTTCCAATTCTTGTGCGCATGTGGAATGAGTGGTTACTGGTCTATAATTTTCAATACCACTACGAGCATCCTTCTTAAAAACGGGAGTTTCTCTGCATATCATTCAAAAAACCGGAAAATATTCCGCTTTGAGCAGCAGGATTTGGCACACTTAACGGTTGATATAAAACAAAATCTCGAATTACAACATCTTCATTGTTGGTTTAAGTCTCCTAATCGAGCTAAGAACCTCATCGTATGTAAAAATACCAATATCCAGTGGATAAGAATTCCTCATTGTAGAGTGATCAGGTGGAACAGCGACGCTGCAGTTTTGATAAGCCACAGAAAACATACCACAAAAGCTTGAACTATGTTTTCGGGCCTCTTTAGGGTAATAGTATTATGATACAATATAACCAGGAATGCTTGAGGTACCACGTACCTAAAGCATACGAATTAAAAATTGAACAAAATTTTAAGTGATCTTAGCAACAAATCTAGTTTGCACTGATGATTTAATTCAGTTCGAAATAAAAATGATTTCGTTTCTTTACGATTATTACATGCAATATTGTATTTTCTTTCTTCATTCGTCCGAATCTTATCTTCTTTTTACGTGTAATCGTATTAGCGTTTGCAAAGGTTTCCTGTCCGACTTTTTTAGGGTTTATATAAAAAATGTGATTAGATAAATTTCGGGACGATCTTCGAGGTTTCGACTTAAAATATTTTACGACGAAGGCCTAAGGAATTTTATTTACTACTTACCCCGGTGATATTTTAAGAGAAAACGTCAATTTAGTTATTCCTCGACGTATATCTCTTTGATTTATACGGTTTAAGGCCCTCTGGGAATATAAGTTTTTATATATTACGTCCTTAACCTTACTTCCAGAAAGATCGCGTAGCTTTCGCTGCCGAAGGCGTTGGCTGTTTGTATTCGATAGTTACAGTGAAAGATTCTAAAGCTTCCGCCTCTGTTGGTAGTGATTGTTTATAAAAAGCGTTCAATTCTGTATTTTTCAAAAGCGTTCGATCGTTTGAATCATGCAAGGCTTTTCAGATATTATAAAGCAGGACGTACTGTAGAATTTATTGAGGAAGACGCGGTAATGGTAAAAGATTATAGAACCTTAAATGAGCCCAATTCAGTAGCAATTACCAGATTATTTGACGTGAAGTGAATTTGGACCATCCTTCGAACAAACTTAGCACTAATTCTATTCTAATTCTGCCAATATTTTTATGGTCTCAAATAAAATTTTACTATCTTAGAAACTCTTAAAATAGCTAAACTTCTGGTACAATTTTATATTCATTTTCCAGGACCGAAAACATCCCATTATTTTGCGAACACATACCTCAGGAATCATATCTTCGTGTTTAATGTTGTGTCGTGGCTATGGTACTGTTGTACCATAGCCACGACACAACATTACACAGGAACCTATTGAGATTTTTCTCAATAGGTTCCTGGCAAAAATTTTTGTTGTGCGTAGTAGGCCCCTGTAATGCTCTCTCGCTTTTTCAAATAGTCAGTCCTTCAGCATCCCAGAACACGGATAGCAAAGCCCTTTCAGCAGACGACACGAGCTTAAATTTGCGTGGAGGAGGAGAACCGTGATGTTTCCACTCCCTACTTTGCACTTTGATCTCGGGATCATAGTGGTGTATCCATGATTCATCCATGGTCACATATCGACTAAGAAAGTTCTCTTTGTTTGTTTGGTACCTTTCCAAAAGACGCTTACAAATCTTACAGTCATTTATTTCATACATAATTCTTCAGTCAGTATGTTGTGCACGACATGATATGATGAGCCAGTATCTTTCGCAATGTCCCTAATACGTATTCGTCGGTTTTGCAGTACGATACCGTGTACCTTTTTTATGTTTTTGCCTTTTGTTACCGTTACGGGAGGACCATCGGCATGCTGGTTTTGACAGGATGTTATTCCGATTTAAAATCTGGACACCAGTATTTGACTATATCATAAGATACTGCAGCCTCACCAATAGTTGCCATAATGTCTTCATGAATTTGAGTTGGCATCACGCTCCTTTTCTGGACGTATTTTATTACGGTTCTTTGTTCTACAGGATCAATATTTATGAATAACCACGATACACAATTCAAGAATTAGTCACAGCACAACGTCACTTTGATATACAAACTTGATATTATGTAGATATGATCTACCAATGTCAGTTAACTGAATGTTAAAAGCATTAATCAAACAACCAACTAGAAGTAGGTGAGGGGTGGGGTGTGAGGACTTGCCCACGTACTTCTTTGCCACAACGACTTCGTTTGAAGGCTTAAGATACACATTTTACAACTCAAAGCTTTCCAACTCAACGTAACCAAAAAGAATGAAGACACCATTAAAGCAACCATAGAAACGTCTGATTGTTTAGAACCGAAAGGTAACCGAAAAACATCAATTCCAACTCGAAGCAAGAGCGATACAATTCAAGGTGCTAATAAGATTTGGTTTTTTCCCCCAGACGTCAGACGCAAGGAAATAAAAATAAAGCTGTCCGGAAAGGACACGGCCGTTTCGCTGAAGTAATAACGTCGTCTGTTTTCACCTCGATTCGTCCCCGAAAAACTTGTCCATCTTCAGCAGGCGGTAATGACGCTCGCTACGGCCCATCCTTTCCATCTTCCTTTCACTCTCGAAACGACGGTATCCATCTCGACTCGCCTCCGACTTTCGGACAATGGTCGCACGGATCTTATCCGTTCCGTTACTGACATTCGCACAATCGATCCGTCTCCGTCTGTTGATGTCGTCATTACACCGGACCGTTTCCGCTCCCGCAGCGTTCGCCGGTACGAATAAATTCGGCCAGATGACTCTACTGACGATCGTCGGAGCGTTAATATAATTTAAGGCGCCGATAAATGTAAAACAAAGGCTCGAGGTTGAAGACGTCTCCCGAAACCCGGAGAAAGGACCTTTATCTTACGTTTTATGCGACAGCTTGAATTGCCCGAAGAGCGGCGTATACGCACGAGTGTTTTATGTATGACGATACCGGGTGGATACGCTAATGCAAGCGACCTCTGGTGGGCGAGCTCGTAGCGTTATGGTCGAGATGCGAGTCGTACAACCGCGGGCATTTATCATGAGGATAACTAAGAGATACGGTTGAATGGATGAGGATGACGATTTTTGTTATTTTCGTCGCGTAATGGCATTGTATGACTATATGACTGTAACGGCTGCGATTTTGGAGGAATAACATACCCTAAGTACTTCAATTCTCGTTTTGTTATCCTTATTTGATATAATATATAATAAATACGTCAGAACACCGATGGAATTGAGATATTCCCAAATATTAATAAATAAAAAAAAACCCAGGAAGAGGGAAATATTTTACAAGAGAGAAGATGTAACACCTTATAACATCATGTACAAATGTTAACGTATGAAAATTGGATCTTTAACAATAGACCCATCCTTACTCATGGTATGAAACATCCCTTTACTTTCATACTCTAACTCACAAGCAAAAGTTCCCGGAAATTGAATTCCGGGCTTAATGAAACTTGGTAGGTAAGTAAAGTGTGTTAAGACTTAAAAATAAAATTTTTTGTTTGTACTGAAATTCACTCTGAGTGGGTCAAAAACCCCTTCGAAAATTGACATATTTTCAGTTTTCTTGTTTTAGTTCTTGAGCGGATACACATAGAACAAAAATTTAAATGCAAGTGTTGTATCTTATCGAAAGGTCGTTCAGGACACGTGAATGTAGTATATATAGGGTGTTGCATTTAAGCGCCACCCTCCTATGCTAGAGCTGATTATAGTAATGTGGAAAAGAAATTGTTTATCTTTGACATTTGTTAAGGACTTAACATTGTTTTTGTGTTTTATCCATTTTTTTACTACTCTATGTATTTTATATTTTATCTTCTTTGCAACCGTATGGGTTAGCATTATTACCTTATTTTCATTTAGAATATTACTTTATTTTCATTTTTATCATTTATTTATTTTGCTCTCTTAGAATATATCCAATTTTATTTTAATATGTATGTACATTAAGCATTGTATATGTATGGAAGCCGGCCATTCACATGACTCTAGCTAAAACTGCCTAATTTAAAAATCATTCAGTGCAACGTCGTCGAATAAATAATGGAAGTTTTCTTAAAATTTAATATAGACAAGCACAGGCAGTCGTCTCCCGCGCAACGGTCGAGGTATTAGCGATCGTGCACTCTCGGTCACCTTTCGTACCTCGTCGTAACGTGTACAGTAACGTCGTCGTATGATTATTGGAGGTTTCTAATAGTTTCTAGTTTTGGCGGGAATCGTCGAGGACCTTGTCTATACATTTATTTCTGGCGGGAGTCATTTGGTAAGGTTGTCGAATCGCATGTATTGATTTCTTTAATAAGTACAAAGTCTCGATTTTCTATCATCATCCGTCGAGGCTACTGTGTCCGTTGTCGTCTATACATATTTTTAGTCTTCGGTTAAGTTTGTGTCGGAAATTATTTTGGTGAGATTGTCGGCGCGCATGTATGAACATCTTCTACAAGTACGATCACTCCGCTTCTTGTTGACGGTCGTTAGGGCCGCAGCGCCCGTTGTCTTTTGTACGTTGGAAACCGTGTACACATTTTATTTTTAAATATATTTTTTTTTTGCGCATGCGCAATGCGTTTCACTGTATAAACTTTCCTCTAGTAAATAAGCGAACATACTCTACAAGTAAGTATTGGTCAAGTAATTCAGGAATTTACGAGCTACAGCGGCGCTGTTCTTCAAACCAGGAGAACGTAACAACATTCTTTATTAGTTTTAAAGCATTTTCAATTATACATGGTGTTCCAAGGATGATATCGACATAAGAACTATGGGGAAACAGTTACTCTACATATATAATCCCATTTCATACAGTTTACCAATTTGAATTAAATTGGATTGAATCACATAACTTCAATCGCCAAATTTATATGGTATCAGATGCAGCTGTTGTTAGTCTAAGTGAATATAAATAAAACCAGACAAAATTCACATACTTCCGTATGTGGTTTAAAACGAAATATTATTTGAAAAGACATAGTTAAGCTATTATTGTCGTTTAATATCAATTTGAAGGATATACATGTTTTGATATTAGTAGTATTTGTTCGATTCCAGATATTTTCATAATATACTAGAATATTTGATTTTTGTTAAGGTATAGAAAAACAAATACATAATAGAGATATGATAATTGTGGTTTTGTAATACAATATTTATATAACCACTCGATGAATTTAAAAACAAGCAGAAATCGTATATAAAGACTGTGTTACAAGTGTATCTGATACATTCCTCTAACCACATCAAAATTTGTAAAATGCTATTCATAAACAAAATCAATGTTATTGAATTATTAATGGAGTCGTTTAATGTTAATAAGGTAGACAACCTGCAAATCGATACGAAATAGAAGTGCATGATATACTAAAAGAATTGATCGCAAGAAATATAACCGATACTACTTTTGAAGTAGATATGGATACGACTTTGCAATTTCTTCAACTGTTTAAACTGC
The DNA here is from genome assembly GCA_023509865.1 of Trypoxylus dichotomus. NCBI lineage: Eukaryota > Metazoa > Arthropoda > Insecta > Coleoptera > Scarabaeidae > Trypoxylus > Trypoxylus dichotomus. The sequence goes on from CM042077.1 coordinate 63,617,419, forward strand.
ACTTCATCGAATTAATTGACAGCGAATATCCAATCCCTCAAGAAGATCCAGAAGAGTATTTGGAGAAGGAATCGCGACCTTTTACATTAGAAGATGCCGGCATTTTAGATATGAAGTATAAAGAAGACGCTGTTAATTATTGGAAGGGCGGCAAAAGGAAGCGACTCTCCGTAGAGTCGGTGCAAAGGAGATTTAGAAAAGTAAACTCTCAACGATAACTGTATCGATGGGAGGAAAGACTAGAAAAAGACGGAACGCAAAGAGAGAAACTAACAACAATATCTCAATACGTGATAGAAAAACACCATTGTACACGATATAGATATACGAAAATGGGCATTAGAACCTAACGAAGATATTAAGCTAGAAATCTTCAAAGCTTCAAAGATGTGGGTAGTGAATTTCAAACATACGGAATTGTAATGAATACGTAGGCTACCACGGCCAGAGTTGGTAATAGATGAACTACTTTCGGAATTGGACCGTTTCATGATCAGATAATATAGAAATGAAATAATAGTAAGAGGAGAAAGAAATAAAAAAGAAACAAAAAGAGATAAAAAGAAGAAGAATGAAGGAGGGGGCGTGAAAAAGAATCCCCCCCCCCCTTTTTTTTTCATTCTTCAGAATTGTTTCGCGGAAAATCACTAAATTTATCAGTCGCTCATATGGATCAGACACTAGCAATTAAAGACGATTGCTACTGGTTTCATTAATGGAGTTAAACCAGTAATTCAGAGTTATGGTTCTGAGAATGTATATAATATAGATGAAATGGGTTTAAATTTGGAGATACATTCTGAGCGTTTACTAGCATTCACCATACCAAATTATAAATACGTAATAGTTTTGGTGCAAGTACCATAAGGTATGACTTGTTCTACACCTTTGGAACATCCTGCATAATGGAAAATACTTTAAAATCAATAAAAATATGTTAAAGATTAATAACTTGTGTTAATTTCTTTTCCATATCACTATGATCAGCTCTTGTTGCATAAGAAGGTGGCGCTTAAATGCAACACCCTGTACATACAATATTCATGTATCCTAAAAGGCCTTTCGATAAGTTACACCATTTGCATTTAAATTTTTCTTCTATTTGCGTTCAAGATTTAAATCAGAAGTATTTCACCCCTTCCAACTGACTTTCAGCACTCACAAAAAAAAATTATTTTCAAGTCTGAAGATACTCTACCCACCTACCAAGTTTCATTAAGATCTGAGTTTGACACTGGGAACGTTTCCTTGTTAGTAGGTCTTCATCCTGCTGAGTGTATAAAAGAACCAACAAGTCTCTTTTTCAAATGGTTCGAGGTTGCAGGCAAACTGTACAATTTCTTGTGGAATTCTATCCATTCCGGTGATAATAAATCCGTCTCTTAAGATTAGTAGTCGATTTTCACATTCTATAGTTCCGCAAGATAGGAACTAAATACTGCAACATTCGAATTTCGTTAATTGACCAAAATTAACATGTCTTCATTCGTAAGGCACTATTGCCCTGCCATACTCACTACGCAGCAGTACAACAATGGAATTTCGTTCAGAATATGCAGTAGATATGCAAGATTCAAGCTCCTTCACAAAGAAAACCATAGGGATCCCAAGAACATCAAAGCATTCTCACCTATTACAAGATAATTACGGCAAGGCACGTATTTCGAGGCGACGTGGATTCATATGTCGAGACTAATTTGATTTCACAGGACTGTACGTTGCATCAGTTATGCTATGCAGTTCGTTATATTATCCAATTAGTTTTATTCCGCTATAATTCTTAATAAGAAATAATGCAACGGTACGGGTCTAGTAAACAAACGGGACAAGGTATGCATGCTAGAGATTTAATATTAATATTTGCAAGTAGTGTACACTGAGGGTCATTGGGTTGGAAACATCGCCATGTACTAAGCCAGACCGGTTTGAGTCTGAACAAATTCATTGGAATTATTTTAATGAGGAGATGTATTTACTAACTACATATGATGCAGTGCCATTAGCGCCAGATGAGATTCAACGAAATTCTGAAAATGAAAACTTGGGTGCCAAAACGTTCTTAGAAAAATGTCGAGACGAACTTATAACTTATATAGTTTTCGTTTTTATTCTCATATTTCTTTAGTTACATTAATAGTAGAAATAGGAATAAAGAAATACATCATGGTCTTAATGGATAAGTACTTATGTTACTTTTATGTAATGTTTACCATGTGATCGCTTAAATTTACCCTCTAGCAAACCATTAACTTTTTCGAATGATATTTCCATTCATGCAGAATACGATTTTAACATCGAAATTGGCACAAGAGATCATCAAAATATTCAGTGACATACGCATTTTGACATATTTTAGAAGACTTCGATTTTTCGCAAAAAACGTAAGTAACACATGGGCTGAAAAGTCCCGGGCCTAACACATAGATGACGCTAGTTTTATTGCAGTCACCTTTCTCTCAGTTAGTACTAACCTTCAGAAGACAGCTGTTAAAATTTCATGATATTCTATTCATTAGTTTGTGAGTTATTGTGCTAAGAGTCAGGCTACTTTTGTTATTTTCAAAACAATGGATCAAAACCGATTTCGTGTTTTAATTTTATACTGCTTCTTGATGGGAAAAAAAATACCTTTCAAGCGAAGTAATGGCTTGAAAAGTGTTACGGGGACTCCGCTCCATCAGAAACAACAATAAAACGTTGGTTTGCTGATTTCAAACGTGGTCGTAGAGACACCGATGTTGCAGAACGCAGTGGACGTCCGAATGAGGCGGTAACACCAGAAAACATCAAAGAAATCCACAAAATCGTTTTGAATCATCGAAAAGTGAAGTTGCGTGAGTTAGTTGACATCGTAAAGATATCAAAAGAACATATTGGCTTTATATTGCGTGAGCATTTGACTATGAGAAAGCTCTGTTCAAAGTGGGTGCCGCGTTTGCTCACTGTTGACCAAAAACAAGAACGTGTTGATGATTCTGAGCAGTGTTTGGCCATGTTTAAACGTAACAAACCGGAATTTTTGCGTCGATATATGACAATGGATGAAACATGGATCCATCACTTCACTCCGGAATCAAAACTATCGTCATCTGAGTGGACAGCAACTGGTGAACCTCGTCCAAAGCGCCCGAAAGCACAACAATCGGCTGGAAAGGTTATGGCCTCGGTATTTTGGGATGTGCGTGGTGTAATATTCATCGACTATCTTGAGAAAGGAAATACCATCAACAGTGAATATTATATAGCGTTATTGGAGCGTTTGGAGGCCGAAATTGCGAAGAAACGACCGCATATGGCAAAGAAAAAAATTTTGTTTCATCAAGACAACGCACCGTGTCACAAGTCAATCAAAACAATGGCAAAACTACATGAATTGAACTTCGAATTGCTCCCACATCCACCGTATTCGCCAGATTTGGCTCCCGGCGACTACTGGCAGGTTATCGCTGAAACTGAGGCTTATTTTGAGGCAAAAGATAAATCGTTCTACAAAAGTGGTACTGAAATGTTAGAGCGACGCTGGAATGATTGCGTTGCTCTTGATGGAGATTACGTTGATGAATAAAGCTAATTTTGAACCAAAAAATCCGTGTTTTCTTTGTTAGGCCCGGAACTTTTCAGCCCATGTGTTAAACTTTGAAATTTCGTCGAAATTTCGCCCATCTCGGATTTGGTTCAATCATACAGAATACGATGCTAAAACCAAAATTGACTGATCTATCTAATAAATTAAGCTTACATCCTCAATAGCCGATAGAAGCCGAACTGTCTACGGCATCACCCCTTTGAAAATTCCTCAAAATTTCGCTCGTCCTAGATTTGGTTCAAGGCTTATCGGATGATATTTCCAGTCATGCCGAATACGATTTTAATACTAAAAATTGACACAAGAGAACTAATCTGGACGGAATTCGTTTTTAAAGATTTGAAGACATGTGAAAGGTGTAATGACTATTGCTAAATCCTTCTCCAATTTTAGAATATTAAGTATATCACCATGATGGGTAGTTTTCCTACAATCTAGTCATTAAAATCTTCAGTTCCATACATTCCTTTGACCCGAGTAATTTTGTTTGTATGTCCGTAATAACCCTTTAAGAAACGTGAATACCTATTGCGTAACTATCTAGCAGCAGTGAAGTGGAAACAATTTACCACACTACAAAAATGTAGAGTAAGATACGACAGCCTGAAACTAAGATTGGAGTAGCAATGGAAATGGATTTTGGCCTATGGATCAGAGAAACAAATATTGTATTCGGGGAATATCAAGTGGTATCAAGAACAGGTAACCTAATCCATTCGTGAATTGGAAAGATTTCAAAATTATCTCAAAAATATCACCATTTAACTTGATAATAATAGTTCACGTATAATTTTAAGACGATTGATTGCGTCAATCCTTTATAATTAGCATTATTACGAGTCACTACTCCGCATTAGCAAATTAAATACTTTCCAAAGTACGTTTAACACCACTTAGATAAACCGCCACCGCTGCTCATGATCAAATGTCCCGGGGCGTATCTATTAAGATCCAAATTAGCACGCGAGCATCTCACTCGACGTAATGCAATTAATTCGAATTAGCGCAATACCGGCTCCGGTACGGGTAACACGTCCGCATACCACCACCACCATCGCCGCCTACAGAAATGCAAACGACGAGGGCTGGTAACGCGTTGCGTCCCCCTGGCCCGAACCGGGCACGAACAAGACAAGAAATCCACGCTCACCAACGCCAGATCCTATCACGTCATCATACGAGACCGCAGTTCTCCTCAATTACTAGATCTAAGTAGGCGGAGATGCACTAGAAAGGAGAGTTCGTCCTCTTCGCCATCGCCTCGAGCTCCTTAGTTCTAGTTAAGACAGTCGGTGTCTCGATGTAACTGGCTTCCAACCAGTCAAGTACCAGTTAACGGTCTTTGAAAAGATGGAACACGTACATCTGCATGTTTCCGTCGCCATCGGAGTGGGAGAGAAGAAGGGACCTTGTTCCGGTTGTACGTTCGGCTCGAAGGACTTCTCGAGACCGTCGGGTTGAGATTACTTGCTCTTATTACGGGTCGATGTGTGTTATGCACTCGGGCGAGGTTCGTAGTTCCGGTAACACGATAATAAATTCGAAGAGGTGTATTTGCGGCGATTGAACTGATTAAATTTGAATTGGTGATTTAGGTAGGCTAAATAGCATGACTTGCTAGTACCGATTAATCTAAATTAAATATGTAAGGTATGCAGATCAGTTGGACTACAACTCATCATATTCCATAGGTATATCAGAACTAGAACAAAGGCATATTATTTTCTCCTTTAAAAGCTTACAGATGACAAAAATCAGTTGAAAATCTAAACATTCCAATCAACAGGTTTTAGATATTTCAATCTTAATAACAATCATACACCAATACCTTTATAATCCGAAGTAATTAAAACTGTAAAGATTCGAAGTATCAAAAAAATTGAATTACCAAATAATTATTTTTATGCGTTTTTATGCTTCATTCCATTTGTAAATTATTTGTTGTTTAATTTTCTTCTCATTTAGAAAATAAAGCTTCGTCCTTTAATCTTTGTAATGTAAGAATATCGACCATTGGAATATTGTTTTCTTCTACCCAATTTAAGCGCGTATCAAATGTTGTCATCGCTGCTTCATGTTTTTTTGCAATATTATTTATTATTACCACCGTTTTCTCTTCTACTTTGGCATTTTTTTCTTCATCATATGCTTCGGTAGGTAGCAAATTCTCATCACCCCGTACCCAGCTTAACACTTCGCTTTCAGTAACATTTTAATTTAACATGCTAGAAATCAGCATTAGGACAACAGACAGCGCAATATCTTGTCCAAGTTCCTCTTTTTGGTGTTAGTGGAACAAAACTGGGAAAATGACGACTTAGTGCTAGAATTCCAGAAGAATCACTACGATATACTCCATTTTCTTAATACGGAGGAGCAAAATTAAAAGACGCGTTTACACAATGGAATTTACTTTTTGGCGACAGTTTTAAAACTAGCCAGAATTTTATATACGAGGGTAGATCTCTATGCTGTATCCCTGAACCCCCTACAGTAAAACTACAATGGTATTCTATTTTTTATTTTTCGACATAGTCTTCCTCTATACTAATGCACTTGGTCCATCGGTAGTCTAACATCTCAACAGCCTCTTGGAAAATTTTTTGTCCGACCTCTGCAAACCATTTCTTTACAGCTTGCATCATTACTGGAAAATTTTGCCCCACATGGGATGTCTTTTAATTTGGAGAACAAATGTAATCACTAGAGGCCAGATCCAGTGAATATGGCGGGTACTCCACTAACCCGAAATCTTCTAGGAGTATAGCAGCCATAGCAATACCAGATGTATGGTTGGAAGCATTATCCTAATGAATTAACTGGAGTGTGCACGTTAAGGGGTTAGCACTTTTATTTTCAAGAAAACTCTTGCTGAGGATTTTGTACCAACTTTTTTCAACTATCTGGGATGTAAGAATACTCCCACGCCTACTATAATAAGAAGACAAAATTTTACTTAAAAGTGTTTTTTGACCAACTTAGTTAAATTGATTGGATTCTGATCCATTTGCGCTGGATCAGAGTGGTTGTCTTTGGTGGTAAAATATACGGTGATAAAATGACCGTCTTCACTAACGACTTCTTCACCTAAATGAGAGGTACAATTGTCTACTAAACGTAAAACTTTTTCTGGTAAAGGCTAGAGTCTAAGATTATTTCTGACTTGCAGGAGAAAAGAATGTGTAAACCAGTCACGGAATATCACTAAAGTAACCTAGACATTTCGGGAAAACCTATAGCCAATAAATGAATTTAGATTCTTAAACGATCTTGGATTCTTTGTCTTTCCAATGACCAAAAAAGTTACGCTTTCATTAGAAGCTTTCCGTCTAGTTGCTTCTTTCTCTCCAGGATAGACTACTGTTTTATTTGGTAGTAATTTCCAATATAAAGCAGCCTCAGTTGCATAATAAATTTGTGTGATTTAAATTTTGTCTCTTAATGTTTCCAAAAATGACTATACTGCATTATGATTGCTGGATAATTTTTCGCCACATATCTAAGGATACCAAAACTAGTTTTTAGATTAGCCAACAAACCTCTGCTTGCAACAAAATTATCTTTTTTGTAAATCCCTCAGCATTTCATACGGACCTACAGCAAGCTTCCATCAATAACAACAACAGTTTGCCAAACAAAGGAAGACGTAAAAGTTATCAAAGCCAACAGCAAATCAGTAGCTGATGTTGAACTTAATATTGCGACCAACTAAATGAAACCTAAACAACCAGAAATGACCAGCAAGAATATTGGACGTTTTAAATTTTACTGATAAGAAATTTAACAAAACAAAAACCAACAACCTCAAATAATCAATCATCTAGAGGTAGTCCAGATTTCTTCCTTACTACTATTTTTCTTAAATTAAACGAATTCCTCAGAAGCGCTAGCACTTCCAGCACTTCCCGAAAGATACGTTATGACCATTTCCATCATCCGGCCTGATTATAAGTGAAACGGATAGAAAATCACCCCCCACCTAATTAGAAGATAATTGAATTCGTGAGGGTCATTAATTTCAATTTAACAGCCAGCAGCCGAATAAACCCTAATAGTAGGTCCCAGAAGCAAACAACTAATAAGGTACAAGGGCAGTAAATAAGTTTCTTTTTGGTGAGTGTTCGTGCCTCTCCCACAGCCTTGGGAACATGTGTATCAGTTAACCCGCAACTTTTACGAGGCGGGCCATTAAAACTTTTTTCATTTTGGATCCGTCTTCAATGAGATATAAATTATTTATGCCGACCGCCTCCGCCGTAGAGTAGAACTAGCGCGTTTATTTGAGGACGCGTAAAATTCGGCCGCCTCCCCCGGCGAAAATACGAAGCTATAATTTCCTTTATTAGATACTGCACGGAAACAAATGAAAGTACTAAGTACGCGCACGAAAGGTCTAGTTTATTGTGGTGGCTACACTTCCGAAGTAAAGTTTGATGCGGCAAAAGTCCTTCTTGTAGGTCCAGAAGTAGTAAAGAATATCGATTTTGAGAAGTAGTGAATTTGCTTGAATATGTATTCCTATTTGGGTGAAAGATCCAATTATATATTTTACAACATCTTTTTGTGGACTTCAGCTATTGCACCTGACTCGAAATTAGGACCCTTGTTGTTCAGTACTCTCATAAATGATTTATTTGAAATTGTTACCTATCCAGTATTGGCCTACGCTGATGACGTTAAGATATATAGCGAGATAAACAATACTGAAGACATTCCACTCCTGTTACGGAAAATGCTCTTCTTGGCGGACTGATGGAATGATGTGACAACATATTCAGGAATTTTGCTGTAATGAGGTTACCGTTAATAAAAATGAGCCAAGTCGCTTACTATTTCAATCCAGACATTGACTTTTTGAGGGTACTGTGTTTGGGTCAGGTTTTGAACATGAGGATTTGTACAGGACCAACATCTAACGGATTAATGGAAAGAAAATTTTATATTTTTCAATGGAAAAACGTAAGATTCTAGAAGTTGACTTCACCATTTACGATGAAGCTTCATCAGTAAAAATTATTTCATTTAAAATTTCTTCATTTTCATTTAACATATTATTTCGCAAAACCGGTTCGATTTACTTTGTCTTCTTCGAAAAGCTCTTGATAGTTTGACGTCTTGTATGGCTTATATCTAAAATCTTGCAGGGTTTTGTACACTAAACTGCACGATACTCCAAAATGCCTGGCTACATCTAAGAGCAACTCTACAGACCGTTCCTTTACATAGCATAGGGTAACTTCATGTTTTTCTTCTTATCTTCTGTTAAAACGTGATTGGTTTTATTTCGTTATTTGGTGGGAATTTAGAAGATAAAACATCTTTGAAAATGTTAAAAAGGTAGAGACCTATCAGGATAATAAATTGAAAACATGTCTGTAACTGTCCTTAAACTATTATTCTTTTAATGCCACATTATCATTGTCACCTTTAAGCTATAAGTAAATTCTTCGCTGGTGTATAACCCGTTGCCTACTATGCCTCCAAGGCATTAATAATTATCTTTCTAAAGTTTCACATGCCAAAAATGCATGTGTAATGATAAAAAAGAACCCGGTATGTACAGTATAATTACTTTATCTACCATCAACGAGATTTCTAACCTGTGGCATGCACAGCCATAAACTGGTCAACATCATTGACAGCATCTGTATAACGATTATACTCAACGGATTCTTTTAACCTCTTTGCATTAAACAGGTAACGATCACTTTTTTGTCTGATCTTAACCATAGACAAATCTTACCGTATTGACGCAGTTCCTTTCCGAATCTCTATTATTTAGACGCATTTCTCAAGAGCGCTCGATCGTTTAAATGACGCAAGAGTTTTAAAGAATGAACGAGCCTGCAGGATTCTCTCCGTTATTGCAATCCCTATTCAAATTTCTCTCATACGAGGGTGACCTGAAATGTTTCCGGAATCAACGAGATTTGCCTCAAATGAGGAGGTCATCGTCGCTCGTTTGACACAAATCTCGAATAAGCGGCGATGACCTCCTCACTTGAGGCAAATTTCTTTCCTCCCAGTGATTTTTTCAGGTTTTGCAATAGCAAAGTCGCTGGGGACTAAGTGCGGTGAATATGGAGGATGAGAGACTAATTCATAGGGTAACTCATTCAATTTGGGCATGACGATACGAGATGAATGAGCCGGTACATTGTTGTGGTGGAAAAGCACTTTTCTCCTCTGGAAACAAGACTATTCCTCCTACAATACTGCATCGAAGTGAATCAATAAATCCTGTAGTATTAACCCATGATCGTCCTTCCTTTCTGCAGATAGTCGATGAGGATCACACCTTGAAAATCCCACAAAATGGTCGCCATGACCTCTCCGGCCGATTGAAGGGTCTTTGCTTTCTTCGGAGCCGATTCGCCCGGAAAAGTCCACTGCTTCGACTGTTCCTTGGTCCCCGGTATGTAGTAGTGGATCCAAATCTCATCCACGGTTACGAAACGCATAAAGAAATCCCTTGGATTGCGTTGGATCCTGACCAGACACTCCTCCGAAACGGTCACCCGATTTCGTTTTTGCTCGGATGTGCGCAAACGCGATATCCATCGCGCCGAAAGCTTTCTCATATCCAACATTTCGTGTAAGATATGGCCAATGCGTTCTTCTCAGATGCCCGAAATATCTCTGCTATCTCCTTCAGCTTCAATCGGTGATCGGCTAATACGACATCATGTATCTTATCGACCATTTCATCGTTGGTAGCGAATTCTGGGCGTCCACTGCGCGGTTCCTCACTTGTGCTTGAGCGGCCACGTTTGAACTCGCTTACCCAGAAGCTGATGGTCGAAAATGATGGAGTACATCAGCCATGAACCTCCAGCAAAATATTTCGAATTTCGGTGGCCGTTTTCCCAGCCATCCAGAAGTGTTTTATCACTGCACGAAATTTGATTTTAACCATTTTTGCGAAACCGCCTGACTTGCTACACAAACCACACTCTTAAACAACAACAATCTGGTGTTCCGTATGGTAGCAATTTGAGTCCGTTGCAAATAATTTGCATTCGTATTTGGATTGTTGTAGGTTTACCAACAAAAGTTTTTCCTAACGTTTTGTTCTCACATAAATCGATGTTAATATACTATGTTAGTAATATTACCTTGAATCGTTGCGATACTATAAAGGATCTAGGAGTCAATGAACACCAAAGATACTGTCTGGTTATCCCCAAGATCATTTATTATGCGCAATGCTAGACATTACTGCATTCTATGATTACGCTTTATGTTTTGCTAGGGACGTTCTAAATAAAATATGGCTCATTGATTTGGTCTGCATGACCTATTCCGTTTTTCAACAGAAAAAATTCAAAAACGTAATCTTCACCATAAGCAATGTAACATAAGCAAACGTTCGCTAAAAGACAAGCTAACTTAAACAGAATCTGTATATATTTTTAGTGTCTGCTTTCTAGAAGAATAATTAATACTTTTCTCTCATAGAATTGCCGAATTTGTTCAAATTCGTTCTAAATTTCACTTTATTATTTCCGTTTGTCGCTTCTATAATCCTATTTTCCGCATTGCTTACTTCTTCCTTCAGCAGAGATTGTATTTCGTTTTCAATCTCTTAAGTCCTTTGGGATAGTCTTATTTTATTTTTCAGCAAACTTCGAGTTTCTTATTCCAATATTAATTAAAATGTAACTGCAATTACTTTTGTTATTCCACTATAAATATCTATAAAGCAATTTCTCAGTTTGCGTAACTAAAACGAATCCATAATACGGATATAAAAGAAAGTGAATCGTAAATAACGAGGAATGTTTACAAACGATATACATGAACATAATTTATGTAAGTACCAACGGAAAAAAAGTAAACATTCCCTTCTTTTCTTACTTTCAGCATCTGTCTCTCTTGTTTTCATGGTCGCTAAGTGCTGGCTGTTTCACTCTTACGCTCCTTCACCGAACATCAGCCTCGTAAAACTCGACTACAGCAGCGTTTTTCCTCGTCAGTAAGCCATTAATCTTTCCAGAAATGCATCGAGAAATATTCCTCCATTTATAACCAAATCACGAACCGAACTTCGACTATAAAATAGGAGCGCCTCAAGAGAAGTATTTGGCTTTAATAAATTAGAATTATTAGCATCTACAACACTCAGCGAAACTTCTATAGTTCAATATAATTTCGTAGTTCCCCTACAAACATTTAGCAACAGTATGAGTTGGGAATTACCTAGAATTACATTTCTGAATGCAATAAAATAGCAGAGACATTATTTTGTCAATGTTACAAATGAAAACCAAATATTCTATTTAAAAGTCCATATGTAACTGTAGAAATTTCGCTGCCATTAGCGGCAACTATAAATGTGTGTGTTGTGTAGCATTAAACTAACTGCTACAAACTTTTTTCAACTCTAACCTTCCACATACATTTCGCTATAACTCTCTTGCCATTTTCCATTAATTTATCACATCCTCTATACAATGAACAGTGATATACGGATGCTATGCATAGACCTATGTGTACGTAGAGGTATACAAAGTGACATGTTACGGCCTCGGCTACGTCAACGTCGTGCCAACTTTTATTAAAACATCCACAGGTGGGCAATCTGCCCAGGAAAATTGTTTACCGAAGCGAGGGTCGCGTTTATTGCCCACCTGAATAAACACTTGAACCGATTAGAGATTCTAAATTAGCAACGACATACTATGCATCCAACATATGTATGTACGTAAACGTTAGTCTAACGATCGACTGCCGATATCGGTCGAAACGCCGACAATGGAATAACGACCTTAATTACCGTTTTACGATTCTAACCTAGCCTTGTAGCTGTCAAAATTTGCGGTGATCTACACACATGACGAAATAGAACGCGTATCGGAACACATGGTTTCACAGATTTTAATTCGTTTTACGTAGTGTTTTACAATGATTCGTTTAATGTTTCTAGGTATACCATCGCTAACACATAAACCTCTTTGAAAAATGTGCTCACCGAAATATCCATATGAACTTTTGAATTGAATATTTGGTTTTCTTAATATCTCCGAAGTTAATGCTGAACTACAGAGAAATACAAATGCATGAATGTTATTGTCCCATTGATCTTGTTATATATAGCACAAATGCGCTAGCTTCAACAAAAGTACCTGCAGTTGACCTTCCTCTTGTAGAAAAGTGGGAATTTATTGACGCAGCTCGAATGCACGATATAAAACATTTCTACATGAAAGCCATAACTATAGCAACCGCGTTTTTGCGTACCTTTTTCAAAAATCTAACATTCGGTGTCCTAGTTTTTATGAAGTCTACTACGTCTACCGCAAGTTCTAATATCAAATTCAATTGAAAACTCATCGACTTTCATGCATGTGCTTCCCTATGAATGATGCAATGGTTCCACATAGCATGCGGTTCTTTATTGCCAATAAGCACCTGCAATCCCCCGTAGCAATCAGACAGTAACCAAGCTCCATCAGATACACATATAGATACACTTTTCCCAATTCAAATCATTCTCACTTACAAACTTATCAAGCATCTCAACGAAGGCTATACCTTATTTTTGATCCAAAGATAAATGGTCTAAATTTACACTTTTTCACTTGGGTATTAAGTCCATGTTTTAGTAACAGTAACTAATAAAAACAACAAAACTGAGTCCTAATACGTACTGGTATGTAGAAAAATATTAAAAAGCTTTCAATAATTAAACGCAAATGCGATAGAACGTGTACCTAGCTGATTCAATGTCAAATAGCATCTGGTGTAGGTAAAATACGCTTGTGCGAAATTCCTTGCGCTCAGGTACTCGGGTGCCGCCAGCGCCGAACTGCTTTAGCTTGAGCGGCGTCCTGAACGCGACCGCTAGGTGCCGGCGCTCGCGCTGGCGTTCGCCATCTTACATAGCGAAAAAGAAAGCGGTCGACAATCTAGCGTAGAGTGCGGATAGGCGGCTAACATTCAAATACAAATTCATATTAAGCTGCGATCTATGTAAGGAAGCAATACGAAATATTTTTTTTTTGGTTCTGACCTGGATCCCTAAAAAAATACATGCTGTAGAAGTTTGCGTTACAAAAATAAACAGCTGTGTCCCACAGACCATAATTTGTATATTTACGGTTTGTACAGATCTGCAACTCACGGTTTAACTGCAAAAATATCGATATATACGAAGTAAGAAAAGACTAGGAGCAGTTTCGAAAGAAAGTGATCTATGTATATCGAACAATAATATTGTCCGGGAATGTTAACTTCCTTGTTGTTGTTTGTTTGTTGTTGTTTTATTATTTCTCATATATCGTTTTTTTTCACTGTGCAAACAAACATACACAAAGTTTTACTTGCTGTAACATTTTCTCCTTTTGCACTTTTTCGTGTTATGAGTGTATCATTGTGTGGGGGAGGGGGGGCTGCTACAGGATATTCAGGCATCATGTACCCCACTATTCAATGGCAGGAGTTTCTATTCTATTAATATATCGAATTTTTCATAGATGCTTTTATTGGTCTGATACCAGAAATCCATGTTTTCCAAAAATACAGTATCCACGGCTTTTACTTCTTCATTTGTTGACCAGCTTATCCCTTGAAGGATCATTGCACATATAATTTGTATCACTTCATGAAATAGCCGGTACCTTATGGGATACCAAACCATCAGCTTGATCTAAATGATTCTGGTTTGACTGGCATCCATACCGTAAATAATAATTTCTTCTCCGTTATTACTATAGATGCAATAATCATTTAGCATCCAATATCTTCTAATAATTCCCACAAATGATGTATTTAACTATTAGTATTCAATTAACATAATTGTATCTACAACTTACTTCTTGTCGTACGAAAATGTCTATGGAAATCGTCAGAGTTCTACAGGAACTACTTCTACTACATAATTTTCAATCCTTATGGAGGCAGTCTCTCTTTCAGCGGCTATCGCATCGATACCCGCATTAAAACAGCTAATACAACAATCTATCTATATATAAAAGACAATAGCTAAAACACATTTGTCAAATCCAGCAGCGATCACGCAAATTATGCTCAATTCGCGCCAATCTACCAATCAAGTAAGCAATGGGCACGCGTCAGAAAAAATAACGCTACAGACCGTTTAACCAGTTCTAGCCCCGATCTCAGGCGTCGTCGTTATGACTCCCTGAACGCACCCATTGCCTTTAGGGGAACCAATAACACCGCGTAATTTGAATTTTGAGGTAAATTTTCTCTTTCGAAACATGATTTATGATGGCAGTTTTACAGTAAATGTAAAATTAAAAGCAGCAAGAGGATCGAAATATGCAGACGAGTATATGATCATTTATAGTGGAGCACAGAGAGAACAAGAAGCAAGTAAGGGCTCTATATCTACACAAGAGATGGGAAAAGAACATAAAGAATTACGAATATACCAACGAACGCATTATCACAGGAAGAATAGGGTTTGAAAGAAGAAATGTGACATTGATGGCCATCTACACACCTGAAGAAGGAAAAACTGACGAATTCAAAGCCTTTTGTGAGCAACTACAGACCATAATGCATAAATTTAATAACACTTAATAATTTTGATGGAATATTTTAACACTCGTATAGGAAATATGTTCATTACACAAGTAATTGGTTGTTACGGAGAAGATACATGTAGCGAAAATGGAAAACTACTTCGAAACTTTGCTGCCTTTAATATTGTATCTTATGATCGAAATAAAGACATAGAAGAAATAACACATGGGCTGAAAAGTCCCGGGCCTAACACATAGATGACGCTAGTTTTATTGCAGTCATCTTTCTCTCAGTTAGTAGTACTAACCTTCAGAAGACAGCTGTTAAAATTTCATGATATTCTATTCATTAGTTTGTGAGTTATTGTGCTAAGAGTCACGCTACTTTTCTTATTTTCAAAACAATGGATCAAAAACAATTTCGCGTTTTAATTTTATACTGCTTCTTGATGGGAAAAAATACCGTTCAAGCGAAGCAATGGCTTGAAAAGTGTTCTGGGGACTCCGCTCCATCAGAAACAACAATAAAGCGTTGGTTTGCTGACTTCAAACGTGGTCTTAGAGACACCGATGATGCAGAATGCAGTGGACGTCCAAATGAGGCGGTAACACCAGAAAACAACAAAAAAATCCACAAAATCGTTTTGAATGATCGAAAAGTGAAGTTGTGTGAGTTGGCTAACATCGTAAAGATATCAAAAGAACGTATTGGCTTTATATTGCATGAGCATATTATTTGACTTTGAGAAAGCTCTGTTCAAAGTGGGTGCCGCGTTTGCTCACTATTGACCAAAAACAAGAACGTCTTGATGATTCTCAGCAGTGTTTGGCCACGTGTAAACGTAACAAACCGGAACTTTTGCGTCGATATGTGACAATGGATGAAACATGGATCCATCACTTCACTCCGGAATCAAAACGATCGTCATCTGAGTGGACAGCAACTGGTGAACCTCGTCCAAAGCGCGCGAAAGCACAACAATCGGCTGGAAAGGTTATGGCCTCGGTATTTTGTGCGTGGTGTAATATTCATCGACTATCTTGAGAAAGGAAATACCATCAACATGAATATTATATAGCGTTATTGGAGCGTTTGAAGGCCGAAATTGCAAAGAAACGACCGCATATGGCAAAGAAAAAAATTTGTTTCATCAAGACAACGCACCGTGTCACAAGTCAATCAAAACAATGGCAAAACTACATGAATTGAACTTCGAATTGCTCCCACATCCACCGTATTCGCCAGATTTGGATCCCAGCGACTACTGGCTGTTCGCAGACCTCAAAAAAATGCTCGCCGGTAAGAAATTTCGCACGAATGAAGAGGTTATCGCTGAAACTGAGGACTATTTTGAGGCAAAAGATAAGTCGTTCCACAAAAGTGGTATTGAAATGTTAGAGCTGCGCTGGAATGATTGCGTTGCTCTTGATGGAGATTATGTTGATGAATAAAGCTAATTTTGAACCAAAAACAACGTGTTTTCTTTGTTAGGCCCGGGACTTTTCAGCCCATGTGTTACTGTATAAATTCAGACATATCTGTGGAATAATCAGCAGAATGTTAAAAAACAAAACAAGAAAGGATACACAAATAAAATCTTACAAGACAATAGCAGTGCCAACCCTCTTATACGGTAGTGAAACATGGACAGCAACAAATAAAGAAGGAAGTCGGATACAGACACCAGAGATAAATTTCCTAAGAAGAATGAAAGGATACACAAGATTTGATAGAATAGGTAATGTAGATATAAACACAGAACTAAATATCTTCGACATAAATAAGAGAATAAAAAAACAAGGAAGACGAAGAATAGGCAGACAAAATGAAAGATAGGTACCATAACAGATAATGTGCCTAAAACCTGAAGTGAAGAAGAAGAAGAAGAAATCTCGTATGACACAATACATCCTGAATTCCGCTAGTCATTAAATGCTAAACAAGACCATCTTGATACTGTTGTGTTTCTGCTTTTTCTACCCTTTTCCTTTGTTGATTACTCTTATAAGGAAAGAATTGCTTCCCTACATCATCGCGCCCAGTTGGAACAGAACATAGCTGTAAAATTATATGGAACGTACAACGTACGAACTTTAAGGATATTGGTGTAACGCCAGTCTTCCGGCCACGAAAAACAACCCCAACGATATAACCGAAAATCCCTCACGAAAGTTTCGGGCTTTATTACACTTTCGAATTAGCCGAGTCTATAGGACTACGTTTCAACGCTAGATGGCATTGGCAAGCTCAACATGTTGCAAATATAAATACGCCATACGTCTTGCTGCTTTTAGAGTTTGTATTTCAATTCGAGCAATTCCTATTCCTTTCTCGCCGACGAAGTCGCTCCGTTACTACGACGTTGTGTGCGATCTCTAGCGTACGTATGTACATATATTTAAAGATGCGAGTCAATTTTCGACTTCTCCGCAAATATAATTAAGTTTGCGCGGCCGCAACATGGTGTTTAACGATGTTTACCGTTCGACTGTACGATGATACGCTGTATTGACTTGTTATATTACATCGTGTGTGCGTAGAGAATGACTAAAGGGAATGGAGAAAATGGTTTTCGGGATATATTATAATTTTTAGCGATTAAGCTTAGCGTTAGCGATCAATATAGAAAATGGCATTGAATTGTTACAAAATTCGACGCTGGAATGGCAATTTAATTTAGTAAATATCAATTTCAAACATTTGATAAACGTAAAATACCTGGAACAACGAAATATTAAGTTAAATGATGTGGTGTTGAAGCTAATTTTGAGCTTAGCCTTCAAGAAAAGATGCATAATATTTCTAAAGAAATCCTAACTTAACTTTTTGATACCAATTTTATTTATTCGATTCTAGATATTTTGATAATATACCACAAAATTAGTTTTTTGTTAAGGTATAGAAAAACAAATATGTAATGTATATATATATATATACATATATATATATATATATATATATATATATATATATTTATTTTATACCTACTCGACGAATTCAAAAGTAACCAGACATCTTTAACACAGTCCTATAACATTTTTTTTAATCCTATGTCCTTTATACCTTGCGGTGTCGGACTATTTATTTCTTATTTTTATCTTCCACAGGTTCCTATTCTGAGCCAGTTGTTTGGCTTCAATCCATCCCATACTTCTCTTTTCCAATGTTCTATACACCTGGGTGTTTCGGGGTCTACCTACTTTGTTTTTGCCCTCTGTTTTGGCTTCAAATATCCTCTTTATGATTCGATCTTCTTCCATTCTGTGTAGATGTCCAAGCCATCACTCTATGACCACTTCTATTGGCTTGACATCCAGACTATTAGTGATTGTCGTGTTTCTGATTCTGACTCTTCTAGGTACTCCTTCTATTCTTCTTAGGAATCTCATTTCCATGGCCGTAACTCTGCTTTTGATTCTATTCGTGGTAATCCGTGACTTACTACCATATGTTAGTGTTGGTCTGACCACACACACCTCTGTTTTTATTTTTTTTGGTATTTCTTTTTTATTCAGAAACGAATTTCTCAATATGTTATATATTTTTGCGGATTTCCCTATCCTCTCATTTACCTCTTTCTGTATTCTCCCATTGTCTTCAATGATTGTTCCTAAGTAGTTGTAACTTTTAACTTGTTCCAATGCTTTTTCCCCGATTTTGATGCTATGTTTTCTTTCTTCCGCTGCCATTACCATTGTGTTTGTTTTCCTCGTGTTTATCTCCATGTTTATCTTTGTTAGTTCTTCTTGGTATATCTTCAAGTTTTGGTGTAATGTCTTTTCCGAGTGTGCAATCAGTACCATATCATCTGCAAACATTAGATCCTGTACGTTAATCGCACTCATTTTCCATTTCAATTTCCTACTTTCATATTTTTCCTTCTTGTTTAGCTTTTTTAACAGCGTCGTCTGTTAATGTAGAGAATAACAATGGGCTCAATACGCATCCCTGTTTTAATCCAATGCGATTCGAATTCAGCTAATTCTGCATTGGAAGTTCTCACCTTATTCTTATTGCTTTTATACAATGCCTTAATCATCTTTATCATTCCTTTCTCTAAATCTGTCCTTTCCAAGCTCTGCCATACATCTTCTCTTTTTACCCTATCAAAAGCTTTTTTAAGATCTATAAAACATATATGTATTTCCTTTCCTTTCCCCATTAGTTTTTCTCCTAATTGTCTGATTACAAATATGAAGTCCTAGGTGCTTCTTCCTTTCCTAAATCCATGTTGAGTATCTTCTAGTGTTATTTCCAGTTTCTCTCGGAGTCTTTTTTCTAGTATTCTTGTCAATACTTTTCCTGGGATGCTAGTTAATGTTATTCCTCTATAGTTTGAGCATTCCTTAGAGTCTCCCTTTTTGTATATGGGCATAATTATTCCCATATTCCATTCCTTAGATATTTCTTTTTTTATTATAATGTTGTTTAAGAGGTCAAGTAGTTCTTCGTTACCTTTGTCTCCCATATATTTTATCATTTCAGCTGTGAATAATAATATCTGTACCTGGTAAACTTATGCCTTCACTACTGGTAGTACTAGAATAACCTAGTGGCAAGTTTAGGCCCCAAGTACAACAAACCTTATTTCGACTTGCAAACGATAGTCAAGCCTCATCTTCAGGTAAATTAACCACTGATTTATTTAACAACTAGTTTCTTAATATTTACTAATCAAGCATTGGGCAAAAAGGTAACACTTTTAAACTCACAGACAGGTCACTGTTCAGAGTCTTTCAAGAAAGAGGTCGCATGAAACAAAGATGTACAAATACTGAAAACACCAAAGAAAACAACAGGTATAATTCAACCACTGTACGTTTATGGATTTAACAGACTAACCTGGTTCTTATCTCAAATTATGATGTTAATCTCAATTTATGAAATAATGCCATAATATTATAAACATTAATATACAATCAACTGTGGTCCTCTAAATATATCAATTTCTTTGTATATGCCTGGTACAAGCCCGGTTATATTAAGAATCGACCTGGGCCATTCGAACATCCCACAAACTTTATTGTTTCAAACCAAGACCTTCCGTTGCTTTCAATATGATCCTTTTGCATGCATGCGTTGTCCTTGGTGCGAAAACATGTTATGCTTCAAGCATGTCTTTTAACGACTTTCATTGCCATATCAAATCATAAATACATAATTTATAATCTCGCTGAAATAAATACTTTATTCATTCTTATTAATACGAAGCATTTGTTATTACGTGTAATCCCGCGTTTACATTTGTATCAATTATGAACATTACTAGTTAATGTTGTTCTTTTTTAATAGAAGGCATGTGTATGCAATATATAGATGGTTTTGGTTTAAGTACCATAAGCTATGACTTATATACAACATTCATGTGTTCTAAAAACATCTTTCAATAAGATACAACATTTGTATTTAAATTTTTGTTCTATCTATTTCCATTCAAGAATCAATTCAAGAAAACTGGAAACCAGTGAATTTTCGAAGAGGTGTTTCACATCCTCAGAATGAATTTCAGCACAAACAAAACACTTTTGTTTTCAAATCTCAACATACTCTACTTACCTACCAAATTTCACTAAAATCTGAATTTGACACCCGGCAACCTTTCGTTGTTAAACAAATTAACACCGTTCTTTGAAGGAAAAATATTAAATCAAAATCTAATTGAAAAGTATCATTAATTCCCGCCACTTTTTAATAATGCGCCTTTAACAAAACAAGTTGCGATGTAGAACGGTGTTGTATAATATTTATTCACAAAATTATAAATATTTATTCGTATTTTATTTCTATGTTTATCCGCTATTTTACGAACATCTTCTATTTTATAATTTACATTTCTTGCAGCGACGGTTTTTGACGGTAGCCCAGATCAACTCAATTGATGGATTTAGATCGAGGCTATACGATGGCAGTCTCTGTGGGTAGAATTTTGTAGAATTTATGTTATATATCACCCTTATAGCGTTCGATTAGCTGGTATAGTTGCGGCTTTAACATTTTAGTGTAAAAAGTATGTTTTAACGCTAACCATTCCATCATTTCATTTTTCTTACTGTTACTCCTTGGAGTATGATTTGTTTGTGTATTGCGGTACGGCGCCTTATCAATTACAACAATGGAATTTGTCCTATCCATCTGCCATAATTTTCTGGTTTCATATCCGAATGGTAATCACCAATTTTACGTCAGACTTAAAAATCCATAGGGAGTTGGGAAAAAGCCCCTGTAGCCTCCTACGTGCAGTATTATTAGCCTAGGTCCTTTGAATATGTTCTTGAAAAGACCTTTTGTACGTTCATCACTCCATATCTTGGAAGACTTATGACTACACATGGGCTGAAAAGTCGCGGGCCTAACAAAGAAAACACGGTTTTTTTGGTTCAAAATTAGTTTTATTCATCAACGTAATCTCCATCAAGAGCAACGCAATCATTCCAGCGCCGCTCTAACATTTCAATACCACTTTTGTAGAACGATTTATCTTTTGCCTCAAAATAGGCCTCAGTTTCAGCGATAACCTCTTCATTCGCACGAAATTTCTTACCGGCGAGCATTTTTTTGAGGTCTGCGAACAGCCAGTAGTCGCTGGCAGCCAAATCTAGCGAATACGCTGGATGTGGGAGCAATTCGAAGTTCAATTCATGTAGTTTTGCCATTGTTTTGATTGACTTGTGACACGGTGCGTTGTCTTGATGAAACAAATTTCTATTCTTTGCCATATGCGGTCGTTTCTTTGCAATTTCGACCTTCAAACGCTCGAATAACGCTATATAATATTCACTGTTGATGGTACTTCCTTTCTCAAGATAGTCGATGAATATTACACCACGTACATCCCAAAATACCGGGGCCGTAACCTTTCCAGCCGATTGTTGTGCTTTCGGGCGCTTTGGACGAGGTTCACCAGTTGCTATTCACTCAGATGACGATCGTTTTGATTCCGGAGTGAAGTGATGGATCCATGTTTCATCCGTTGTCACATATCGACACAAAAATTCCGATTTGTTACGTTTAAACATGGCCAAACACTGCTCAGAATCATCAACACGTTCTTGTTTTTGGTCAACAGTGAGCAAACGCGGCACCCACTTTGAACAGGGCTTTCTCATAGTCAAATGCTCATGCAATATAAAGCTAATACGTTCTTTTGATATCTTTACGATGTCAGCTAACTCACGCAACTTCACTTTTCGATCATTCAAAACGATTTTGTGGATTTTTTTGATGTTTTCTGGTGTTACAGCCTCGTTTGGACGTCCACTGCGTTCTGCATCATCGGTGTCTCTACGACCATTTTTGAAGTCAGCAAACCAACGTTTTATTGTTGTTTCTGATGGAGCGGAGTCCCCATAACACTTTTCAAGCCATTGCTTCGCTTGAACGGTATCTTTTCCCATCAAGAAGCAGTGTAAAATTAAAACACGAAATTGTTTTTGATCCATTGTTTTGAAAATAACAAAAGTAGCGTGACTCTTAGCACAATAACTCACAAACTAATGAATAGAATATCATGAAATTTTAACAGCTGTCTTTTGAAGGTTAGTACTAACTGAGAGAAAGGTGACTGCAATAAAACTAGCGTCATCTATGTGTTAGGCCCGGGACTTTTCAGCCCATGTGTTATATACAATGGGTCGATTTGTCTGACGGAAATGTTTAATCTATCTTTTGCAAGTAATCAACTCTTAATACTCGTATATCTAATTGCTCTATAAATACTTTCGTATTATCCTGCTCACATCAAAACTTGAATCGGATTTCTTTTAAAATTCTTCTTAATTATGTGTTTGATCCTTTCCATTCTAATTCATCGTGCATCTTTTAGTGTAGAGCTGAAACTGTAATTCGTCGATCGTTTGTTCTGTGAAAATTACCTATCCCACACTATTCGTATTTAATATTCCGGCACTATTCCGTATTTAATATTCACTCTTTGTTCTTTGTCTTTTTTTACTAGGACTTTTAAGTTCTTTTTCACTGCCATTTGACGCTGTATTTCCCTCTTTAATAATTCTTTCTATTGACCGATACACCAGTTGCTTCATGAACACATTCTTTTACTTCACTTAATGGCACTGATGTACTTTTATGTTTATAAAAATAATTGTAAATATTAAAAACTACTTCTCACCTTTTTGAGTGTGTATCACTTTATAATCCCCTAGCAAAGACATTATGATCCGTTACGACTGTTACTTTAGTAAGTGGATATGCGCGTATTTAAAAACAACTACGGCACATCTCCACAGCTCGCGATCTAATTTGCCGTTTACAGTACTTTACCAACGTGCCTCGTATTAAAACATCTGTTACGTTCTCCTGGTTTGAAGAACAACGCCGCTGTAGCCTGCTCGTAATTTCCTAAATTACTTGACCAATACTTACTTGTAGAGTATGTTCGCTTATTTACTAGAGGGGAGGTTGTACAGTGAAACTCAATGCGCATGCGCAAAAAAAATATATTTAAAAATGAAATGGTTACACGGTTTCCACTCTTGCCTATGTACATGTTCGATGTACGTAAGATATATAGATTTGCAATAATTGCAGTTATTCCAGCTCTCTTATACATGTAATGTACATTAGCATTTGTATATGTATTTTCATTGGTAGCAACATAAAGTAATGCCTCAGCATGTACGTTGCAACGCTATGTCTTAATTCTGTTTAAAAGGTTAAACTCTTATATGCTTCCGCTGAAGCTTTGTCAGAGGCATGTACTAATGCCTCTATCTGTTTGCATGCACCACTACCTTTTATAGGGAGCCAACCCTATTTATTTCTTAAATTTATAAGCGCACCTCGGTGCTATGCTTATTTATACGTCCCTTTCCGGGAGCCTAATATACTTTCCTTGTTTTAAATTTGCCTAAGGGACTTGGCCCTGTATTATTGGCATGTATTTGTACTTGACCAAATACGTTTATTATATTCACATTTATAGGGGAACCCACCCTATCTCTTAGAGCTTGAACGCCTGGTCGAGGGCGACAGTAGCGATAATAGCCGATCTCAATACAAAAGTAATGTCACAGCTACCCAGGCGTTCTCGT
This sequence comes from Trypoxylus dichotomus, assembly GCA_023509865.1. NCBI lineage: Eukaryota > Metazoa > Arthropoda > Insecta > Coleoptera > Scarabaeidae > Trypoxylus > Trypoxylus dichotomus. The sequence continues at coordinate 63,641,545 of CM042077.1, forward strand.
TTGAAATATTACGCTATGTGCAATCTTTAGCTCTGTACTACTGCGCCCCAAAGAAGGGAAAAATCCAGTAACCAGCAAATTTGCGAACTGTGCACTGACAAGTAAAACGGAGCGATGATGCCGACATTACATAAGAAAACTGGTCCGTGACACTCGTCCGCTACGACGAGCAACTAAATGAAAAATTTCTAAGTCCCGATACGACAAGGACCGAACAAACGTACAAAAGGCAACGGGCGCTGCGGCCGCAACGACCGTCAGCAAGAAGCGGAGTGATCGTACTTGTAGAGGAGGTCTATACATGCGCGCCGACAATCTCACCAAAATAATTTCCGACACAAACTTAACTGAAGACTAAAAATATGTATAGACGACAATGGACACAGTAGCCTCGACGTACGATGATAGAAAATCGAGAATTTATACTTATTAAAAAATCTATACGTGTGGTCCGACGACGTTACCAAATGACTCCCGCCAGAAATAAATGTATAGACAACGTCCTCGACGATTCCCGCCAAAACTAGAAAATCTTAGAAATCTCTAATAATCTTACGACGACGTTACTGTACACGTTACGACGAGGCACGAAAGGTGACCGAGAGTGCACGATCGCTAATACCTCGACTGTCGCGCGGGAGACGACTGCCTATGCTTGTGTACCTTAAATTTCAAGAAAACTCCCATTACATATCCGACGACGTTGCAGTGAATGATTTCTAATTAGGCAGTTTTAGCTAGCGTAATGCAAATGGCTGGCTTGCATACATATACAATGCGTAATGTACATACATATTAAAATAAAATTGGATATAAGAGAGCAAAATAAATAAATATAAAAATGAAAATAAAATAATATTCTAAATGAAAATAATAATGCAAACAAGATAAAATACATAATAGTAAAAAATTTAGAAAATACAAAAAACAATGTTAAGTCCTTAACAACATCCACATCGCAAACCCAGCATTCGCGCAGAAATACGATCGTTTTCACTACACATAAGCTTTTTCGCCTTATTGCAAACAAGAGAATTAGTTTTCAATTAGAACATGAACAAACAAAACCGCGATAACGTCGTAAATAATAACAGTAACGATGCCGACGATGGCAGACTAATTTGGCGCAGGCAGACAGGCGCAGCGGTATTAGATTAAAAAGCGCTTGAATGCTGTCGGGAAGCAAAGGCAAATCGGGAGTACGGGACGGTTTTGCCGGCATAATTTCGCGTATTTACACGGATATAGATTATATCGGCGATGCAGGTGCGGGCCGCGCTAAAACACGGGTTATTACACTCAGGAGCGTAATTCGTTTCACTCGACGGCAGAAGGCGGCTTACGGCGGCGGCCGCTAGTAATATCTTCGCTTCCGAGCTGGCGGGTGAAACGAGGTGGGAGGGGAGGACGTGCAGTGGCGGCGGCGGCCTTTAAATTCGTATTTATTGGTGGAATTTATCATGCAATTATGCTAAACTGAGAATTGTGCCGCGACGAGCGTAATAATCGAATAATCGATGTATATACACTCGCAGCGAAGATATCGTAGATGTCGCTGGGGTATTATTAAGTCGACAGTTGGAGAGGAGAGTTATTTTATCTACTTGGATTCTCTCATTTTCGACTTGAATTATGCTGATATTTTGGTTGTAAAGATATTTTTCAGTGGACGATTTGCAAAGAATTCAATTGAGATAAATTTGAGGAATTAAAGACTATCTTTTGCATTTTTTACCAAAAGGATTCACGACCGTTGATTGCTACAGAATTACCTTTATTATTTATTATGGCGGTTTGTAAACGGCTAGTTTTGCCATGTACCGCATCCCAGTCCTTCCTATCTTCTGCATAACTTCTTTAATTCCTTGTTCCCAACTCCATCCTGGTCTTCCTTTTTTCCTTCTATTAACAGGCTTCCATTTCCAAACCTTTTGTGGTAATATGTCCTTGTCCATTCTTCTCATGTGGCCACCATAATACCATAATAGTTGTTTCTGCTCTATTTCATGCATTAATGAAGTGTCAACTTGCATTATTTCTTTTATTATTTCATTGCTTGATCTGTCGAAGGCATTCGACAGCATAAACCATTCTAAATTAATCTGTAAGCTGGAACGCCATGGCGTTCGAGGCAAGTCTTTATCCATAGGCAGCAGACAGTTGAGATCAACTCCAATGGTGTTCGTGTTTATTCAAATCCCATGTATATCTGTAGGGGCGTACCTCAAGGGAGTTCCTTGGGACCACTACTTTTTGTTATTTATTTTAATGATGTCTGTGCTGTCGAGTGTCGTTTGATGAAGAATAGAGCCATGTCGGTGTACTATGCCGATGACACTTCTTTGGTAGTTGTAGGATCTTCATTGGAGACGGTAATTAACAATAGCTCCATATACTTGAAATTACTTGAACAATGATTAACTGCTAATAGCTTAATTCTTAATCACAGTAAAACCAACATTATTCTCTTAAAAACCAAGGAAATGAATTATCCTGAGCTTCTGTCTCTCAATAACTATGACTAAGATATATATATGTTATATACGAATACTACGCTGTGTGGTTAGTGCTGATGGCTTATTCTTCTGTCAGCTATCCGCATTTAAAGTTTGGGGTCGTTTTTTGGAGAAGCAGTAGAGAACTCGATCCTATTTTTGTTAATCAGAAAAAAGTTCTGCGTTTAATGTTGCATAAAGTACGAAAAAGATCAGATTTCAGATTCGATAATAAAGCCCCGTATTATAGAATCCAGTGACATTTCGGAACGAACCGTAGAGCATTAAGGTCAAATTATTCAAACATCCTGCAAATTGTTTAAAGCGTTTCCATCCGTGAATCGTAGGATAACGCCCGCAAAACCCGGTGAAATAGAGCAGCAGCTGTTTCTTTGTGACCGTCGATCCTGCTAATTGATACTGCGATACCTTTCGTCGAAGCCCTAAAGCATCCTACTCGAAACCGAGTGTGCAATGTGGACGTCGCAAAGTGTGTAGGCGCTAAAAAAATTTATTTATCGAATGATTAGCGCTATTGAGCTGCTTTCTATACGTGGTCTATCTGATAAATACGCGAATTGAGTGACTAGGGTGGCAAACATCACCTCAAGTTGCTTTTGATCGACAGAAGCGTCAAGAACTGATAGCAGCTTCAGAGAGAAGAGTTATTGGTCGATTGTTCTTCATAAACGTAGAAGAATCAGTTGTATGATGGAGAATCAAGAGATGGATATTTCCAACAAAATAATGCTACAGCTCGTAGAAAGAGTTAATTAAATTATCTTTTAAAGAATTTATATTTCCAGGTTGAAAACGCGTCGTAGTTGAGCTCCTACATACCGAAAACAAATACAATGAAAGTCTACAGCAACTTAATTAAAATTATGTTCACCTTTCCTGAAAGTTTTAGTGCTGGCGATGACTGAATTCCATTATTATATGATTATACCAATCATAAGGGATGCAAGATTTTCTTTCTCTGAATCTTTCGATTAGAACTACTAAGTTCTCTCAGCATTGGCGACGAACCAAAGCTGGCCCCATATTTATAGGGGATGAAAAAGTAGGGTCGAGAACTATACCTTGTTATCTATTTTAATGTTGCCAAAGTTTTTGAAAATGTAATTTATACCAATCTTAACTGTGCATTTGAAGCCGTTGATCATGCTTACAAAACATTCTATATTTGGACTTTAGACTCAACTACGTGTTTACAATGGTTTTAAATCAGTAGAATTTTGCTCTTCTATGCAATTGCTGAATTGAGTTTATTCTCCTGGAATCAGTTTGTACAGAATTTATGTATGTTATTTTTCATAATTTTCATTGTCCCTATAACTTCCTTCACTGTTACTTCCCTTAGGACTTCATTGACCGGTTCATTTATGTAATCTACTTCCCTAAAATTATTTCTGTCTTCATTTAATAAAGGTTCATAGTATCTCTTCCAGCTATCCATTCATATTGGATTTATAGATTTCACTTTCCTTCTATTTTACTTCAGTGTTCTCAAAGCTTTCCATACTTGCTTAGATTTTGATCCTCCTACAAGTCTGTCCACCTCATCACATTTCCTTTTCCAACGATTATTCATGGCTTTCGTATTCTTCTACATCTTCGAATCGTAGGACAATGGGGGCTTCTCTTCAACTGCTTTCTTATTAAGTAGAAGTTTTCGTGTTCACGACTTGTATAGTTTATTTCTTGATATCTGTTAGAGGTACGCATATTCTTAATGCGCAACGATGTGCATTCGCCATCTATACTTTTTTTTCTATCCTTAACCGTTTTAAACTAATTAAACAAAAATAATATTTGAGGCGAGTTTCGACCCGTAAATACGTGGCTCCGCTAGCACAAGTAAAGTATTCCAATCTCTTTAAAACGCTTACTCGTGTACTGTTTTATATACCCACGCTTCATTACATAAAGAACGATCCATTTTCTAACAGAGCATAGATATATCTGCCGAACTATACGGGCGTGCCTGCGCTCCTTTTCTTTCCCTTCATTTTTCTAGTTTCTCAAATCTCTGTTTATATACCGATTGTTATTGTCGAGGTTAGCCAATATTTATAACGTAGACACAACTAACCTGTTAATTAGTGTTGATTTTGAATATTCTTTTCATGGGCATATATAAAATCTTAAATGTATGTATTTGATAAAGAACGAGATTATTTAAAACACATCTAAAAGAATGCCTAGAGAATAACACCAGGATAAGAAAACGCTGTAAATACAGTTTTCTCATGGTATTAGTGAAATCAATTCACGAGAAACACATGTGATACATGAAACGCTAACACACGGACATATTTCTGCCTTCCCGGCATCATCAGCGTGGTTTCGAGCAATTTTATACTAACACATGTAATTCTCGCGCTGCTTCTATCACCATACTTAACCCTACGATACAAATAAATCTTCCTGGCGCTAACTAGTGACAAAAAAAAGCAGAAACATGTCCGTGTGTTAGCGTTTTATGTCTCACATGTCTTTCTCCTTAATTGATTTCACTAATACCATGAAAAAGCTGTATTAACAGCGTTTTCTTAACGAGATTATTGCTTTGGATGTCTTAACTGCACCTGACAAATTATTAATCTTGTAAAACTGCCTGATATGTAGGTCAAGACATACAATTAATGCTTTGTTCAATATAAGAAAATTGATTTGTTTAAATATTTATGTTTGAATGCGTTATATGACTATCGCATTTTTAGTAGTCAAGTTCAACATAAATAATTTGTATACCCATCGTAAAAGAAGCAGCATGCTCCATTTCACGCCCGGTCCTCGATTTGTAGAATTATAATCTCTTCGCGGAAAGCATATTTGCATATAAGTAGGAGTCGTTTTCGCCTAGGTTTTGTTATTCGGTTCGGATTTGGAGATTTCGCTATATGTGTGTATAGATACAATGTAAAGCAACGTATCCGTTTGTGTAATAACAATATAGTAGTGGCGGTGGTAATGGTATTGTGGCAGACGCCTTTACGGCTAGCCGGCATAATGTAATTGTTTTAGACAAAACGAAACGTTAGTTTCCATTACGGAAATAGAGGGATGCCGTTAACGAAACGGACACGTAATTAAAATATACGCGTTCCTTATAATACTTTCCCGATGTTGTTCGCCTATGTGTACTAGATACATGCGATGGGGATTAACGACGGTGGTAAACTCCTTCCGAGCTGGCCGAATAGCTTTTAGATGAAATTAATGTCTCCTGACGGGATGGAAATGTGCTCGTTTCTTTTGTTTGCGTTTCACATATGTTTAGTATAGAAGTAGATATTGGATAGTCAGTATATTTTGTCTTGTACATGGATGGTGTGTAGTCTCAGCGAAGAGGGGCTAGTTTCAGTGGCGTGCGGAGAACAACGTGTAGGGGTGAAGCGCGCGGCACGAAGAATAGAGTACTCGTATCAAAGCTATAGATTTTGATGATTAGATTGCAGGAAAATTATCCATTGTGCTGAAATACTTTATATTCTAAAATTAATGAAGGATTTTGCAATAGTCATTACTAGAGACCGGATTATATGCAAAGTGCATATATTTTATTTTTTGCATATCTGTAATTATAGTCTATATGTAGACGTATTACACTGATTTAAGTTAATTAGCGCTACTTACTGATTTCTATTAGTAAAAATTTCTAGTAATACCTAGTGTGGATCGACAACGGACAATTCTCAGAACGATAAATCTTTTACATTGGTTTCTCTTATACTTTTTTCCAAGAACAGCACGTGTTTAATTTCGCCTAGCAGAAGGGATGTGGTAAATACGTTTCATTATTACTAATTCCCAAATAAACTATTCATTCATTGAATATGTTCGAGCGAAACAGCATATAATTGTGTTACATTTTTAATGTTGTCCGACGCTGCACCATACATGATAAAAGCCGCCCAAAATTTTAAATTTTTTTATAGTAACATTATTCATACCACTTGTTTAGCTCACGGGTTCAATCGTGTAGCCGAAGACATTAGGAATCAATTTCCTTTGATTAATGATTTAATTAGCAATGTGAAAAAAGTATTTTTAAAAGCACCTTTACGAATCCCGTTTTATAAGGAGCGACTTCTCGGTGTTAAGTTGCCTCCTGAACAGATTATTACGAGGGATACATGGTTAGACGCTGCAATTTTTTACACCGATAATTTTGAAGGAATAAAAAATGTAATTCTTGAAATCGCTGCTGACTGCAGAATTGCTACAAAACCTTTTGTATATTAAGTCAAATTATAGCTTTGTTTCAAGTTCCATTCGTAAAATTGGAACGCAAGGGATGTCGCTGTCGAAATCAGGCGAAATAGTAGATGAATTTGATATGCTATGTAAGAAAGTTAAGGGGACAATATGTAATTCCGTATGCGATAAATTTAAAATAGTGATAAATAAAAATGCGGCGTATTTGAAATTGAAGAAAATTAAGAAAATTTTGGAGGGTGAAACAGTAAAAGATTTCGACTTTAATTTTAGTTTAGAATGTATTGCAAAGTTATTACATCTGTGGATGTTGAAAGAAGCTTTTCTATTTCGAAACATACGTATTCTGATAGAAGACAAAACTTTCTTTTACACAATTTTTAAAAACATTTAATTATAAATTGATTTAGAAATATGTTGTAAAAAAATTTTGTGCAATAAAGTTAATGTTTAAAATTCTGCTCTTATTTATTTTATGTAAACATTTTGCATATTGTCGCAATTTTTTTGCATATATGTCCCATGCGCATATATTCCAGTTTTTCTTATTCGCATAGAACCCGGTCTCTAGTCATTACATTTTTCACGTGTTTTCAAATCTTCAAAAATGAATTCCGTACAGATTAGATCTCTTGTGTCAATTTTGATTTTAAAATCGTGTTGTATATGATTGGAAATGTCATTCGTTGAGCCTTGAACCAAATCCAGGAAGAACGAAATTTTGACAAATTTTGCGAAAAATCGAAATCATCTGAAATATCTCATATAGTAAAAAACGTATTTGTTCCGAATAACACGGCTTCCGGTTAAGTGAACTACGGATAATGGACCTTCAACTGTAGGTTTCATTCTGAAAAGGTAGGAAAACAGGCTGCTCTTACTGTGTTTTTCGTATTCTTTATCTTGTGTACTCAAGCTTCCGCAGAATCTTACAGTACACAGTGTACATTGAACAAAGTATACTTAATTCTTGATAAGTATACAACGCAAGCAGCGCATCTAAAACTTTCTTTAATAAAATGAAATCATATAAAATTGCTTACAGTTTCGAAAAATATCCACACCATCGAAATTGCATTTATGCTTCAATATGCATTTTAAAATTATATGACCAATCACATCACATTGTTTTAGCTGTAAATTTGCGACGTACCCAATAGAAGATTGTTTCGTTTTTTTTTTTTTTTGAAAAATGAATCATCTAATTGTATTTGATCAGCGTACCGTAAACCCAATTTTTTTCAACAGTTCCGCGTATTGATTCCTAATTATTTAGTATTTCAAACCTCCCATATCAATCGTCGGCAACGAAAAGCGCATCATCCCATTCGCTATACCCTCTGCGAGCGAACAACGATCAACGTGGTCATGTGTGTAATTTATATTACGCGAATGGGCAAATTCACCGAATTTCAAACAATTTACACATCTAGCACAATACACACGCATATATGTGTATGTTTGTAGAATTTACGTTCGCATTGATACATCCTTGCTGTTTAGTCTAGTTTAGTTTAGTTTAGTTTAGTTTAGTGTAATCGTTTGCTTCGCATACAGTTCGATAACAATTAATAATACCTGGATTTGGTACATACAATTGCCACGCAAATTAAACACTTTAAGCTCATATCGTTGCAGATCTGTGCAATGTGCACAAACGTATTAAACAGGGCTCTATTGAGAAACCAATACAAAAACGCATCTGTTAACGTTAACCAAAGCTATATGTTGGTTTTAGATGAAATGTAATCCCTTTTTCTTAATTCTATAATTGGATTCTTTCCTGTTGGACAATAAAGTAACATTATATTCATTTCCATTTATAAATTATTCATTCATTCATTTTCTTCTTTTTTTTCCCACTTCCTTCTTTTTTTCTTTTCTTTTCCTTCTTGTGTTTTAATTACTTTTTAACCTGTTTAACCTTTTTTTTTCAGATTTTACATAGTTCTGTACAGTTTTGTCAGTTCCTCGGTTTGTTGTAAGAGTGTCAGTTTTGCTCGGTTGCAGCATTGGTACTGTTAATGTTCAGTTCCATACGCCTTAGTATTAAAGCCAATTTTTCTTCCGATTCACCCTTGTGGTTAACAGGATAGTTTCTCATTTTTTTAGTCCATGGATTGACTTTCGGCAGAGAGGCGTCGATGATTTTTTTGTTGATAGCCGTGTTGTTAGAATTCGCGGAGCACTTTATGTAGGTAGACAGACGTTCACCCTGGCAGTTGCCATACTTTTGTGGGGTAGTCTTCGGTTTAGTACATAAATGAGTGAAATGACCTTCACTGCACTTCATACACATATAATTAATGTTACAATTGCTTTGTGTGTGCCCAAACATTTGACATTTATGACACTGCGCGTACGTAGCGGTTCCACTTTTACCGCGATATTATATGTAGATTCATATTCGCGGCTCACTTCAATTAACACTAGCGGTGTCGGCTGGCCGTTTGTACCCCTCATCTGTGAAATTTTTTCAACCGGATTGTCCTGTAGCTGGAGGTCGTCTTTCATTCCATCATCGGTGATATCCTGGGTTATACCCAGGAGAACCTGCTTGCTTAATTTCTTGTAGTCGTCTTCGGTTGCCGATTCAACTTGAATGCCTGCTTGAATTAATTTACACTTTGTGGCGGCTATATTCTTACTTTCCATCATATTGGAGGTCTTCGTCCATTTCGCTGTTTCTTTAATTATTATCGGTGCGACCTTGTGTTTAAACTCTTCTTGTTTCTGTGATCTGGCGGTTTTCTTCTTTACCTCGTTTTTCTTTGATTGTTCCTCTTCAGTGTTTTCTGGTATTTCGTAGTCTGTTCCTTCCTGCATATCCTCGACGTCTGAATCGTTCGTTGCCAGTGCTTCATAGTTATTACGTTCTGGTATAGATTGCGATTCTTTCGGTTTACTGTCGACGCGCCTCCTCTTATGCCTTTTTATCTGTTTTTTCTCAGAATTTTCGTTGGTATATTTCCATGATCTTGTGGAAGAGTTCCCGTAAAGACGGTTCCTCCAAATTGTTCCCAACTGTCTCTTCCATATCAGTATGAGAATTCCCTTCTGTGGTCAAATTGCGGTTATTTTTTTTCCTGATGTAAATCAGAACAAAGGTCTTAAGAAAGTCTGTTTACCTTTACAAATATTTTCAAACTGCAAAGGTATTAGTATTGATTTTGAACTGTAATGCTTACGCTTCGACTGCTCGAGCGACTCTCGTTCGGCTTCGTGTACGTTGTTACTGCCTTAAATATGCTTCTTCGCTCCGCTCCGCTTAACCGTTGCAGTGAGCGCCAAAAGCGTGACCGGATGCTTGCAGTGCCGTTGTCCACATTCGGTTCAGTTTTAGCTCATCGTCTCTGTTGATGTTGTTAGGATTTTTGTGCATTTCAATGGCTTCCTTCTTTAATCGGGTATAGTGGTTCTTAATTGATGTTAGAACGTCTGTATCTTCCAATCTAATCCTACGATTCGGGTCCGAGTGGATATGCGCAATGGCCGATTTGTCTGTTTGTTTCAACCGCACATTTCTCTCGTGTTCTTTCCTTCTGGTGTCGATCGAACGTTCTGTTGTGCCGATGTACACTTTGCCGCATGGTATGCTGTACGGGTATTGACAAGGGGTCCCCTTTTTCCTTGACCTGTCGTAGTGAACTAGACACTTTTCTTATTGGAGTGAAAACCGTCCGGACCTTGGAACGGTTAAGCACTCATCCCATCCTGTCCGCAGTGTTGTTTATATACGGTAGGTATGCCGTACCCAACGCTTCCATTTCCCGATCATTCTTGTCCCTGGGTCTAAATTTACTCGTGATGGCGCGATTGATTATACTCTCAGGACAATCGTTACACTGCAGCACTTGTGTCAGGTGGTCCAATTCCTTTTGTAGCTGTTCCTGTCTGCATACTTCGCGTACTTGTTTGCCACTGTATTCTTCTGATGAAAGTGGTGGTTAGAATTAATTCTAACCACATACATGCCAAGTGAATGGCGTCTTTTTAGATACAGTTCATTTCGAAATATAAAATGTGTAATTTCACCCAATGGTAATAAACATGCACAAACCTATTCGACATTCCACCACTATGAAAGAGGACAATATCATTGGTCCTGAAAAATATCAAGGATCAAGTTGAAGAAATAATTTTCTGGGTTGCTAGAGGGTAAATTTATATAATCATACAGTAGAAATACAAATAAAATTTGAACCTTTATATATTTCCGAAAATGTAATACTTATCTACATATATTTATTTTATTCTTTACTTTCCATTCACACTGTATAAACAAGGGTATATAACAGGTTTCAAAAATTCTATAGGGTTATTGAAAACTACACGGTTTGATTCTTAAAACCAGAAATAAACTGTACAGAAACTATGAAATTAAATCCTCTGATACCTCGACGAAATTATTAGATTTAATCTCAAGGTCACTTATTATTATTACTACCCTCATCAATCATTAAGTATAGCCTATATTTGCAGTAGTAATACGAATACAATGAGTAAAATGAAACGGATTAATCTGAACGGAATGCACAGATAAACAAACTACCCACAAACAGCGTAATACGCATGAAACAGCACATTTATTATTAAAATATATTTATGTACACATAAATTCCGCAAAGTAGATAGCAGCATGATAAACGAGCGTGGCGCACTATTCCCAGCACCAGGATATTTATCACGATTATACATTATCCAATTGTCCACGAAAAAAAAAATGTGAGAGTATCTCGCTATCTGCATATAAAAACGATATCCTCGTTCTGTGGTTTAGGAAATGTGAATTATAGATATGAAAAAAATTAGCTTGAATTGGACAGATAGACAGATAAATTAAATTACACTATCGCTCATAAACTTCAGAACATAGAGATTTAGTTAAAAAGAAAACAACGCATCTCTAATGGGAAAACACTAATTTATGGGGGCCATTTAGAAAGTAAAGAACGTTTATTTCTATAGAAATTTTTATTACGTTTAATGAAACGAAACTGTAGTATACATCAAATCAGATACTCAGGCAACTTTTCTGTGATCGTGGTTCAAATTTAAGCACTTGCCGTAGAGTTTCATCAGCTTTTCTATGCCTTCTGCATACTCAGTTACGGCCTAGTTGTTGAACCTCTGATTAACGGCTTCTTTAAGTTCATCATTACTTCCGTAGCGTTAAAAAAATCCTTCAATTTGGAGAACAAGTAAAAATTACATGTTTTTTGCAAAAGACCGGAGCGCCAATAGTTTGATAGACTATCTAGTGCGTACGCAAAACCTAACAGGAACATTACAAAATATAGAAACAAGGAAAGAAGCGGAAATACGGATAAACCATAGATTAGTAGTAGCAAGCTGTCTAGAAAAAATTGACTGGAAAGAAGACACAAAAGAGTACAGCAGCTTATCAATGCACAAACTGAACATGAAAGAAAATAAGAATAAATATGAACAAGAAACAAACAAAGAATTTAGAGGACTAGACATTGAAGAAACAGAGTGGATCATAGAAGAGAGATGGATGACCTTTAAAGAAACAGTGTCAACAAAAGCAGAAAACATATGCGGAAAAGAAGGTTAATAGACATATAAAGGAAACGAATTGGTGGAGGGATAAAATAAAGAAGATGGTAAAAGAAAGAAAATTGGTTGAAAAAAATACATACACACAAAAATAACGGAAGATGAAGGCGGTCACGTGTGGAAACAAAACGTTCTTTATTTTCCGGAATGGCTCTTGTATTTAATGTTTCTGCGTTAATTTTAGTCTATTCAGAGTGAGGGCACTCGCTTTAATACTTAACGCAGTTTTTTAATTAGATCACCCCACAATTTCTCCATACGATTTGAAGTCCCTTGCCACATTTCCTGCTACATTTACAGAAAAACATACCCATACAATCATCGAACCTTCAATGATTATTACCAAAAAACTTTGAATTTGAATTCGTTGAGTCAAAGAACATTTACCCCATCTTCTTCAGATCACAACGATTGCAAGGACTATATGGTTGTATAATTCACAGATATCGTAATAAATTTCACCCCACGCAAATTAAGTATTTATTCGGAACGCAACGTTTCAAGAGCACGTGGAATTTCATTGTCGGTACCTCGGTTAATAATTTTTCCCATTTTCCCATTAAACATCGTACCCACAGCTATTGATTGCTATCCAAAGTGATTGATTTTCAAAAATTTTGTGTGAAGTCTGTATGCAGCTGTGTTTATGACTAGACTACATAGTTTTTACTATCTCATCACATTGCAAAAGTAAACCAAGATAAAACTTAGGCAAGCCTTACATTCAGCCTCACTCATACCTTGGACGCTACTAAAACGAATCCGACATCCTAGATGCGAATGTGCTTACTTTTTTTTAAGTAAAACTTCAAGCAAAAAAGAAAAAGAAAAAACGAGAACTAGTAAAGAAAAAGGAGCTCCTCTAAAACCATGAAACTCGCGTTCCTCATTAAAGTCGGAACGCATTAAAGTGTCGTTTCGAAGGCGCGCACTTTTTGCCTCACGTCTCTCCCCCATAAATCTCCCTTTCTTTATTTAACGTACCTCTAATTGACCTACGCCCCAAAAGTAAATCGCTTTAAATCCGACCTTAATTGGATTTCGCGCGCCTTAATTTGACCGTTTCTATTCCTCTTAAGGCGGCCCAGGCGGACGGCGCGGCTTAAGGGTTGGCCGGCCTGTCTGTCGGTGCTTGTACTAGGACGATGATGGCAGACACGGCGAAACACCGCTCTTCATCCGAACTATCGACCTAAACGATTGCTCTTCACCTCGAATCCTCCATGTCAATTCCCAAGTTAATAATAACTGGGAATGAGATTAGTTACTTTGGTCGTGTATTAGGTGATGGGAGGAGTATTGTGTGGTGTTTGTTAAAAATGAGGTTATAGAGAATTGGATCCTACGATGTCATTTGTAGTTTTACCAGTCAAAAACTTGGAAAGAATTGACTAGTAATTTTTTCTTCTACTTTATGTAACAATGAAAATTCATCAAGCCAAAATAATGAAAACAAAGGTAGTGAGAATGGTAGAGAAGATATGGCAAGCAATATCTGACTATAGATGAGCCACGGGAAAACCACGATGAACTTGAAACGTCATTCTTTTAGAGTGCTTAAGTAATCAACCCTTAAGTTAGATGAAAAAGAAATTGTGAGAGGACAAGCCAAATTTTAACATTTAATTTTCTTCAGGATTGCCTCAATCGCTGAGCTGACATTTTTTCCCATTATCAAGCTCTAGGTGCTTAATCCAATCCAAAATAGTACGAAGCTTAATTTTAAATTGCACGATTAACATCTGAACGACCATAACTTCTTCCCATATATCATATACTAGAGAAATATACTTTGGTTCTGAGAATTTATTTAAGACGAAAATTAAGTAGGCTTATTACCAATGCTTCCTCTTTTAAACTTGACAGCTAATAAAAATTATCACTTCGTTGCCATACAATAAGACTACCGTTAAATATTATGGACGTTTTTCAAACCATTGCCTTAAGTAAGGATGGACATAGTTGATGGATATGCCGCACTTGATACGTCATACCATCATGCAGGGTAGTAGAGGATCTCAGTGCAGTCATGAACTTTCTCACTGACGTTAACCATGCTTGTACATAGGTCGAGATCAATATGGAAGTTCTGCAATCTACTAAGACGTATTAAGGAGAGGTCAAGGTCTGCGAAAGGGTGTAGGTCGATTACAATTTCTTAGTGAGAAAGAAAAAACATTGAGCTGCAATCGAGAGACAGCATGCATCTACGCTAAGGATTAAGCGACGAAGCTTACAAAGAATACTGCACGAATTACATTTCCATCCCTATAAGTTGCAGATTGTGCAACAATTACATAACGAGACCCAGCGTCACGTATGGAGTTTAGTAGGCAGATATTGGCTAAAATTAACGAGGACGCGAATTTTGTTGGTAACATATGGATATCAGACGAAGCCCATTTCCACCTGAATGGTTTCGGAAACAAACAGAATTTTCGTTATTGGGCCCGGCGCAATCCTTGTGAGTTACACCAGCGACCAATACATAGCGACAAGATCACAATATGGTGTGCTGTATCATGTCATGGCGTTATCGGCCCTTATTTTTTTGCACGTGAAGATGGTAGTGCAACGACAGTAACATCCGCTCGATATGTTGAAATGCTTCAAACATTCTTTACACCGAGACTGTACGAGCTTAATCTTAACATGGAAAACATGTGATTCCAGCGGTACGGAGCCACGTTACACACTGCTCGACATTCGATGGCAGCAGTTCGTCAATTGTTTGGAAGACGCATTATTTCACGTAACGGTGACATTGAATGGCCTGCGAGATCCCCTGATCTTAGTGTGTGCGACTTCTTCCTGTGGGTGTATCTTAAAGGCAAGGTGTACCGTACACGACCTGCAGCAATCCATGAACTGAAGGAGAACATTCAACAAGAAATCACTACCACTCCCCAAGATTTGCTACACCGCGCATTCCAGAGTTTTCATAACAGGCTGTTAGAGTGTGAACGCCGAATGGGTAAAGAGTAAAGGAGACACTTTTGGACATTTTGATTGTAAAAACATAAATGGCATGCTGCATACATGCACTTTCGTTAATAAATTACTAGTTTTATGAATTTATTCGTGGAAATGACGATATTTCAAAATTTCCCGTTCCCCTACGCCACCCTGTATAATAACATTCCATTTACAATAAGAAAACAGCCGCATTACACTTTTAAAAACTCATTGGAAGAATGCTAAACCATACTATAATTTACATGAATTTCCACAATTATTAGCACAGTATTGCCCGAAATAAACAGTACTGAAACTAACAAGGAAAGGTTCCCGAGTGTCAAATTCAGATCGTTATGAAACTTGGTAGATAAGTAGAATATGTTAAGACGACAATAATAATTTTTTGTTTGTGCTAAAATTCACATAAACCGTAGTGTTTATTTCGAGCCATACTGCATTATCATTATTTTTTTTTTGATAAATCTTTTTATTCCACCAGCATTCTTCAAGCTAATATCGACACACATTTAAGTAAATTCATGTATAACTTCTCTCGCTATATCTCGGGGTGTCCATTCATTCATTTTAAATTATCGACCAAAGCGCTAACATACGCCTTATAACAGCAAAGTTCCATTAATACCCGTCAAGTTATACGTTCTTTTTTCTCGACACGCTTTATTAATAGATCCGAATTGAAACTTGCCCGGGACATAAACAGGAAAAAATCGGCGTCCTAACTTTATGCAAATCGGTCTAAAATATGCCGGCCTTGAGTCCTAACTTCGCCATCTTAATACCGCCCAAAGAGAGGAGAGAGCGACAAAAGAACGCCGAAGAATATATGCAGATTAGAATGCAAATCGCATCCTCGCCTTGAAAAATTCAAAAGCGTTAATGTCGTAAATGAAGACATTTACGTCAGAAAAATATATTTTCGCAACGTAACCTGGAGTAAGAAATCCCTATGTAATTCGTTTTATTACGGGAACTACATGTACATACATAATAAAATACAATCCGATACAAAACGCTGTGATATATTCACCCTACATTAATTTTGACAGATATAATGTAGAGATATCGTTACGAAATTTAAACGGTAGGTTTTATTATTTAGCAGCGGTAAATCTACGACATAAAAGAAATTTATTTCCATCATTTTCGCCTCGGAATTTATTTAGGCTTTCATGCCGAAGCGATTATATTAACGTCCCTCAGGAGAGTACTTCCGACCAAAAATGCTTTCTATAGCCACCGATAATTCTATAGAATTTATAGGTATAAAGATATTTTGCCAAAGGTTATTATGTTACAAGCTATCGCTTTTTCTTCTTCTTCAGGTTGTTCGTTGTGACATTTAAAAAGATACATACTAGAGCTAATAATACTGCTATTGAAAAGAAATTAATGCAAGTTGTTAATCTTTAACATCCTTTATTGATTTTAAAGCATTATCGATTATACAGGGTGTTCCACAGGTATAGAATAAGCCATGCCTTATGCTACTTACATCAAAACCACCTATACATTACATACATATGTATGCCTTCTATTAAGAAAAACCATCAGTAATTAATAAAATTGCATCGGTTATTATTAGATTAAGATCTGAGTTTGACACCCGGAACCTTTCCTTCTTAGTACAGGCAAGAATTCTTTTCTGCCAAGATCAGGTGCATTCACAAATTCTCCGTGTCAATTAAATTGTGTACAACAAGCCCAATTCCAAGACGATGTGTAAATGCATCGAAAAATTCAACTCGTTCATTCGTTGATTAACGTTTTTGACTTTTAGTTAACTAAAATTTGTAGATCACATCTGCATAACATCAAGTTTGTATCTCAAAGTGTTGTTGTGCTATGGCTAATTCTTGAATTGCGTGTCGTGATTGTTCATAAAAATAGATCCTACAGAACAAAGAGCCGTAATAAAATACCTCCAGAAAAAGGGCATGACGCTAACTCAAATTCATAATTAAGACGTTATGGCAACTTATGATATAGTCAAATGCTGGTGCCAAGATTTTAAATGCGGAAGAGCGCCCAGTGAAGACCAACATGCCAGTGGTTCTCCCATAGCGGTAACAACAGACAAGAAGATTAAAAACGAACACGATATCATATTGCAAAACCGACGATACGCATCAGACATTGTAGAAGATACTAATTTATCATATCGTATGGTGCAAAATATACTGACTAAAGAATTAGATAAGAGAAAGATGAGTGCAAGATGGGTGCAACGAATCTTAACCATTGATCAAAAAAGAAATCGGGTGTTGATTTGTAAGCGTCTGTTGGGAAGATACCATGCAAACAATGAGAACTTTCTTCATGGGTATGTGGCCGTGGATGAGTCATGGGTAGGAGAGAGTGGAAACATCACGGTTCTCCTCGTCTACGCAAATTTAACGTCGTGCTGTCTGCTGGAAACGTTTTGCTATCTGTGTTCTTGGATGCTCAAGGTATCATCCTAACTGACTATTTGCAAAAGGGACAGAGCATTGTAGGGGTCTACTACGCACAAATGATTTCTGAATAGTTAGACGTTATTAAAGAGAAACGTCAAGGATTACAGGCTGTTGCCCAAATTAAAGAAAATCTTACGCCAGGCAAAATTTTCCAGTAATTATAAAGTGATGCAAGCTTTCCAGGAGGCTGTTGAGATGTTGGAGCACTGATGGACCAAGTGCATTAGTCTAGGGAGAAAAATAAAAAATATAATACCACCGTAGATTTACTTTAAGGGGGCCATGGATGCAGCATAGAGATCCACCCTCGTATGTTGCATACGTTTGATCTAGCTGACAGTCAAATATATCATGGCTTAACAAAAGTTTATCGAATACTGAAAATGCAATTTTGCATCATTGTATATTAAATCTGAAAATTATTTTGTATACAGTTTGCATAAATCGACTCTTTATAGTAACTGTAGCACTAGCAACCTCGTTTTGACATAATTACGCTATACACAAAACTGCTCCTATATAACGAACATCACGCACGGCATTCTGTCATAGCTGCCGCGATGCACTAAGACCTCTTTCCATAAGTACACTAGACACGCGCACATCGAGGCCACTGGTTTGCCGACATGGTTTGGCAGCTACTGATAATATATAAAATATTTTATATTATTCGGATGTTTAGAGCTATAATTTTAGAAAAGGTTAGATATAAAAGATGAGTAGAGAGAATGTTTGGAAACATCATTAGCTAGTGTGTATTTTCTAGATTACTACATGGTAACATGGTAAACGTGACATAATACAGTTATGATACTTTTAATTGGACTTCATATAAACTACACGAAAGCGCTCTTACATGAATTCAGCATAATGCAGGAAGATGCACGCATAAAACGGTTACTACATCTTTATGGTTTTAAAACCGATGCATTAAAAGGAAGAATAGAAATACGTGTATTGTCTACTATTCTAGGAGATCAGGGATACAGCATAGAGATCCACCCTCGTATATGTAATAACAAAATAAGTTAAGTAGAAATTCTATTTGACATTCTTTTCTCTTAATATTAAACAAAAAGCTGTAATTATTTTAAAGAATTTAGGTTTCTGGATTGAAACCGTGTCATAATTGTATGTAAGTCTAAGCTTCTCCTAGGCTACTGGATGTGGTATGTCTCGTTCAGTAGGAGGAGTGCCATCTGTGTTTAGAAGAAGATAAATTACTTAAACACTTTTCTCACATTCCCTGTGTTTGGAAGTGTCCTTTTGATACCGAAAACTTCACGGGACAGAGAACATAAAGAACAGCTTAATGTATTACATCTAACGTTGACATATTACAAAGTAAACTGACAATGAGTAGAGACACCTACTATTTACTACAACTTATACCAAAAGAAGCCAAAATAATATCTCTAGTACACACAACGTCGTAAGTACTTACCTACTATCGAGCAGGATAAATCCTAGACAACGACGCCACCTTATACCTAACATAAGTATATCGGAAAGTACTCCAATCCACCACACTCAGGTAACCGGGATCCGCATCGTATTACCACCTCGCATCTCCACGCGTCGTATATTCTTATTCTTTCCTCTTTTCTCGTTTGTTTTCCGGGTCTTTTTCCATATCTCCTATCGTTGCGATACGCGAAGCAACGCGGTGAAAGTAGATGAAGATCGAAATCCGCGAGTTTCGCCTGTATCTTTCCTATATACTTTCGCGTATGACGACGACAGAAACTCGCTGACTAAGTGGAAATCTGCGCGCCGGAAAAATATTCGTCGCACGATCGGGAAATATATAAATTCCAACTCGGTCGATCGACCGTAAGAAACCACCGCATAACGTTGAAGATGCGATATACGGCGAGTATGGAAAGGCAGCGTTTTCTTTCTTTTTAACCGAAGATGTATTTTTGATCGAGATGAGAGTGAATTACAAGGAAATCTTCGAAAATACCGTGGTATTAGAAAGAAGGAGCTTTTGCTGTAAGAAAAGATCAGCTTATTTCAGTTGTTATTAAATTATACAGGGTGTATTTTAAATGGGAAATACGAATATCTTGACGTTGTAACGATGTATCGTAAACTACTACAGTAAAATTTTTACAGTTGTAACCGTTACATTTATATGGTTCTACAAATAGTTTGTGACAATTTTTATGGTATAGATGGCAAGTGTGAGGAAAGAAGGAAGATATTAACACTTTACCGAGCGCTAGCCTATCAATCGGCTTTTTAACGCGAACGGCTACCGACTGATAGCCTATTAATCGGTTTTTGTCACTGGCGGCAAATCGTTGGTCATGATGATAAATAGTCAGTATCTTTAAATAAACATTCATTTGTCATTTAGTATTGAAGTAAAACAAGTGTTGCTCTGTATTATTTTAAAAAACTGCGATAAACGAAAAAAATAGTATTGGAGAATTATGTTTAGATAATCTAACACATGGGCTGAAAAGTCCCGGGCCTAACACATAGATGTCGCTAGTTTTATTGCAGTCACCTTTCTCTCAGTTAGTACTAACCTTCAAAAGACAGCTGTTAAAATTTCATGATATTCTTTCTATTCATTAGTTTGTGAGTTATTGTGCTAAGAGTCACGCTACTTTTATTATTTTCAAAACAATGGATCAAAAACAATTTCGTGTTTTAATTTTGCATTGCTTTTTGATGGGAAAAAAATACCGTTCAAGCGAAGCAATGGCTTGAAAAGTGTTATGGGAACTCCGCTCCATCAGAAACAACAATAGAACGTTGGTTTACCGACTTCAAACGTGGTCGTAGAGACACCGATGATGCAGAACGCAGTGGACGTCCAAATGAGGCGGTAACACCAGAAAACAACAAAAAACAAAATCGTTTTGAATGATCGAAAAGTGAAGTTGCGTGAGTTGGCTAACATCGTAAGGATATCAAAAGAACGTATTGGCTTTATATTGCATGAGCATTTGACTATGAGAAAGCTCTGTTCAAAGTGGGTGCCGCGTTTGCTCACCGTTGACCAAAAACAAGAACGTGTTGATGATTCTGAGCAGTGTTTGGCCATGTTTAAACGCAACGAACCGGAATTTTTGCGTCGATATGTGACAATGGATGAAACATGGGTCCATCACTTCACTCCGGAATCAAAACGATCGTCATCTGAGTGGACAGCAACTGGTGAACCTCGTCCAGAGCGCCCGAAAGCACAACAATCGGCTGCAAAGGTTATGGCCTCGGTATTTTGGGATGTGCGTGATGTAATATTCATCGACTATCTTGAGAAAGGATATACCATCAACAGTGAATATATATAATATAGCGTTATTGGAGCGTTTGTAGGCCGAAATTGCAAAGAAACGACCGCATATGGCAAAGAAAAAAATTTTGTTTCATCAAGACAACGCACCGTGTCACAAGTCAATCAAAACAATGGCAAAACTACATGAGTTGAACTTCGAATTGCTCCCACATCCACCGTATTCGCCAGATTTGGTTCCCAGCGACTACTGGCTGTTCGCAGACCTCAAAAAAATGCTCGCCGGTAAGAAATTTCGCACGAATGAAGAGGTTATCGCTAAAACTGAGGCCTATTTTGAGGCAAAAGATAAATCGTTCTACAAAAATAATATTGAAATGTTAGAGCAGCGCTGGAATGATTGCGTTGCTCTTGATGGAGATTACATTGATGAATAAAGCTAATTTTGAAGCAGAAAAACTGTGTTTTCTTTGTTAGGCCCGGGACTTTTCTGCCCATGTGTTATCTGTCCTGGCAGTTATTCGGTAAGTGATAATAGTGACGAAAATGATGACAGCGATATAATAATTCGGAAGCGAAGTTCTGCATTGCCACTAAGATATAATGATTCAGAAGAAGGTGAAACAAATAACGCCTAAAACGATGCAATTCCAAAAATGATGACGAACGGCGAAGCAATAATTTTGGAACCTTTCGAAGACAGCCCCGGCATAAGAATTATGCCAAGATCTTTAAAAAATGTGATGGATAGTATCAATTCATACATTAGAACCGACTTTTTCGAATATTTGGTAATGGAAAGTAATAAACATCATTATGTGGTGATGGAAAAATATAAAATTCCTTCAAGAGCAAAAGAAATAGGCAGATATAAATGTACCGGAAATAGGAAAGTTTTTTTTTTAATCCTACGTCCTTGCGGTGTTGGACTACCATTCTCTTATTTTTGTCTTCCACAGATTTCTGTTCTGAGCCAGTTGTTTGGCTACAACCCACTCCATACTTCTTTTTTCTAATGTTCTATACGTTTGCTCTTTCCAGGTGTTCTGGATCTACCTATTCTGTTTTGGTTTCAAAAATCCTCTTTGTTATTCGATCTTCTTCTATTCTGTGTATATCTCCAAACCATCCCAGTTGCCTCTCCTCTATGATTATTTCAATTGGCTTGATATTTAGACCACTAGTGCTTGTCTTATTTCTGATTTTGTGTCTCCTTATATGCTTCTTAGGACTCCCATTTCCATGGCTGTAACTTTGCTTTTAATTCTATTCGTGCTTGTCCATGACTCACTACCATATATTAGTGTTGGTCTAACCACTCTTTTACGCACCTCTATCTTTATTTGTTTTGATATTTCTTTTTAACTAAAATTGTATTCTCTCATTTGTTTCTTTCTTTGTCTCCTATATATTTTGTGATTATGCAGAGCAGGCATTTTTGCAACAATGACAACATTTCTCACCACTCACATAAGTTTGCTAAAATCCAGCCAGCCATTGTTTATTTAAAACAAAAATTTATCGATGTTAATAGACCCTGCCAACATTTGTCTTTGGATGAGTGTGTAAGTCGGTGCAGAAGAAAACTTTCGATTAAAACATATAATCCCGTAAAATTTATAAAATATTGGATACTTGTGGGAATGCTATGTGAAGCTGTCAGAAGATACGTATGTAACATACAAGAACATCAGATTTATCAAGACAATTATTATAACAGTGCCAACTTGGGTAAAATTCTTATGAAAAATAGTGCTGGGTGTGCGGAAATATTCAAAAAAATAGTGGTCTTCCTCGATTATAATGATCGAGAAACACTACAAACAATACAACTTTCAAGAGGACGGTATGAATTTCGGAGGACTCATCAAATTTTGTTAGAAGTATGGGACAATGGCAAAAGAAATATCAATATGATCTCAACTATACATTCTGTCCAATTAACGGAATTTAGAAGCAGAAGTCAAGGTCAAACGGTCCCATACTAAAACCTAATTCAGAATATAAATAAAAATAAAATAATATAGACTAAACAAGTTGTAATGTATTTTTATCAACTGTGCACTTTCCAATTCGTTTAAAGCATATATAGTTTTCAACGGAAAGAATATTATGTACAAGAACTTCCTGCACAAAGGGGTAGTTTCGTGGATTGAAGATTCTGAAGTAAATTTCGGAAAACATACACTTAGTGCCGGTTTATACACATTCAGAAAAAGTTACAGGTAGCGCAATCTAACGGATAAACACAAACATATGTTTATTCACCTTCTGACAGATAAAGTATATATAAAACAAATAAACATTAAAAAATAATTATAATTTCTTCTACTTCTTTTTCAAGATTTTAATTTTTAGTTCATCTTCTTCCTCCAAATATTCCAACTGCCACTCCTTAATTTCAATTTCTTAATCTTTGATTTGAGGTTGTTTTTCAGCAATTGTTAATTGCTTTTTTAAAAGACCTGATAGATGCCTCAGTAAGCATCACAAATTTGTCATTAATTTGTTCTTAGGTTTTCCTATCCGTAGTTTTTTAGAAACTTAAACTTTTCAGTATCCAATTTTTCTATTTCATAATTCGCAAAATTAGTTAGTCGTTCTATTTCTTTTAATAGGACGTTTTCTAATATCAAATACTGCAAATATAAACACGTGGGAACTGTTATACTACGTATATTTCGTGAAACGAATCTTTAAATGGATGTCATTGTTTGACAGCGTAAACAAAAGATCCGTTTGTCTGATGACGCTCGAAATCGAAACTGTAATTATGTGCTTCTCGTTCTCATTACAACGTACGTAAGTCTATTTTTCACTTTTATCCATTACTATACTAACCGTCTAAAAACATTAGAAAGTCCTAGTTTATTACCTATTAGATAAGATTTGGTGAATATACCAAAGCGAGATATCTGCTACCTGATAAATTTATCTTCGTGACGGCTATTTGCCACTTTATCAAAATGTGAATAAACTTGCTCTTGTAAATATAGTGACCAGTGGTCGAAGTGTAAAACCTCAAAGACAATGGAGAGTTTGTGCAGTTCAAAAAAATGTAGGACGCGGTCACGCGTGGAAACAGGATTTTTTTTTACTTTTCGAATGCGCTCATATTTACAAATTATTTTTAACGTTTTCTTACCGATAACAATCAGAACTCTGGTTATAAGTTGAAGCATATTGAGAAGTAGAAATCCTAGTTTTGTGCCATTCTTTTTGCGCACAATTTTCTGATCATGTATCAATGGCGTATTGTGAAAAAAGATGCTTCCTCAAAATCCGTCCTCTTTTCCTTGCTTTTCCCAACGCTAACATCACTACTCTTAGCATCCGCCTGTCAAGGGACAAAATTCTTTTATGAAGTACCTAAAGTTACGTAAAGCTTTTCAACAACGGAGGATCCCAACGGCAATCACTTTACAATCGGCAATAACTAAGCTTTCCGACGAGAATTCGTACATTTCCGGGTGTCGTCCGCATCTTTTAAAGCCGAAAAAAAGCGTCGACACGTGTCCCGCCGGATCCTTTCCCATAGAGTCACCGTTGCGTCCGTGTGCGCGTGTATCAATCTTAGCGACAGGGCGAGAAAGAGCCGGTTAGGGGGGAGCGGCAATTTTTCAAAAGAAATGGAATTTCTGCAGTTGGACGCGCTGCCGATCTTCTGATTGTTTCTGCTCGCCTCCGTTCCGTAATTACAATCTTGGGAATCGATTCCCTTTCCCCTCCGTGTAGCCTCGGGATGGTCAGAGGATCGAAGAGGTATACGACGATGGCCGTTGCGTTGTTATTATGTTTCTCCTTACGCCAGCGTCGTTCGTCCGGACTTTCATTGTATTAAATGGACGAATCGACGGGTCGAAGAAGTGATATCGAATTGTTATGGCGCGATATTACTAGCTGCTGGCGATCGGAATAGCGCCTGGATAAGTTTTATGGAGCTATATGCGGTTGTGCAGGGCTTAGATAATGGAAATCTAAGATCCATTTCGAGTTAGTAAAATAAAAAAGAACGTCGAAGAGAAGAAGATGCTTACCGACATTGGATTGAGATGAATTTAATAGAGTCCTTGTCCAAACAGTAAATGTAACTTGTATAAAGGAATCTCGAAAATTATAAAAGATATGGAAGAATTTCAGAAAGTCAAATCCTAGTAGTTACTAGAGGGTAGTCAATTTAAAACAACAACATAAACATTACAATAAATAGCCATGATAATATGGCTGTATAATAATACACAGAGGGCGTGTGACTGTCTATAGGGCCTCACTGATTACCAAGAGAATTAACAATATAATGCAAAAAAAAATCAGTTTTTCCCAATCGAGGGCGCAATCCTCTACCCTTGAATATATATTTTAAGATCCCGATCCTCCAGGGTGCTAGCTTGTTCGTCGGCGAGGGAGTGGATAAAGTAAAATTCTTAAAATTTCCGGAATTAAAATGGTCTATAGGAGGCGCCACCTGATTAAAGGAACCTTGTCACGAGGCGGGGAAAACAGGACCCTCGTAGATGGTTTAGGAAAAGAGGAAGGCGATCTCGAGAAAAAAAAGACTTTTTCGGTATCGTATCATCCCAAAGTTAAAAGATTTAATAATTCAAAATAAATAAAATAATTAAATAATTCAAATTGTAATTCTATTGCATTATTACCACCATAATTAAACAATAACTAAGTCTTACTAGTTTAATATGTCAAAATCAATCTCTCCTAGAGTAAAGGGTAATTTTCCAAAATAATATATATATAGTAATGGGATTTCTGAGGCCTCTGTTCTCTTCAATAACATGCCATTTTTTTATTATATTTGCTAGACTTACCTTTCAATAGTAAAATTTGATAATATATTGTTAATTCTTTTAATCTAATCTATTTTCATTCATTTCAATTTATTTCAATATAAGCAAAATCCCTAATAAAAGAACTCACTCAGTAACATTTACGAACCCTGAAAGAAAATTTCACCACAATATATATAACATATATATATATAGTGTATATATATTGTCATTGTACTTAGGTTTATAGCTGAAAAAGTACAACTTATAGGTACTGCTTACACTTCGGGAGTGTTAATTTTTTTTAATAACAATGAAATTATAGTGTTTTTTTAATCCAACATACTACAGTTACTTATAGTGTCATATGTATACTCCTTTGGAGCTAGCACTGTCTGAATTGTTGAATCTGGAATCACTTTAGTACCACCATATTAACAAAGAAACTCATTCGTTTTATCATTTCAGGTCAGTACCTTTTGAAGCACTGTGATATGGTTGAAACATACTTACTTTTACTATAAACACAGCACACACACTCTCATACAAAACCTAGTGAAAATAGTAGATATAATTTTATGGCTATCATGTGATTTTGGTAACGATATTAAATATTTTGTCACATAATTATCTGTGTTGAAGTTGTCTATTCCCTTGCTATAAGAATGCTACCTATTATTAAATTAATATATTACAGGCATATATTCCATGATGGCAGCTATTTTTAAAATGTTGAGCCCATCCAGAACTAAGAAAGCATTTACTTGTTTGAAATATCTTACGCTGGAAAACCTGTTTGAAGCAGTTATATTCAGAGGTAAACATTTTAATTTATCAGCCTGAGTAAAGATGAAAGATAATGGTATATAACGGTATTTGTATGCTGCTAAATAGAACATCAGTATCCTTTATTTACCAGATACTGTTGGAAAGCCATAAGATGTTCGTGAATTAAGTGTTCGGTGTTGATACAGTGTTGAAACTTATATTTAGGGTACATCTTGCCTATGCACCAGTGTGAATGTTGAAGGATTCCCACTCTTTCCCTTTTTTTTGGAATTATATACACATCGTAATCAATTTTAATAAAACTTGTTTTTCAAGCATCACAAAGACTTCATTCAAATGGATACCAATACATGAAGGGGACAGCGCTGATGTAGCTTTATTAGATATCGGTGAATCATAGGAACCAGGCCGAGATTTACAAACCACGTCCCAATACAAGCAGTTCGAATTTTTTCACCGATACTATTTCTGCAGCTGATGAAAATAGACTTGGAAATTTCCTCTTGCCTTTATTATTTTTGGAAATTTTTGTATTTGTCAGTCTAGATTTAAATAGCAAAATCACATGCTCATTAAATTTACGTCTAAAAATTATATCTGCATTATTTTTTACCTGTGAGAATTACAAGTTCATTAAATATTAGAGTAAATTTACTGAGAACCATTAATTTTACAAGATAAATTGTTGGTAGTAAAGTTGCCATCGATTGTACATATAATTTCACTAAATCTATTTTTACAGTGTTCAAGGTGTATATGCACGCACTTCTGCTTCAGCTTCTATTGCCTTTAATGCTTTACAAATTCTACGGTTGCAAAAATTTTAAAGTTGTATCATTTTCCAGTGAGAACAATGTTTCTCTTTCAGCATGAAGAAGGATATCTTTTATTATGTCGTGCAATTCGATTTTATTGGAATTAGTAGATTGGTCATTATTATTACCGACAACGACAAATAAATTACAGTTATAATATTTACGGCGACCATCTTCAATACCACAAGTCTGCTACACAATCAATCCAACCGATATAATCCCAAGTGTGATGAACTGTAACACATGGGCTGAAAAGTCCCGGGCCTAACAAAGAAAACACGTTCTTTTTGGTACAAAATTAGCTTTATTCATCAACGTAATCTCCATCAAGAGCAACTCAATCATTCCAGCGCCTCTCTAACATTTCAATACCACTTTTGTAGAACGATTTATCTTTTGACTCAAAATAGGCCTCAGTTTCAGCGATAACCTCTTCATTCGTGCGAAATTTCTTACCGGCGAGCTTTTTTTTGAGGTCTGCGAACAGCCAGTAGTCGCTGGGAGCCAATTCAAATCAATTCATGTAGTTTTGCTTTTGTTTTGATTGACTTGTGACACGGTGCGTTGTCTTGATGAAACAAAATGATTTTCTTTGCCATATGCGGTCGTTTCTTTGCAATTCCGGCCTTCAAACGCTCCAATAACGCTATATAATATTCACTGTTGATGGTATTTCCTTTATCAAGATAGTCGATGAATATTATATCACGCACATCCCAAAATACCGAGGCCATAACCTTTCCAGCCGATTGTTGTGCTTTCGGGCGCTTTGGACGAGGTTGACCAGTTGCTGTCCACTCAGATGACGATCGTTTTGATTCCGGAGTGAAGTGATGGATCCATGTTTCATCCATTGTCACATATCGATGCAAAAATTTCGGTTTGTTACGTTTAAACATGGCCAAACACTGCTCAGAATCATTAACACGTTCTTGTTTTTGGTCAACAGTGAGCAAACGCGGCACCCACTTTGAACAGAGCTTTCTCATAGTCAAACGCTCATGCAATATAAAGGCAATACGTTCTTTTGATACCTTTATGATGTCAGCTAACTCACTTTTCGATCATCAAAACGATTTTGTGGATTTTTTTGATGTTTTCTGGTGTTACCACGTTTGAAGTCAGCAAACCAATGTTTTATTGTTGTTTTTGATGGAGCGGAGTTCCCATAACACTTTTCAAGCCATTGCTTCGCTTGAACGGTATTTTTTCCCATCAAGAAGCAGTGTAAAATTAAAACACGAAATTGTTTTTGATCCATTGTTTTGAAAATAAGGAAAGTAGCGTGACTCTTAGCACAATAACTCACAAACTAATGAATAGAATATCATGAAATTTTAACAGCTGTCTTTTGAAGGTTAGTACTAACTGAGAGAAAGGTGACTGCAATAAAACTAGCGTCACCTATGTGTTAGGCCCGGGACTTTTCAGCCCATGTGTTATATATACTATTTCTTTATCGCATTCACTTTATCTTTTTACAAAAACATGGTTACTATTTACTTTTGGTAACAAACAATCTAATCTAACGAAACCAATACACTAAATACAATTAAAAACAAATTTTACATTACTACAAAATAGGTTGCCTCGTCACTAGATCAAGCCATTATTACGCGTAACATTACTTAAGTTTTCATCTCTCCCTTGTAGGTCATAAAGAAAGAAATACATTAAAACGCTGCTGTTTGTCTTCCCATCTTCAGAATGTAAATTACGCCATTACCTAGTTACTTATTCCGTTTTAAAAACGATTTATTATACGGCGAACGCCTTACTAAATCCCATTTCAACCCCTTTCATCAAACCCTTCCAATGCCCCTTCACTCTACTCGCCCGCTATTAGTAAGGAAATTATTTTTAAACTGACCCGAGCCAGGGAGGAGCTTCCGCGCTTCCCTTTCGAAAGCAAGGAGCTAAAAAATGAGGTAGTAAAAATGGCCCAGCAATTAGTTACCGCATAGCCGTAAGTAACGAGGTAAGTAAACAATCTGGAGTCTCGGCTAAAGTAATTTGCTACGGTCTTACGATAAATCTGCTTTACAAATTACGCGATAACTGCAGCAAATTTTTTTCAAAGCGATTTTCACTCTAGATATCACTAATTGGCGTAAATTTAAGATAGTTTGAAGTGGAAACTATATGCGATATGTAGATAAAAATCTTAGTTAGATGGATATATCAAATATCTTATTCGCTTAGCGAAGTGTATATACTTCGGTGTAATTTGTTTAGTTGCTTTATAAACGACGAAAGTTTGGTATTACTTAGAATTGCAATAGTAGAGGTATTGTTTTGTGAATTCCATTACTGATAAATAATAAAAGTACCCTTAATATATATATTTCACCTTCTTAAGCATGCATATTTCGCCGAAGACCGGCTCGACAAATAAGCGCCACGTACTCGGCAAAATATGCGGGATTACCTCACCGTTGGCCGGCCATTTCCCGTACATAAATCAATAGAATTGTTATCTAGTACTTATAGCGCGCCGGCCGGTATAATCCGGACCGGCCGGAGTTAAAAGCGGCGCATTATTCATTTCAATTAAAAGGACCACCACCCGGACACACAAGAGTCACTTAAATATGTACATTCGCACAATGTCGCCATTAATTTATTCCTTCTGCTTATTCGAACTAATTGCGACAGATTAATTTTAGGTAGAAATTAAAAGATGGCGCTGGCGACCGGCCAACTCGTAATAGTAACTCGGCCGGTAACGCTGCGAAACGGTCCTGGCGGATTTTAATTGCGACCATTGAAAATTGTATACGTGCATGTATGTGTTGTACGGGCAAAAGGGAACAATAAAACCTTCGGCAAATTCGGACAGCAAACTGCTCTCTTATCAACATTCCCTATGTTTTAACCATAATTTTGAGTTAGTTCGAGTAATTTCGATTTAAACTTGGTGCAATTAACTTTTCGTAAAGGTCTGTGCTTAGAAATCAAGGTCAAAACAGAAATCTATTTTGTTCGACTGCAATTTACTCTCTCAGGAGTCAAGAATTATTTTTACAGATTTTATAATAATTTTTAAAGTTTAGAGACAAGTTTCATACAATAAGTTAACATAACGCTGCTTAAATACAACTACTCGTGGTATTTGTGGGGATCATTTACAGGAAACACAATGTAAAACAATATGCGATTTCTAACATCTTTCTCTGCTAACATTGCAATTACCTCTCGGCTACTATCACCGTATCTAAACTAACAGCTTATGCGAGCATTCTTGGCGGTATCTAATGTCACAAAAATATACACTTGCTTGCTGTTCAAACACAGCGAAATAAACGGGTACAGTTTCGCAACCCTTTTCCCGAGTAGCTCATGGACTGCTAAACTGGAGAAGACGCGCACTGACAGTGCATATGGTAACTGCATATGTAAATGATCCCTCAGGCTTACCATGATGTATTAAAACACATCGCAAAAATACCTACAAAACAATACCTTAACACAACGCACACACTCTCGGTTTAGCAGTCCATGAGCTACTCGGGAGAAGGGTTGGGAAACCCGCTTGTTACCTGTGTTTCAGGGGCAAGCGATCTTCGCACGGCACTGAAACTTGCCCCTCTTTACCGAGACTAAGACTACTTATAAGCCACTGTGTGTGGTGAAATAATTGTTATATTTAGTTATTAAAGTGTAAATCATAAAGAGAAGAATATATGTAACGTTTCATAATTATCTGAATTTCTGGATTTGGGACTGTCACTTATGAGCGGATAGAGAAGTTATTTTCTCATAATCTACATGTCAATATATCAGTATCTTCATTTACAATGCACATATTTAGTGAATAAAAAAGAACTTAGCTGTTTTATACATGTAAACTTCTGGAAAATTGGTATCAAATTCGTGGCAACACTGATCTTGCGCTATTAATACTTTAGAGGTTATAGAATCGCTTATAAGTCGCTTGTCGCTATAATTCTCGATGTTAGACTGTTGCTACATCATTTTTCTCGTAATTAAAGTCGGCAATTTGCGCTATGTATATAATTATAACGAATTATCAGGCGTTGAGATTTAGAAAAGATAAGGAAGAATGGTGAACGTTCATAGTACACCTAATAAAGCAGCATATATGCATGTAATGTACGGTAATTTACAGGATTATGGGAAATTATATTTTATATAGGGGTTTTACGCTTTAAAAATGGCTATTACGTGTTATGCACGTATATATAAACTGCCTTATAAACTTTATAGGTATCGATTTTGTCATTTCTTTTCCTTTCTGAAGATTGCAAATTGCTGTAACAATGTTATATTGGTAAAGGTTGGTCCATTTACTTTAATAGGATCTGTAGTAAGATTATACCGTGATATCATAAAGTTTCTAAGACGAAGATACCATTAAAATAGAAAATATGTCTGAACTTAAGCCAGGTATTATAACTTAACGGTTTTGAAAATTATTTTTACAGTGACATTAACTGTTGTCAATTGATGTATTAGAACTGCTGAAAGCAATTTTGAATATCGAGTATGAATAAATTCAACTATGGTTTACAATACAGTGCAAAAAGTGTACATGATTGAAGCCTACTTTCGAACTGGAATGCGAACTGATGGAATTAAGGTGTATAGTCAGCGTGCAATTCTTATAAACGTCTTTCCAATTGCAATGGTGTATTTTGTGAGACTGATTAACTGAGAAATCGTTGTTTTTATTGCAAAGTTTTAGGGGCACTGGTTGAACCCTATGGATCAAAGCTACAGCGTAACAAAGGATAAAATAATGCAAAATCGTATGCTAACGCGCACAAAAAATAGGAGTCGAGAGCTCGCGTGTCAAATCACTACCTTGTTATTGTATCATACCAACAAATAGCTTAAAAAGACGAGAATTATGTAATACACGTCCTGCTTGCAATACGATTGGTAGCAGCTACTTCCGTCTTTGATTCACTTTTTGGGAGTTGGAATAAAGGAGCCTTACAGCACTTGAAATAAAAAATTCAGCGTTAAAAGTTACTTTCTTCATAATTTAAATGTCAAAATCTCCATTTGCAGATAGAGTTTGACGACTTCCATTTTCTACAACGAACTAAGCAGTGTTATATAACAAATGAGGTTACAGCCTTTCACTATGATTTTGCTAGCTACATACGGATGTCATATAAAAATAAGTAGTATAAAAGCTACGTAAATATGTTTGTAATGATTTTTATCTGACGAGTTCAAAATTATCAAATGTAATTTTGAAGCATCCTGTATAAACATATAGTTGCCGGCTTGTGTTGTTGAACTATGTTTAATTTCCAATATAAAGCTGCTGTAGTGTGTACTATATCTCGCAATCAATTATGATGATCCAGGGAAAACCGAATAGCATAAGGGAATTCACAGGTATAGCAGTAAACTCCACTCCCATTGTCAACCGTGTTACCGACTGAGTATAGTCGGTAACACGGTTGACAATGGGAGCCCACGTGCTCTCGAAACGCTGCGTTCCGCATAATTAATTAATTTGTGTGAGTGGAGTTTACTGCTATACCTGTGAATTGTACATCCACACAGTCCTTGGAATCGTCATTTGAGCATAAGGGAAAATTATACATTTCCCTTTTTCAGCGTTTATTTCAAAATTTGTGCAAACATATTTGTTTAAAGAAACACGTTAAACGTGCAATATCCGTGGATTTGTGCCCTACAATGGTTTAGTATCCCGTTCGCTGACGAAAGTTTATCGCTATCCGTTTAACGTAAGATTTGTCGAAAATGGCATACATTTTTCAAACGGCCAAGTCGAAGGACTGACATCTCCCAACCTCGTATTTCGCCTTTTCATCGGAAGGATATGATTCGGGTAAACCGAAACGAGAGATTAAGCAGTAGCGGCACTATGTGAAACACCATCCAGGCTTATATTCCCCAAAGGTACCGCGAATTACCCCACTGGCAATATAATTTAAGCTAATTTAATAAGTTCTAAATTCTGATCAACATTACAATTTTTGTACTGATTTAACATTCTTTGTGTATTTTTCTGTAAGAATTTTAACTTTCAAATTACTTATATTCTTTCAAATTTCTTTTTTGTATATCAGGCCAAGAATTTATGGAGCCTACCTCGTATATACACATACTATTGTACATACATGTATAAGAGAACCTGAATAACTGCAATTATTGGGATTATTACATATCCTACATACATAACAGCTGTACATAGGCTAGAGGGGAAACCGAGAATACATTTTATTCTTAATTATATTTTTTGCGCATGCGCATTGAGTTTCATTATAAAACCTGCCAAATAAGAGAGCATTTTCTAAGTATTGGTCAGGAAATTCACGAGTGAATTGATGAGCAGGCTACAGTGGTCACTGTTCAAAACGGGAGAACGTAACATCTATGTATGTCCTTACATTTTTAGGAAAACGTTAATTTATTTTCTTACTTTAACAGTCACGTTAAAAGCGTTCGTAATATCCAGTTAGAATCGAATTCAAAGGGTTTACAAAAGTCAAAAATACACCATCCATGCAAAATGCAAAAAGCAAACCACGCCACTTCCTTTGAGTCAAGCGACGAATACCATTACGACGAAAACGGGTTTTAACGATAGCACACGTTCTCTCTCTCTCTCTCTGTCTGTATCCAGAAAAGTACTTACTCCATGTTGCACGTTTCCGGAAAGTAAATATGTCGAGCCATATTCGAAAGCTTATAGCTTATGTACACAGATATTCGTCCTTCATTGCTAGTCTAAATATGTGTGTACATACACATACATAGTCCTAACGAGCAAAACTCAACTTGCCATCGGCTTGTATGCAAAACAAGTTAATGGCGTCGTACTTATCGGTTTAAGACGCTACGTGCTATGTATCTACTTTATATCTGCATGTATGTATGTACATATGTATATGCATATATCTAAGAATATTTAAAGCACTTCGGAACGGTAATGGTATTGAAGAGCTGTCTCGGTGGAATGTAGATGGAAGATGGCGCAGTTTCTCTATCAACTCACGTTAGTGAGTAAATTGCTATACGTTTTAAGTGGTATATCGAAAGGTAATCGTAAATATATAAATGTGTATATTTGGGTACATTGCTCGAAATGGTGGTAAGAAGTACCACTAAATATACTTTCGTAACGTGTAAAATTATAAACTTTACTCAATATTTAGATTTTCATCGTAAATAACGTTAAAGCAGAAATGATATTAGAGTATACGTTGATCTTTTTCATCTTCTAGTCAATAAATAGACTAGATACTTCTTAGAGAAGTGCGTAACCATCCAGTTTTTCCGATTATCTTTACTTTTTTCAATGTTTAATTTCCGCATTTATATTCCACAATCCGTTTTGGTTTATTTCTAGATTTGTTGCAATTTCGTTTCAGGTGCTAAATCCATGTCACCAGTAAATAGTAATTCTTATGATGTCACATTCATCATCATCCATTAGGCTATTGGTAGAGATTCCTTAGTAATAAGAGTCGAATGGTTTCTCGTTTGTCATAGTCGTAACGGTTGTCGGGTTCCGCCGTGTTATTAGGTTTTTTGTCCATGACTTTTCGCGAACTGCGATTCGCATTTTCAAAGATACAAAGTACTACCGCAGTTGTTCGCGAAACGTCAGGGACAAAACACCTAGTGACACGGTAAAACCCGACAACTGTTACGACAATAATAGTCGAAGTTATATTTTATAATAGCAGTATTAATAATAATATATACAATAGAACTAGTACTAAATTAAAGATGTTACAATCACGACCTTTGCTAATTTTGTTTTAACATGTCTCCATTCACTTTAATTTCACAACTTGCTTTTTAGTATGTAACACATGGGCTGAAAAGTCCCGGGCCTAACACATAGATGACGCTAGTTTTATTGCAGTCACCTTTCTCTCATTTAGTGCTAACCTTCAAAAGACAGCTGTTAAAATTTCATGATATTCTTTATATTCATTAGTTTGTGAGTTATTGTGCTAAGAGTCGCGCTACTTTTGTTATTTTCAAAACAATGGATCAAAAACAATTTCGTGTTTTAACTTTACACTGCTTCATGATGGGAAAAAATACCGTTCAAGCAATGGCTTGAAAAGTGTTATGGGGACTCCGCTCCATCAGAAACAACAATAAAACGTTGATTTGCTGACTTCAAACATGGTCGTAGAGACATCGATGATGCAGAACGCAGTGGACGTCCGAATGAGGCGGTAACACCAGAAAACATCAAAAAATCCACAAAATCGTTTTGAATGATCGAAAAGTGAAGTTACGTGAGTTAGCTGACATCGTAAAGATATCAAAAGAACGTATTGGCTTTATATTGCATGAGCATTTGACTATGAGAAAGCTCTGTTCGAAGTGGGTGCCGCGTTTGCTCACTGTTGACCAAAAACAAGAACGTGTTGATGATTCTGAGCAGTGTTTGGCCATGTTTAAACGTAACAAACCGAAAAAACCGGAATTTTTGCGTCGATATGTGACAATGGATGAAACATGGATCCATCACTTCACTCCGGAATCAAAACGATCGTCATCTGAGTGGACAGCAACTGGTGAACCTCGTCCAAAGCGCCCGAAAGCACAACAATCGGCTGGAAAGGTTATGGCCTCGGTATTTTGGGATGTGCGTGGTGTAACATTCGTCGACTATCTTGAGAAAGGAAATACCATCAACAGTGAATATTATATAGCGTTATTGGAGCGTTTGAAGGCCGAAATTGCAAAGAAGCGACCACATATGGTAAAGAAAAAAATTTTGTTTCATCAAGACAACGCACTGTGTCACATGTCAATCAAAACAATGGCAAAACTACATGAATTGAACTTCGAATTGCTCCCACATCCACCGTATTCGCCAGATTTGGCTCCCAACGACTACTGGCTGTTCGCAGACCTCAAAAAAATGCTCGCCGGTAAGAAATTTCGCACGAATGAAGAGGTTATCGCTGAAACTGAGGCCTATTTTGAGGCAAAAGATAAATCGTTCTACAAAAGTGATATTGAAATGTTAGAGCGGCGCTGAAATGATTGCGTTGCCCTTGATGGAGATTACGTTGATAAATAAAGCTAATTTTGAACCAAAAAACCGTGTTTTCTTTGTTAGCCCCGGGACTTTTCAGCCCATGTGTTATGTGTATTCCAGTTGCAATCCTATATTTATATTTTCAGTCAGTAAAATTTAAAAACAAAATGAGGGACTTTTATTCCATCGAGTATTAAATTTTAAAATCACTAGCCAAAAATCAGCTCTTTCTAAACGAAAAATTATATTCCACAGGAAAATATTTCCTCCAAAATATAGTTTTCTGCCTGTCCACATTTAAAAATAAAGCTATTAACAATTTATATTTCCCGTCAATACATTCGAATAAATAATTTAAATTTCCCGCTAATCCCTGCTAACGCCGGGCACCTGAAAATGGCAATGTGAGAAAGATAAAACATCTAGCTAAATTATAAATAACCTTGTTGCATTGTGTCGATCATCTGATGTGATCTTTGGCCACCACATAGATTGCAAATTTTAAAATCTCCAGGCAGGAATCAGTACTTTCTAAATCAGAAACTATACTCCACAGGAAGATGTTTCCTCTAAAATATAGTTTTTATTTACGTGTTGCCGACTTCTGCCTGTCTACGTTTAGATATAAAACTATTAACAATTTACATTTCCCGTCAATACATTCGAATAAATAATTTAAATTTCCCGCTAATCTTGGCCACTCAGGTCACCTGAGAATGACGTGATCTATGGTCAGCACACAGATCGCAAACGCGATTCGTTTCTGGCGGGACTATCGACTAATTCATAAAATGTTAAACAAATATTTATTAATTCATTTAAAAAGAGAAAAATGGCGGCGTTAGATAAACAAAATCATATAAAACAATTCTAGATGCAGGATACGCTTACTGAGAAGTCACATTTCAGAGTTT
The DNA here is from genome assembly GCA_023509865.1 of Trypoxylus dichotomus. Lineage (NCBI taxonomy): Eukaryota > Metazoa > Arthropoda > Insecta > Coleoptera > Scarabaeidae > Trypoxylus > Trypoxylus dichotomus. The sequence goes on from CM042077.1 coordinate 63,678,838, forward strand.
GCTTGCAATTTTATACAATAGTATAGATTAGGCATCAAAATATCAAATAAAATAAAAAAGTTTTCGTTAAAACAAGTCCCAATGATGTAATCACGTTTGAATGCATATTCGGCCATTACATCGAAAGACGTAGAAATGAAGATGAAAAGCGACTTTCTTATGAAAATTTCTAAAAATACAATACTATATGATCATATCAACGTACGCTCTAGCATTGAAATTATTTCTTCAATATATCTTGTTGGTAGTGAGTAGTGAATTGACACTGACAAATAAAATATATTCACCATGTGTACTGTATTGGTTTATTAAGACAAAAATGTTTATAATCAATCAAAAAGTTTTCATTATCCAATCATAGCTCAGAAATGGTATAAACTTAGAAAATAGAGAATGAATCTTTGCCACCATGTTTAGATGAATTTCGAGCAGAATTTTCAAATATGACAGTTTACGGCAAGTTATTCTAGAATCAGTATCCCGAAAACCAGGTAGTAGTAGACTATCAAAACAAACAAGCAAAGACATGCCAAACAACCGTCAAAGAGGATCTACAAAAATTTCCATACAAGTTTTTACCGGTTTTTAGGTATGATGAACAGTGATGATGTTATTAACAAATTCTTCTTCTCAGATGAAGCATGGTATCACTTATCACGAAATATAAACAATGCGCATCTGGTCTAGTGAAAATCTACAATGAAATTTTTCAAGGACCCCTGCATTCCCAAAAAATTGGGGTTTGGTTTGTTGTTTCTCATAGTTGGATTAGTGGTCCAATATTCTTCAATGATACCATAAATGTGGAACGATATCGTAATCATTTATTACAACCACTTGTAAATCAACTGCATGACGATAAACTTCGCGAGGAATATTTCCAGCAAAATAATGCAACATCCCATACGACAAGGGAAACGGTGGAATTATTGCATGAATTCTTTGATAATCGGATTTGACAATTATGGATTATCTCATATATCCAAACTTAAGAAAATGGAATATTTACAAATCGTCCTCATACAATCGGTGACAATTACACTACATAATTTAAGGAATGCCTTCAATAATATGAAACGAAGAGTGGCATTAGGTATAGAAAATGAAGGAGCTCACTTTGAACATTTAATGTGACCATTCTTTATTGTTTTTTTATTTCTTCATCTGAAACGTGTGTGTAGTTATTTGTCAAAACGTCAAAACCTAATGTGATAACCTCATATCAACGGAATAACATAAACTGTACCACCTACCCTTAAATCCTGCAGAATAAGTCAATTTACACGTTTAAGTTATGCTACCAACAGTTTACAGAATAAAAATTTCATGGTTTGCTAAAGGGTAAATTTAATCGATCATATAGTATTTACTCCTCACATTTTATCCACAGTGCATAATGATGCGTAGTTCCAACTAAAATACCAATTTCAACATATTCGATGTAAACACCGGCGCATCCACCAAAATTTTCCGCCATATCGCATTCTTTTCCGTAATAATTCGGTCAGGAATAATAAAAAAGACACAAACGTGAAAAAAAACATATAGAAAGCATCAACAGCTGAAAGCTGGAGAGAGTTAAGTGCAGAACGTAAGTTTACCAACCTGTCGGCAAACGGTTTCCCGGATACTTTCCACTTCGTCGAACACAATACAAATCAAGTTTATGGGCGGTAAGTATTAAAGTACCTACGCTTACGGCGGCGAGAACAACTCTTAAAGATTAGTTATCCATGGATATGCACACAATATAACACATAAGAGCGTCTTTCTTACTTTATTCCGTCTAAAACATTTTTTTTAGATGCGCTTAAAATGTTTGCCGTGAACTTACTCGAGTTTTAACACGTGTTATTTGCTCTTTCTATAAAAATCGTGAACGTATGTATATTTGCCGAAAAAATAACAAAAGTAAGGAAGAAAGCGAATAAGAACTGGAGTTCGTAAGCTGTTTTTTTTTTCGTTTGCGCTCGAATAAAAAAGTAAACAAACAAACCGTTCGAACTGGAAACAGGCGCGCGACGTGTTTAACTGTCGAAAAACGACAACAAGAAAAGGACGAAATTACGTATTCCGCTTTTTCTTGTAACTTTAACGGAATCTGTCCGCTTCGGAGTCCGTTTTTATGACGGTGATTTTCGGGAGCAGCTTCCACCGGTTCCCGCCGACCAGGAGCGCCTTTTGTAACGCGTGCTTTCGTCGACTAAAAGCCTAAACGGTCCATAGTGTTATCGCGGTAGATAGCAAAATGCCGGGTAGAAGTTCGCCGCTCGTACGATAGAGGGAGCGCCCGATAGAGTGCGAAAATACACGAGGATAAAGGAATGAGACCGCAAAATACTGTTGATGGTATCGTTAGAAGTGATATTGAAGTGTTGCGCATAATTATACAGGGTGTATTTGATACATATTCGATATTGGGTGGCAAGGCAAGTGAAGCTATATCGAATCGAATCATCGTATTCCATTTCAATGAGTATCAGGCTGTGTTAGGTCTTGAAGCCTTATTTTGGGCGATCTAGATGATATCTTTTTAAGAAATAATAATATCCTTTATTCGCTTCGATATATATATATATATATATATATACCTGGATATGAATAAAAACGATTCAATGCTACATATCACAGTTTATGGTATTTTTTAGTTATGAAAAAGGGGTATTGTCTTATTATTTCCATTTTCACTAATACAAATGTAGCGTTAAATTTAATATTAGTTTTACAAACTACGTAAATCGTGTTAGCAAAAACTCGCTTAGCCAATTCATTATAAATCTGTTATTCATATCGTCAATAGCGGTGTAAGAATGAACTTTAGCGAGAAAACGAATACAACGCTCATTTTATTTTGGCTGGGCTTATGGCATGTCATAAAATGTAAACAAATCTGTGTTGAGGCCTGGTGCTTATCTACACCTACAACTGGAGTCTTTCCCTTTTCCAGTCGTCCAGTATATTATTGAGCAACTACTGGCTCAGATGTCAATGACAGAAGTGCCGGAAAAATTCAATACATTCCTGCTATCACGGAAATGTATTCACCAACCTACGTTAAAGATTCAAGTCATAAAATGGAATTGGGAAGATATTAACAGTCAATTAATATATTTAAATGAAGTTTGCAATTGAAAAGAAAAACAACTGAATTAATAACAAACTGATGAATAAAAAGAATCAGAATCCAGGTCGAAAAAAATTTAACACCACTTCCCATCTCGAACAATAGAGTGCCACCTCTAATGGTTTTGTTGAGCGTGCCAACTATTGAGAACACACGTAAGCTTATAACACATGGGCTCTAACACATAGATGACGCTAGTTTTATTGCAGTCACCTTTCTCTCAGTTAGTACTAACCTTCAAAAGACAGCTGTTAAAATTTCATGATATTCTATTCATTAGTTTGTGAGTTATTGCGCTAAGAGTCACGCTACTTTTGTTATTTACAAAACAATGGATCAAAAACAATTTCGTGTTTTAATTTTACACTGCTTCTTGATGGGAAAAAATACCGTTCAAGCGAAGCAATGGCTTGAAAAGTGTTATGGGGACTCCGCTTCATCAGAAACAACAATAAAACGTTGGTTTGCTGACTTCAAACGTGGTCCTAGAGACACCGATGATGCAGAACGCAGTGGACGGACAAATGTGGCGGTAACACCAGAAAACATCAAAAAAATCCACAAAATCGTTTTGAATGATCGAAAAGTGAAGTTGCGTGAGTTAGCTGACATCGTAAAGATATCAAAAGAACGTATTGGCTTTATATTGCATGAGCATTTGACTATGAGAAAGCTCTGTTCAAAGTGGGTGCCGCGTTTGCTCACTGTTGACCAAAAACAAGAACGTGATGATTCTGAGCAGTGTTTGGCCATGTTTAAACGTAACAAACCGAAATTTTTGCGTCGATATGTGACAATGGATGAAACATAGATCCATCACTTCACTCCAGAATCAAAACGATCGTCATCTGAATGGACAGCAACTGGTGAACCTCGTCCAAAGCGCCCGAAAGCACAACAATCGGCTTGAAAGGTTATGGCCTCGGTATTTTGGAATGTGCGCGGTGTAATATTCATCGACTATCTTGAGAAAGGAAATACCATCAACAGCGTTATTGGAGCGTTTGAAGACCGAAATTGCGAAGAAACGAGCGCATATGGCAAAGAAAAAAATTGTTTCATCAAGACAACGCACCGTGTCACAAGTCAATCAAAACAATGGCAAAACTACATGAATTGAACTTCGAATTGCTCCCACATCCACCGTATTCACCAGAGTTGGCTCCCAGCGACTACCGGTTGTTCGCAGACCTCAAAAGAATGCTCGCCGGTAAGAAATTTCACACCAGTGAAGAGGTTATCGCTGAAACTGAGGCCTATTTTGAGGCAAAAGATAAATCGTTCTAGAAAAGTGGTATTGAAATGTTAGAGCGGCGCTGAAATGATTGCGTTGCTCTTGATGGAGATTACGTTGATGAATAAAGCTAATTTTGAACCAAAGAAACCGTGTTTTCTTTGTTAGGCCCGGGGCTTTTCAGCCCATGTGTTAAGTTATAAGCTGTTATAAGTTGTAGCACTTTAACGAAAGCCTATAGGTGGATGATTCACACAAGGAAAAAAACGAAGACTAACAACCTTTGTAAACAAATCTAAAAGTACTAAACTAAATTATTAAAAATACACAAATTATCAGTGCTTATTTCTTTTTATAAATGGTATCTCGGGATCACAGCCAATTCACGTCAGAGGAAATAATAAAAAAAATTAAAACTTAAATTAGGAATCAGTAATTTTATTGACCTCCACTGAAAGCAAGTACGGTGATATAAAACATGGACACCCATTTCACATTCCGGGGCCTATCGGGATGACTGACACAGTATGCACTCACAAGAAAACGGCCATCGGAAAACAGGTTAACACGTGACATAGGGATGGTTGTTACTTCCATTGGAGCTCAGATTCAAATTTTCATCTGTTTCAGCATTTCTATAAGCAAACTGTACACTTATCGATTGTTAGAATGCAAAAATGTAATAATAGAAGTAGGCAGTGGGAACTTTAGTGAGACTAAAAGGTTAATGAGTGAGTCAATAGTGCTTGTATGTAGCTGATTCCACATATCCTGATCTAAATAAATGGGCTGGATAAAGACCATATCTAAATTTAATACGGGTAATAATACTACGGTTGGTATATATCATTTGCCACAAATCTCTCCACTTTCTATTCAACACCTTCCGTTTGAAAATTGCAAAACACTCTCCACAAGAAAAGATGGGATTGAAAATTACTCCATCGGTACAACGGACTTTAGCGAAACTGTCAACACTTTCATTACCAAAAATCCTAACACGACTTCGAACCCAAAAATATTTTGTATATGTATCTCTGAACCGCAGGTGTGATAAAACTTTCATAATATCTAATAATATATGATTTATTTTACTGATAGATATGTTTCAAAAATGTTTCCCGTTTTTCTTCTCTAAAGTGTTTTTCCTTACGTGACTTAACTGGTTCATCCATTGGAGAAGGAATTATTGATTTTCTATCTGATATTCTCGTGTGTATTAAATATACTACGGAAACTCTTATTACTGTCAAGCCGTAATTTATATATATTTATATTTAATTCAAAAGAAACATTTACATTGTATTACTCAAATGTTTGTTAATCCTTTTTCCAAACCAATAATGGTAATTCCACCGTATGCTTCCACCGCATATAATCTAGATACGACAAAAACATTGTTTATATATAATACGACAATAGCTTTAAAAAAAAGAAGAAACATATATGTACACATTCATATAGCTTCGTGTAGCACCCCTTGCCTAAATCAATAGTTTCTACCACGAAATTGTTTACCTATACGACTTCTATATTGAATTATAAATGAGAAGCTCACAAAGTACTGTAAGGCCTTTCCTCATACGCGTATTGCGTATACATACGAATCCTGTTAACCTTGACCTATTACATGTCATCCTGGATATCATTGCTAACATTCCTTCTCTCGAACAAAATCGTAACGAATAAATGCTGTCTGCGTATAATCCATCGCGTTTACGTGGATTTTTGAAAATTTCGTTAATACACGTAAAAGTTTAATTTAGCTGGGTAAACTATAATATACTAAATGGTATAGGCGTGGCCCGTTTCATTAACCGTAATTGAGGAGTTAATTTGTTTAATGGCGTTACGAAATTGTGTCAAATCATCAGATTAAAAGCGAACATTAAGTTGTTATGACCGAGAATAGAGGAAGTTGTAGTACACATACTTTGTTAAGGTTTTGTTAGAACTAATTGTCTTTAAATTGAATTGTCGTATTTCCTTCATTATATAATGAAGGATGAAGAATAAATATCGAGAAGAATAATGGATCGATATTACTCCTTTGCGGAACACCATTTCTTTTATTTTAAGTGAAGATCGAGATAGATCGATTGTTTTAATTTACAGATATGATTTTGGGAGTCTGAGTTCTATTAAAGGGTGCAATTGACAGGTTCTAGAGTTGTATGCATGAGTATCCTGAACCGTTTTCAATTTTTCACTGAGGTAGCTTGGAAGTCTATTATTTTTTATTTTATGTATAAATAGTAGACACCTAAATAAAATTATTTGACAGACATTCATTAAATGAAGTGTATCTATTACATTTTAAAATTATCCTGATTCTTCTATTCTGATTCTTTTTTAACTGAATCTGAATCTCATTCTTGCTTAGACTAAAAAGAACTGTGGAACAAAATTCTATATGTAATTAAACTACAGCTTTATAAATAAGCAGTTTTATATAGAGTGATTTATGTTCTGTATAGTTACACCTTTTTTACGTACTTTTTTATTTTATCGCAAAAACATCCTGTAGATAATTGATTATTTATAACGACTATCATACCGCTAACACTTATGTACGGCACAGTATCATCTGCAGACATAAATATATTACAGTTTTCCACTATAAACAATAAATCACTAACATAGAAATTAAACAGTAAGGGACCTAACATCTTCCCTTGTGGAAGACCATTATTTATATTTAAAGTATCAAATATCCTGTTACTGCATTTTATTTTTTCAGTTTTTTTTTTAAGATATGAATGAAACCAATCCCCAACCTTGTCACAAATACCATAAATTCCTAATTTCTTTATTAATAGTACGTATCTCTACTATACCAGTTTCACATGGATGACCTTTTCTAAATCCCAATTGAATATAATGAATCAATCATGGTTGTTGGTCTTCTAGACACAGTTCTAGAAACTTTTCGTAACTTGGTACATACTGTGGTCCCTGCCATTTTAGAAAATCGAAGAATGAACGGTATTTTCTAGTTTTCCGGAAATTTACCTGTATCTAATGAAGCATTCACTATGTCAAGAACTTTATTTGCAGATACCTGAAAAACATCCTTAATAATTTTCGTCATTATTCTATCACCAGGTACGTCTTCTGTGTCTTTCAACATGTTAGTTATAGATTTGATGCATTTCAAAGTTATATTGCGAAATTTTGAGAACTTATTACACAGAATGTCTTTGAAATAAAATAAAACAGTACGGAAAATGAAGCGTTGTAATTATATAGAACATAAATCCAAAAAATTTTGAGTCAGTTACTACGCAAACGTCGGAATTTAAAAATAAAACCTTAGGGAATTGTAATATGTGCCGCTTCTGGATGCAGAATGTCCATACCTAATATAGCTGTTGATGTTATAAACACTACAAGTTTACGGCATGCTAAGAGTTCAATAACATGTTTACATACTAATATTTCGGCGGTGTATAAGAAAAAAAATTATTTTAAATATTTTTATCTCTTTTTGTCGTGCCTGAGAAGGAATTTTTTCAAAATATTGTGGATCTAAGCCTAATAAACTTAGATCACTCAACTTTTCATTCCTTTTTGTTTTATTTCATCGATACCCTATAGTTATCTTTTGATATATTTTGATTACATCATCTACGCTTTTTAAAAAATATTCGTTGCTATTTCTATGCCATTTCTAAATCAACTTACCTCTCAATATTATCAAATATCACGCATGTGTTGGTGGAAGTATTTTATTTTTAGGTAAAAGCGCTTTTTAAGTTTTCCATAATTCGACAGATGCATGTTTATTTTCATGCAGTAATAACTTAAAGTATTTTTCTCTGTCATTACGTCCCACGTGACTACTCTATTTCTATGAAACCTGTATCCTTCCCAGTCTATGATGTTCTGTTCTTGTTGCCTACTAATGTTAGCTCATTGCGCAATGTTTTATCTATTTTATACTTTCTAAATCTAACAACAAATTTATTGCAGGTTACGATCAGATGTGTACTTAAACATTGTCGTACTACGTTGGCTGGACCATGGACAACGTTAATGAATCTTAGTTTAAGAACAAACATATTCCCCACAAAAATTGAAAATTGCGCCAATAGTATCCGTGTTGAAAAAGGGAGAGAAGGATCAACTGCAGAATTTTCGATCAATCTTCGTTCCTTCTAACTTCGGCAAAATACAGCTGCGAGCAAATATTATAGGCAGGGTAACTTTTTTAGCGTTACGATAAGACGACAATCTCAAAACTAAAGAAAAACACATAATTTAGTTTATAAGGTTCTTTTATTAAATAATTCAGTATTTAATGCTACCTCCTCTAGCCTTTATTACAGCTTTAATTCTTTTAAGCATAGTAGCTACCAGTTTGTAACATGTTTCTAGGGAAATAGACGCCCATTCCATAAACACTGTCTGCTTTACGGCTTCTTTAGAGGCATGGTTGTATTTACGAACCCTGTCCTTCAATATATGCCATAGATTTTCAATAGGCGAGAGGTCAGGGGATTGTGGGGGCCAGTCCAAAATCTTCACTTGGTTATCAGTAAACCATTTCATTGCAGATCGAGCCTTGAGGCAAGGGGCATTGTCTTGCTGAAAGTAATACTCCTCTGAGTCTATATCATAAAATCTGACAATTGATGGTTCGAGAACTTCTTCCAACATCCCGATGTAGCGTGCCCCATTCATGCGGCCTTCGCACACATGGACTTCCCTTTTACCTTGTGCAGACATACACCTCCAAATCATAATGTTTCCACCGCCGTGTTTAGCAGTAGGTAAAATACACTCTGGGGAAAATGCTTCGTCTGACCTTCTCCGAACATAACTTGCTCCGGAAACGCTGTGCACCTGCACAGAATAAACGAAGGACGTTAACTTTTTGAATATTTCTATTTTGGTGAGAAAAGTAGGGGCACTGAGTTCAATTATGTATATTGCAAGGATTATGAAATATTTTTAAGCACTTACGTCTATATTAGATTCATCGGACCAAAGTACTTTGGCCCAGTCATCTACAGCCCAATGTCGGTACTTCTTTGCCCACGTAAAGCGTTGCTTGCGGTGTAGCTCAGTCAGCAAAAGCTTGTTAACCGTCTTCTTACCGTATGCACGGAGATTGGTGGGTCTCGTTGAGCGCGGAGCTCTGCAGAAATCGCTATCGCGGATTTGTGCCTATCCCGGAGCGCGATACGCTCTATCAATCGTTCTTCTCGCACAGTCGTTACACGTTTTCTACCGCTGTTCGGTAGATTATGATACTCTCCAGTCCTTTGGTAGCGGCTAATTGTGTTTTGCACTGCACAACGCGAACATTTTATTGTCTTAGCAATTTTTATTTGTGACAATCCTTGTTTGTGCAATAAAATTATCTGGCCTCGTAAAGCCTCGGATATTTGGGGCTTTTTTGGCATATTGTGTATACACAAACTTACAAAAGAAGGTCCGCACTCTAAATGAACTTTTGAAACCGACAAACGATGTTTCTTTCTCTACGCACAATATATTACTCAACCTAAAAATTTTAATTTTTATCTTATATAACTTCGTAATTTATTTTCTAGGAATTTCTACTTTAGATAATGACCAGGTATAGGTTCGCAGAACCCTTGTTCTAAGAAGCGCTACCTGCTGCGCGTTTGATTACGGTACCTATAACATTTGCTCGCAGCTGTATATGAGCAAGTGCTCTGCAGTACAATTTATCTCAGGTTAAATACATATCTTTCACTATCTACTAGCTGGTATAGTATTTGCACACTAAAGTTTGGCCCGCAACATATCAAAGGTTGCCCAAACTTGCTATAAACTATCCTTATTCATAAACTCGATAGCTTTGGCTTTTCTCCGTCTCTGTTACAAGTAATGGTTTCTTATTTAACAAATAGGATGGGCTATGTACACTATAACGGGTTTGCATCATTACAGCATGAGATGTAATGTAGTATACCTCAAGGAACCAACCTTGGGCCATTACTGTTCATATTGTATATGAATGACTTCTTAATACTCATCAATTTTGTTTCAAACGCTAAATAAACAGAGATAATTTATTACCTCATCGAATTAGCGCATGTCAACATCTAGAATAAGCAAAAATTCGACACGGTTGTTTACGGCACCCGTCATCGCAACGTTTTAAATAACCTTCCGCCTCTAACGTCTCACCACCGACGTTGTAGTCTGTACCCCCCACGTCCATTATCCATTATCCGGCTTCTCTCTTAGCCGATATCAATATTAACCGGGTCGGGAGTATATCGCGACGTGGCGTGGCGAATTGAAAAATTAATGGAGCAGATACGACCGCGCAAATCGCGTAAAACAACCGCTCCCGAACCGTCGAAAGTACGCAATTCCCCTCTCCTTTTCAATTAATCAATTTAGTCGAACGAGAAAAAAACGTTCAACGCTACCTTTGATACCCACGGCCGTAATGAAAAGGAAGAGAATTATTTTTTTGCGTTCCTTTTACAACGTTTTCTACGTTGAACAGTGTAGCGGGAGAAATGGAAGAGAAACGGGAACAAAACGTTAAGGAAAAAGTGGGTTATTCGCTGAAACGATACGGTGAATAATGAACTTTTAATCGAGTGACCGGAAGGCGGAAGGCAGGTAGATAACCTCAAAAAAAAGTACTTCAGATATGTATATAAAATATCAAACAATGATTGGATTAATCCGTGTTGAAATTGTTTTCATTTAAATCTATACATCACAAGTGGAAAGAATTATTATCTGTTCGGTGAATAAAACCATTCATGGATATTTTACTTGTTTATTTTAGACATATACGCTTTTTTTCTATACATGCATAACATTTGACTGCCTTAACCTAACTACAGATGACATCACACGATACTGAAAGGTAAATGTATATACTTAACACGCCCGTTTACATTTGCCTTTTCTTGTTACATAAAAATACGGTATTATATATATTACAACTTAACTTCTATTTACAATTACAATAGTTTAAACATTTCTCTGCATTTTACAAATTTTGCTTTACATAGACTCTTGGTTAATATATCTGCAATATTATTATTAGACTATGTAATTATATCTATAATACCCTTTTCATAATTTTCATTTACATAATGATATTGAACTTCAATGTACTTCAAGTTTTTAGTAAAGATACCGAATTTGGCAAACGGAGATTGACAGAGGTACAGAGAGATGTTGGCTGCATACAACAAAGTGATAAGGAAAATTAAACGGCAAAGCTTTAACAACTTTTGCGAAAACATCACTTCCACTCCGGTAGCAGCAAGGCTTCACAAAGCCATGGCAAAGGACGGAACAGGACCTGTGATGGCGTTGAGAAAACCAGATGGCAACTACACGAAACGGGGAAAGGAGCGGGTTAACCTGTTCCTTGAAACACACTTCTCTGGTAGCAAGCAAACAGATCTGGAAGAGGCAACTGTAAGTACCAGGAGGCCCAAAAGCGAGGACTCCTAACTGAAGGAAATGAGATTGCATTCCAGAGAGCTTGGTCATCTCGAACGGAAGTCTCCCCTCTTCTAAGTCTACCGAGCGATGAAATGGTTAAGAAATACAGCTTCAGAATATTTTTACAAAGCTAAGTAACAAGAAAGAATGGAACGGAGAATCCTTCACCTAATTTCTAAAGGCAAGTACCATTAAATGGTACACGGATGGTTCCAAAATTGACACAGGAGCAGGTGCAGGGGTATTTGGGCCAGGAACCAAATATTCAGAGTTAATAGGAACATACCGTAGCGTTTTTCAAGCGGACATCAGTGATTGAACCTTGACAGGAACTATCGAAGGCAAAGCATCGCAATTTTCTCCGATAGTCAAGCAGGCATAATAGCGTTGAGCTATAACACCATCAGCTCGAAATTAATCTGGGAATTCCTAGAAAAACTAAACAATCTAGGCAGAGAAAACAGAGTTGCACTATCCTGGGTACCAGGACACACTGGAATCAGCGGCAAGTGATTGCACAAAAAAGAAGAATCTTCGTCTATGCATGGAAAATTAGTATACTAATATTTTATAATACATACCAACGTTTTAAAATTTCTGAAGAGATAACAGTCTCGGCAGGATTTGAACCTACAATACTTGGTCTAGTGGTATGACGTTCCCCCGGTAAGAGAGAGATAATAGATTCAAATCCTATCGAGCCTATTATCTTTTCCGAAATTTTAAAACGTTGGTAATTACAAGAAAATTGTAATTTTACCATTTCTGAAACGTTATTTTATTTATATTTTAGAATAAACATATTTTTGCTCAGAAATAAACAACAGAACTTTAGTACCAAACATAATGATGCAGATGGCAATATTACAAACTTTATTCAAGCAGGATTGACAAGGAACGATTCCCGAGTGTCAAACTCAGATCTTATTAAGCCTTCATGTACATGAGTCTAAAAGTATAAGACTTTTTGGGCCAAAGCTTGATAAGGAAATATTAAGAAACGAATTGCTAAATAAATCAGTGGTTAATTTATCTCAATATAAGACTTGAATAACAACGTTTGCAGGTCAAAATAGGGTTTATTGTACTTACGGCCACCAGATTCTTTTAGTAGTATCAGTAGTGGAGACATAAGTTTACCAGATACAGATATTATTATAATATATAATATACACTTGTAACACCGCCTTTATATACGATTTCCGGTTGCTTTTGAATTCGTTGTAGGTATATAAATCTTGTATTATAAAACCACAACGTTATCTCTATTATACATATATTTGTGTTTTCTATACTTTAACAAAAAACCAATTATGTGGTAAATTATCAAAAATCTAGAATCGAACAAATACCGCCAATATCAATATATATATATATATATATATATATCCTTAAAATTGGTATTAAAAGACAATAACACCTTAACTATGGGTTTTCAAATAATAGGATATGGTTTGTAAATATTTTGTTTTAAAGAAATGTGACATTTTTAAATATTTACGACAACAAACAACTACACACAGGAATGTGTCAATTTTGTCGGATTTTACTTATGTCCAGTTAGACTAACAACAGCTGCATCTGATACTATATCAATTGGCGATTTCAGTTATGTACTTCAATAAAATTCACTTAATTTTAAGCACAGATATTCAATCCGCACAGGTTTCTTTCTAAAGTTTTACAGATATCTGCTTTAGGTATTCTTTATTAACTTATTATTCACAATTTTCTTGTTTAAAAAAAAAGAGTCCTTTCAACAACATTTTAATTAGAAAACATTATCACTTAATTTAAAAATAAATAGAAGAAAATTTAAATCAAAGAACCCATTTAAAAAAATTAATGAGCCTGGGATTTTCCACATTACTATAGTCAGCTCTAGCATTAAAAGGTGGCGCTTAAATGCAACATTCTGTATATGCCACATCCATGTGTCCTGAAAGACCTTTCGATAAGGTACAATGTTCGTATTTAAATTGTTGTTCTATCTATTTCCCTTCAAGAATTAAACCAAGAAAACAGAAAATCTCTGAATTTTCGAAGGGGTGTTTCACCCCCTCAAAGTGAATTTCAGCACAAACAAAAAACCTTTATTTTCTAATCCTTCTTATCTACCAAGTTTCATTAAGATCCGAATTTGACACCCGGGAACTTTCCCTTGTAGGTGTTTCTCGATAAATATTACGTAAATAAATTTGTGAACGCATATCCTTTTGGAAGCCCCATTTTTTTGATAAACACTTTACTTCTCACTTTATAATATCGCCAGATTTATGTATACTTGCTGTAAATATTTGTTCGCTTCCCGTATAATACAACACCAACGTATTGATTCCTGTTAAGTAAATAGTCGCAACAACGGAGCGGTTTTTCTTGGTAAGTCCTCTTTTCGAACGAAATTTAACGCACGGGCGAAGGTGTTGTTGGAGTACAAATATGATCGGCGAAAAGCAAATACAATACTTCTTAAGCGTTGAAAACGTTTTCGCTTAAATTTCAAATCTGCGTTGGAAATTTATTTGGATAACATCTTGAACCGTCCTATAAATATGTATTGATAAATTGTATTTCGTGAAAATGGCGAAATGAAAATAGGTGAGAGCGAAAAATTATTTTTCGTATTTGCGTTGTACAATTTTGATTTGTTTGTTGATGTTTTGGATTGGAGGGACTTATCTCTATGTTAAATACGCGAGAAGGTCCTGAAGTATATACACTATCGCTAATAATAAATGTACAACGAAAAAATTTTAATTAAAAGGAGGATAAAATATTTCTATAAGTTAACAAAGTCAAGAGATACGCATGGTGTTAAGGACTTAACATTGTTTTTTGTATTTTCTAAATTTTTTACTATTATGTATTTTATCTTCTTTGCATTATTATTTTCATTTAGAATATTATTTTATTTTCATTTTTATTTATTTATTTTGCTCTCTTATATCCAATTTTATTTTAATATGTATGTACACTACGCATTGTATATGTATGCAAGCCAGCCATTCGCATTACGCTAGCTAAAACTGCCTAATTAGAAATCATTCACTGCAACGTCGTCGGATATGTAATGGGAGTTTTCTTAAAATTTAAGCTACACAAGCATAGGCAGTCGTCTCCCGCGCGACGGTCGAAGTATTAGCGATCGTGCACTCTCGGTCACCTTTCGTGCCTCGTCGTAACGTGTACAGTAACGTCGTCGTAAGATTATTAGAGATTTCTAAGATTTTCTAGTTTTGGCGGGAATCGTCGAGGACGTTGTCTATACATTTATTTCTGGCGGAGTCATTTGGTAACGTCGTCGAATCGCATGTATAGATTTTTTAATAAGTATAAATTCTCGATTTTCTATCATCGTACGTCGAGGCTACTGTGTCCATTGTCGTCTATACATATTTTTAGTCTTCAGTTAAGTTTGTGTCGGAAATTATTTTGGTGAGATTGTCGGTGCGCATGTATAGACCTCCTCTACAAGTACGATCAGTCCGCTTCTTGCTGACGGTCGTTGCGGCCGCAGCGCCCGTTGCCTTTTGTACGTTTGTTCGGTCCTTGTCGTATCGGGACTTAGAAATTTTTCATTTAGTTGCTCGTCGTAGCGGACGAGTGTCACGGACCAGTTTTCTTATGTAATGTCGGCATCATCGCTCCGTTTTACTTGTCGGTGCGCAGTTCGCACATTTGCTGGTTACTGGATTTTTCCCTTCTTTGGAGCGCAGTAGTAGAGAGCTAAAGATTGCACATAGCGTAATATTTCAAACGAGAACGCCTGGGTAGCTGTGACATTACTTTTGTATTGAGATCGGCTATTATCGCTACTGTCGCCCTCGACCAGGCGTTCAAGCTCTAAGAGATGGGGTGGGTTCCCCTATAAATGTGAATATAACGAACGTATTTGGTTCAAGTACAAATACATGCCAATAATACAGGGCCAAGTCCCTTAGGCAAAGTTAAAACAAGGAAAGTATATTAGGCTCTCGGAAAGGGACATATAAATAAGTATAGAACCGAGGTGCGCTTATAAATTTAAGAAATAAATAGGGTTGGCTCCCCTATAAAAAGGTAGTGGTGCATGCAAACAGATAGAGGCATTAGTACATGCCTCTAACAAAGCTTCAGTGGAAGCATATAAGAGTTTAACCAGAATTAAGACATGGCTTTGCAACGTACATGCTGAGGCATTACTTTATGTTGCTACCAATGAAAATACATATACAAATGCTAATGTACAGTACATATATAAGAGAGCTCGAATAACTGCAATTATTGCAAATATATATATCTTACGTACATCGTACATGTACATAGGCAAGAGTGGAAACCGTGTAACCATTTCATTTTTAAATATATTTTTTTTGCGCATGCGCGTTGAGTTTCACTGCACAACCTTTCCTCTAGTAAATAAGCAAACATACTCTACAAGTAAGTATTGGTCAAGTAATTCAGGAATTTACGAGCAGGCTACAGCGGCGCTGTTCTTCAAACCAGGAGAAGGTAACACATGGTATTCTGCAATACGATGTGTGTCAGTATACTAGCTCTGTCTAACGATATTCTCTACCCTTGTTTAACTACTACTACAAAATTATCTCCTCACATCGATCTTTTCAATTTGAATTGATCCAATGACGCCTTCATTCCGTATTACTGCGAGGTGAGAAGGGCAAATTGGTAGACATGCGTTATTGGTTTCAAGTGTAGCCGGTGTTCGATTCATTTTGCAGTCACCCAGAATGTAGTCAACAGCTCGCAGCTTTTCACCTTGTTGATTATGACATATGCAGCGCCTGAAACAAATTCAGCTGCACCAATCATGTTTGCAATAATTTCTACAAAAGGAACAATTGTCAAATTTACAATACATTTTTGTGGTTATATAACATTTCAATCAACTGTGGTGGAAAATCTCAGGCTCTTAATTTTCCAAATGCGTTCTTTCATTTATTTTTTTTTTTCGTTTTAAATTCGAATATAGTGTTTAATAATTTAAATAACCAAATGTAAGATTCTATAAATAAATATATTGACAAACCAAAAATGTATATATATATCGCTTTTTAACAAAATTTTTTTTTACAAAATAAGACCTAAATCAATCCCTGTCTAGCTAATTTTATAAATTATAAATGAAATGAGAGCAAAAGAACAGTAAATTTTGAAAATTTATTATAATTTAAAGTCACTAATTTTGTAATCGTACTCAGACTCGCACGTAATGTCTCGTAATTTAGGTATCCTGGTCTTCGGCTTCCACCAACATGTCCGGAACTCCAATTTGTAATGATAATATCAACAGATACACTATTTGACTTTAAGTAAATACGAAGAATTTCAAATATTATGATTAACTCGAAAAATAATAAATCTTTTTCTGGAGAGACGATTTCGACGTGTGTAACACAATTCTTATTTATATTCTGCTCGTTACCGAGGATACACACATTATGTATTACTTGTTTGCCTATATGTTAGGCCACACAGTAAACATACTCCTGACGGAATGAAATTATTTACAAGTAGAGCTCCCAGGCGTGCCATCCATCCGACGTACGAGAAATTTTGAAGATAGTGTGTTATAATCTCGGGATGATACATATTTTAATAATATGATAAAAATGTGTGAGTACAGTAAATTAAACGTCTTTTTGAAATAAATTTGGAAGAAGTTATTATTACATACAAAAAACATATTTACGAAAAGCGATATATACAGTAAACAATGGTGGAGTTTACATCTCCACTGCACATATTTTTGAAGGGACTCTTCTTTTTAACATTAAAATTGTAGATTATAGGTCAGTAATGAACAACTAAAGCAGATATCCGTAAAATTTAATATACAGAAAGAAAACTGTAGGGAATAAATTCAATGAAAAGAGAGACCTAACGGTACTTTGCCTCCAACATCAACAATAACAAAACTTAAGGGCATGAACCATTCACTGACGAGAAAATATCCAAAGGAGATATATAAGGAAAATTTAGAAACACATTGATATTATAAAAGATTTAAAAGACAATAATTCATATCATTACACAACGATGCATGTTACGTTCTCCTGGTTTGAAGAACAGCGCCGCTGTAGCCTGCTCGTAAATTCCTAAATTACTTGACCAATACTTATTTGTAGAGTATGTTCGCTTATTTACTATACGAAAGGTTGTACAGTGAAACTCAATGCGCATGCGCAAAAAAAAAATATATTTAAAAATAAAATGTGTACACGGTTTCCACTCTTGCCTATGTACATTTACGATGTACGTAAGATATATATATTTGCAATAATTGCAGTTATTCGAGCTCTATTATACATGTAATGTACATTAGCATGTGTATATGTATTTTCATTGGTAGCAACATAAAGTAATGCCTCAGCATGTACGTTGCAAAGCTATGCCTTAATTCTGTTTAAAAGGTTAAAAAGGCATGTACTAATGCCTCTATCTGTTTGCATGTACCACTACCTTTTTATAGGGGAGCCAACCCTATTTATTTCTTAAATTTATAAGCGCACCTCGGTGCTATGCTTATTTATATGTCCCTTTCCCGGAGCCTAATATACTTTCCTTGTTTTAAATTTGCCTAAGGGACTTGGCCCTGTATTATTGACATATATTTGTACTTGAACCAAATACGTTCGTTATTTTCACATTTATAGGGGAACCCACCCTATCTTAGAGCTTGAACGCCTGGTCGAGGGCGACAGTAGCGATAATAGCCGATCTCAATACAAAAGTAATGTCACAGCTACCCAGGCGTTCTCGTTTGAAATATTACGCTATGTGCAATCTTTAGCTCTCTGCTACTGCGCCCCAAAGAAGGGAAAAAGCCAGTAACCAGCAAATGTGCGAACTGCGCACCGACAAGTAAAACGGAGCGATGATGCCGACACTACATAAGAAGACTAGTCCGTGAAACTCGTCCGCTACAACAAGCAACTAAATGAAAAAATTTCTAAGTCCCGATACGACAAAGGACCGCACAAACGTACAAAAGACAACGGGCGCTGCGGCCGCAACGACCGTCAGCAAGAAGCGGAGTGATCGTACTTGTAGAAGATGTCTATACATGCGCGCCGACAATCTCACCAAAATAATTTCCGACACAAACTTAACCGAAGACTAAAAATATGTATAGACGACGATGGACACAGTAGCCTCGACGTACGATGATAGAAAATCGAGAATTTGTACTTATTAAAGAAATCTATACATGCGATTCGACGACCTTACCAAATGACTCCCGCCAGAAATAAATGTATAGACAAACGTCCTCGACGATTCCCGCCAAAACTAGAAAATCTTAGAAAACTCTAATAATCATACGACGACGTTACTGTACCCGTTACGACGACGTACGAAAGGTGACCGAGAGTACACGATCGCTAATACCTCGACCGCCGCGCAGGAGACGACCTGCTGCCTATGCTTGTGTACCTTAAATTTTAAGAAAACTCCCATTACTTATTCGACGACGTTGCACTGAATGATTTTTAAATTAGGCAGTTTTAGTTAGCGTAATGTGAATGGCCGGCTTGCATACATATACAATGCGTAATGTACATACATATTAAAATAAAATTGGATATATTCTAAGAGAGCAACATAAATAAATGATAAAAATGAAAATAAAGTAATATTCTAAATGAAAATAAGGTAATAATGCTAACCCATACGGCTGCAAAGAAAATAAAATCATATGAAATACATTTTCTAACTTAAAATTCACCTATAAAAATACAAAACAATGTTAAGTCCTTAACAATGCATTTCAAAAACAAATCATGGATGACTGCAGCCAATAAGATTATAAATAGTGAGGTCTTCTATTGATAATACTTTAATAACCGTGTATTAATGCATTTGTACTTACGGAAAGGAGCTAATTATTAAATAGATTTTTTTTTATCCTGATAATATAGTTGTAAAATAAAAAAAAACTACTTTTAAATAAAATTGTAGAAAATATTCAAACAAGAAACATAAACGTGTTTAGTCTAATGTACGTTACCAATGATTCATTAAATGAAATATATCTCTAATTTATTCATGTAACAAACATATTTCAATACAATATGATATGCAAAACATAACACGAAGTAAATTAAATTAAAATATCCTCTTATCGTAAGAAACAATCAGATAGGACAGTTAAAAATATGAATAGGTAAGCTTCAACGACCAAAGTCAGTAATAAGCGAACTACTTTAGAAATTGGACTTTGTCACGGTGAGATATTAAAATAAAATAAGAGTAAGAGGGAAAGAAATAAAAAAGAAAAAGGAAAAACTGAAAAAGGGGGTGAGAGAAAGGTGGGATCTCGACGTTTCGCCTCCGTCGTAGGAGGCTTCTTGAGGAGAAAACAGGGAAACCAAAGTGGCACGGTAAGTCGACGTGTAAACCACGCTAGAGGCGAGGATATTGAACTATAACCTTTATAAAAATGTTTTAAGTTTTCGTATGCTTCTTCATCTCTAAAAATTAGTAACTTATGGATAATTTTTGGGTGTTTTTAAAGTAATTATACTTTGGATTTTGGCTGATTTTCAAAGGATTTTTCAAGTGGCAAATGCCCTGGGTCCAAATGGAACATTTTTATATCAATAAACCAATTCACCACTCACTACCAACAAGATATTTTTTAGAAATAATTTCATGGTTTGCTGGAGAATAAATTTATATGATCATACGAGCAAACATAGCGTATTGCAATAATAGAGGATGGGTTAAACTACAACATTAAAGGGAATCATAATACCACCACATAAAAGCTTTCTTCCTGAAATATAACATCTCACATATCTAAAAGCAAAAGCCAAAGTCCAATACGAAAGCGTGAATTACATCGGACTACCACACGTGCTCGTCATTCCTTATATAACCTTCGGAAATCCAGTAAACCACTTCCCATCAAAAACACGTCCATATCTATTTATATGCTGCGCAAACACGCATACTTCGACAACAGCCCTTCAAATCCCCGTAAACCTCCAATAAAGAGGACACCGTTTCCGGGGGAAAAAAAAGAAAAACTCTCCAGCTTCCCCTTTCCTCCGAGCGTCGAAATATCGCTAAAAGCCGCCACGTCCTCCGGAAGATAAACACACTTCGCGAAAACGAAAATATGGACGAAACTGGGAGATATTTTCGCCGTGACGTTCCCCCCTTTTTCGTAAAATAAAGCCGCTTATACCGCGCAGATAGTGCGTGCGGATCTCGTAACGTAGCAGCCAGCCAAAGGAGTCTACACGTCTGCAAAAGGAGCGTAGGCATAGCGCTTTTCAAAAGGACCTAATCAGATCGCCTCTTCAACGGCTGTCGCGTTGAAAGGACGTGCGGGAGGTGCCCGGGAAGGTTGGGCCATTTCTGGCCTCGCTTACTGATATCTCCTTCGATATCGCTTCTTGCTTTTTTTTCTTATGATCTTCTTAGGATTGCGGAAATTAAAACTGGATGGTACTTACACCGAACGAACACGATGCAGTTTGAAGATGTTTTTTATGGTTATGGTGGTAATTGTACAATTAAGGCGACATGTTAATTACATTCATAAATACCTTTAAAATTTCTTAATTTATTTAATAATTATCATAACCACTCGGCTTATAATAAGCGGACTACTTCCGGAATTGAACCGTGTCGTGATGAGATATATAATAATAATAATAATCAACGGGTAAAATCCAAATACAGGAAATATTAAAAAGACACACTATGTGAATATATATACATGCGTAACAATACACTAATAAAAAAAAATTCAAAATTAATTACAAAAATTTCTCAAATAATTAGCAATGTCATCTATTGAGCAAAAATATCAAACTCCTTACAGATTATGTTAATGTTATTACACATAACATACAGAGGTGACTTGACCATTGTATTTGTTCTACAAGTAGGTAAATAAAAGCACTGTTCATCCCGTGAGGACACTCTAGGTACATTATACTGTAGTTTATTATGGAGATACGTACAATAAATATTATTGTGTAACAGGTTATATAAAAATTTTACGTCTGGTTTCTAAAGATACAATTTGAAATCGAGATACAATTCGTGAATGAAAAAATTTCAAAAATCGTCTCTGAATTCGCTCAATATTTGTGATATGTACATACTGAATGGCATGCCAGATCAGTGCCCCATATTCCAATTTAGATGGAACGGAGGAACAATATAATAGTTTCATGTACATAGTTTACGTTATTTAAATCTTTGCAGTTTCTATATATAAAGCCGAAAATACGGTAAGCGCTGGAAACCATATCATTAATGTGATTTATGAAACTGAGTTGACTATCAAAGGTAATGCCTAAGTCCATTGTACTAGAACAACGCTTAAGTATTGTGTTAGTTACTCTATATTCATACTCTATGTAATTTGTTCCCCTAGTACATGACATAACCTTGCATTTATTAATATTCAGACGTAAATGGTTCAGTTTACATCTAGAGTCAATATGGACTAGATCTTCCTGCAGTAGCAAACAGTCATCAAAGGAGTCGATCTTAAAGAATATAATAAAGACCAAGAAAAGGATAGGACCCAGGTTGGACCCTTGTGGTACACCAGATGTCGGTGTGAACACTGTCGAAGTACAGTTAAGATACTCTACATATTGCTGTCTATTGATAAGGTATGAAGATATTAGTCTACATAAAGACGGGGAAAAACCATTGTCCGACAATTTTCGCAAGAGCACATAGTGATCTATTTGGTCGAAAGCCTTCTAAAAGTCCATGTAAATTACATCGATCAACTCGCCTTGATACAGGCGCTCGACCACTCCACGTTGTTCTCCACACTATACTATAACTTGCTCCACTTTTCCGAGGCTACTGACAAGCGTATGTCAACGGAGTAACATAAGCTGAACCATCTACACTTAACCGTTGTCGCTAATGCCACAGAATAAGTCAATTTACAAGTTTTTATAGTTTTCAACTCGCTGGTAATATTTCGGGAAAACCACCCACATTTCAAAAAGAAAGATATCCTATTGCATCAAGATAATGCACTTATGCAATCATATGACGACTTCTAAGTCTGCTGAGCCGTGAAATGGTTAACAAATATAGCTTCAAAAAGAATTTTCTTACAAAACTAAGTAACGAGAAATAATGGAAGGGAGAATTCTCCATCTACTTTCTAACATTTCCAAAATTGGCAAAGGTCAGGTGCAGGGGTATTTGGGCCACGAACCAAATATTCAGAGTCAATGGGAACATACCCTAGCGCCTTTCAAGCGGAGACCAATGCGATTGGAAAATGTACTCAATTAAACCTTGACAGGAACTATTGAGGGCAAAGCATTCTTCGATAGTCAAGCAGCCATCACGGCATTGAGCTCTAATACTATCAGCTCGAAATTAGTCTGGGAGTGCCTAGAAAAACTAAACAACCAAGGCAGAGAAAATAGAGTTGCACTATGTTAGGCACCAGAACGCACTAGAATCAACGGCGACGAGAAAGCTGACCTATTAGCAAAAAAGGACACCACAACTTCGTTTGTGGGACCGGAGCCGTTCTGCGGTCTAGGAATGACCACCTATAAAAAAGAACTTAAAGACAGAGAGGAAAAGCTCAGAGCATTTCTTTAGGAGAATCTTCCTGGTCTGAGACATTCCAAGGTATTCCTTGGAAATTTCAATAAGCAAAGAGCAAAGACTATTCTAGAACTTAGTAGAAACAGACTGCGTGTCCTCACAAGTTTTCTTACAGGGCATTGTAGAACACATGATGAGGGAGAACACATGATGAGGGTAGGTCTGACATAGAATAGCGACTGCAGGTTTTGCAAGGCAGAGACTGAAAGCCCGCAACACCTAACATCTAACTGCACTGTCATCATAGAGACCCGTGCTAACCATCTTGGCAAAGATGTCATAGACGAGTGAAACTACCTTCTCTGAAACCATCACATCTATTGCAATTTACTAAAGCTCTTGGAGTGTATGGGGAAGCTATAAGTGCGGGCAAACCCTAGCAGCTTGGAGCTCATATAAGATAATTAATCTAATCTAATCTAATCTGGTAACCATCTAGAAGATGAAATTTTCCAATGTCTTACGAATAGCTTCATATTATAGGTTCGATTACGTTTTTCATACAAATCGAAACCGCCAAGGCAGATACAGCGGCTTCATTTCGAACAATATAGCTTCGCCTCCGCCCAAAAAAGGATATAAAGCGGCGAAAACATACCGGAACATCCATCCGATAAACGTTCATGTATATAATCGCACGACGGCTCTCAAAAATCGAGGCTTTCGATGCAAATAAAATAAAGTGGATGACGACTTTCGCGCCATTTAAATTGAAAGAACGTCGCCCGAAGAATGCAATTTACGGTTATCGAGGCCGCGAATCTCCGCCGTTCCGATAAGATCCGCCATTACCGTTCCAGAATAGGAATTAGGTACTAAAACCTGTTTGCAACCAGCCACGTACCCACATCTAGACACTCTATGGCGTTTAACCCACTCTCCTTTTTTCCTTAGCGGTTCCTTTTCCTTCCGTATATACCATCTAATATTCGAGAATGATGATTGGGCATACCAGAACGGATATAATTAAGCGGTGTCCTATTAATTTGTACCGTGGGAAATCTGGAATTACTTGTAAGTAGAGTTGGTCAAATTTTCGGCGCGCCAGGTCCGGACTTGCTCACACACACGACCGATATGAAAATTGACTGAGTTCGTTAATCAGTCTCCGTTTCCCTGCTGTGTATTCACGTATGGTACATTGTATTACGCGTTATAATATATTTATATGTCAATATATGAAAGAACATTTAAGCAGTTTGTCTGTATATATTCCATGAAGAATAGTAATATGTAATTTTCAAATAGGGCTAGCCAAACGTTTAGACTCGACAAAATCTAACTAAGCTGGAGAATGCGTGAACCTTGTTTTGTTTTTCTGTTTGTTGAAAACCTAACTGTAGAAGATGTTACACATAAAACAGAAATTTGTCCCTTATCTTTTGTAAATTAACCGGGTTGGTGGCTCAGTGCCTAGCCCGCTTGGCTAACAGTCCGGACGTCTCGGGTTCGAACCCCGGGGTGGTTTCTCAGGACTGAGGTTTTTCTGTGGGTTTCCTCACTCTATGGCGAATGCTGAGAACGAATATGATCTTAAGACGCTGCACAGGCGCAGACGTAATAATAACTCATGGCCGGCCGATTTCCCCTGTAATTGGTGAAAAGCTGTTGGGGGATGCGAAGGCATGAATTATTATTATTAGTATTATTATTAAATTAATACTATAAATTGACTTTTAACGGAATATGCGCTCTATCGAAAACATAAAAACTTACTACCTTCTTTATAGTTATTGGCACGAACATCAACAGTTACCTAACAAGGAAAGGTTCCCGGGTGTCAAATTCAGATTTTAATGAAACTTGGTAGGTAAGTAGAGTATGTTGAAACTTGGAAATAAAAATTTCTTATTTATACTGAAATTCACTCCGAGAGCGTGAAGCACCCCTTCGAAAATTCACAGATTTTCAGTTTTCTTGATTTAATTCTTGAACGGAAATAGATAGAACGAAAATTTAAATGCAAATGTTGTACCTTATCGAAAGGTCTTTCAGAACAAGTGAATATGGTATGTACAGGATGTTGCATTTAAGTGCCACCCTCTTATGCTAGAGCTGATTATAATAATATGGAAAAAAAATAAGGCAAGTTGTTTATCTGTAACATTCTTTATTTATTTTAAAGCATTTTCAATTACACAAGGTGTTTTAAAGACAGGTCACTGTCCAGATTCTTTGAAGAAAGAGGTCCCATCGGACAAAAATGTTCAAATACTGACAATACCAAAGAAAACAACAGGTATGATTCAACCACTGGACGTTTATGGATTTCGAATATGGACGGGATTTAATCAACGATTTTTTGACCTGGTTCTTATCTCTAATTGTAATCATTAATACAGAATCAATTATCGTCCTCTAAATATATCAATTTGTTTGTATATGCCTGGTAGAAGGTTATATAGAGAATTGGCCTGGGCCATTCGAACATCCCACGAATTTTGCCGTTTCAAATCAAGGCCATTCGTTGTTCTTGGTACGAAAACTTATGTTTTAAGCATTTTATAACAACTTTCATTACCATACTCAATCATAAAGACATAATTTGAATAGAGATTGCAATAAGTACTTTATTCATTACTATTTGATGCTAAGGATTTGTTATTACCTGTGATCCTGTGTTTACATTTATATGAATTATAACATTAAGACATATTAGCTGATACAATTTTACTAACTAATGATGGTTTTTCTTAATAGAAGATATATGTATGCAATATATAGATGGTGTTATTTTAAGTAGGTATATGTGAAACAAGTCATAAGGCACGATTTGTTCTACACTCGAACAAGTTTCGTATCGGTCGTGCGTTCTGGCGAGTCCGGACCTGGCCCGCCGAAGATGTAGCCAATCCTATTTATCACCATTAAATATTCCAATTACCTACATTTAAAACAAACTTCACTTTTATCACATTTTAGTATAAATTTTACCGTTGAATGCGAAAAGTTTCAACCTGTTGAGTTAGTTAATTTATCACGTAGAAGACCAACAGTTTCAGTTTAAATTTATTTCGAGGGTGGGAGAACACCAGGATTCAGAAATAAGTTATGCAATTACCGATGGTGTATTTTAATTAAAACTTTGTTGCTAGATATCGTTACAGAACTTCACCGCACATTTTGAGGTATGTACATACATAAATACGCTCATATATTTGCCCGTTTTACTCATGCAATAACCGCTAAGTGGATATCGGATTAAAGCTTAAGTGGTGAAAACAGCCAGACCGCTAAGTATATGATTGATAATAATTAAATATTTTCGTCGGTTTTCCATGGAAAAAATTAATAAAAAATTCGACCTCATGCAGTTCTTCGTCGTACAACATAAAGTCTAATAAATTACCCCGACTTACGGCAGCAGATAGGCGTCTCTTGTTGGTTGGTTTGGCCACCGAAGCCACCATGCCCGTGTAAAAGTTTAAAATTAATTTTAGTAGAAGCCCGGGCCGAGCTATGACAGCAAAAATCTTATACGTCTACATAAACTCTTTTGTACGAGAGAAAGTTATAAATATAAATTTCATAAGCGCGCTGTTAGAGGTGTAGTTATAGCTAGAGCCCTTTTTCGGTCGCCTACGTTGCGTTTAGCGAGGTAGTTTGTCGCGTTTACGTAAAAGTTACGGTTTTAAAGCTCTTTGTCCTTGTTTATTAATTAGTTTAGAAGCTACAAGCTTAAAATATGACATCGAATTAGCGAACTATCGTTAAGAAGACGTCCAAAAGCTTTTTCGCTTAACAGGAATGGAATTTCGTGAACGTCTTTAGTACGAGTAAAGAAAATTTGAAATGATTTAAGATAGAGATCCCTACAAGAACTTTATAACGCTATTATTACTTTCACTATTAGTTGTGCCCTGATGAAATTAGACAATTGGTGTGAAGTTAATAAAATGGATGAAAACAAAAAAACATCCGCAATAATGTTATTCTTGATTGAGGTTCTTAAATACTTTAACATAGTTTTAAATAAATAAATATAAATATCTAAATCGTCCGCATAAGCGACAATATTGCAGTCCAGGCAAAGTAAAAAGTTGTTTACATATTTATATAATGAATATGAGTGGACCTAAGTTTGCGCCTTGAAGTACACCGATAAAAGCAATAAAAGATTACGGTGTTAACGGTTGTTAAGATATGACTGGCTTAGAGAGACAACAGCAGGACAGAATGGCTTCAATGTCAAAATTACGCAATCAACCATTACAAGTGCTTTGCTAAAATCAATGTAAATTACGTCCACTTTCCAGCCTTACGGCCATAGTAATTATTCCAGTAAATTCCAACAGTCAAAACCGTTTTAATTGTGGATTATTATTATTATTTTTAGAGTAGTCGTCAAGTACGCGACCTGAACAAGCATACGCTCTGTTCAGTTACTGTTTCAATTACTATTGTGTGTTGTTACGACCGTGATATTTGACGACATCTGGCGGTCAAAAGCGGAAATATATGGTAATAGTAGAAGTTCAAGAAAAACAGTTAGAATACTAAAGCCAAGATATATTCCACCTCTTAAGTTTCTGGAATTTGCTTTAATACCATAGCCATCTCTTCCTATGTGACGATTGTAATATGTTTTTGTAATTCCCCATATGTTTTCAATAGGGTTGAATATATAGTGGCATGGGGGTAATCTTAGCACTGTGTGGTCATGCGCACGCGCACGCGCTATTTCATCTATCACATATTCCTTCGGTGGTTTATGTCTAAAACATATACGTAGTTACTTGCTTGCTTCAACTTATTTTAACGAATACTCACAATGCAACTAGATGTAATAACTCATGTTTTAACATGCTAAGATCACATGTAATGTTGTTATTTGCCAGCCATTCTTGAATATTGCCTTTTCTCCAACTAGCATCTGGTGCCGTGTTTCTTAATTCAGAATGATGACTAGAGTTAACCATAATAATCATAGAATTAAGATTTATATTTGGTAACAACTGCATCGTAAATCATTTTGTATAATTTCCTTTTTGTTCATTTCTCCGTGGTAATCATGCCCTCTTGCTTTTGAGCAAAATGTAAGTGAAGCACTTGGTATAAAATCATCACTATTACCTGCATGTAAAACTATATACCTATAAACAAGCTTAGTAAGAAACAGAAATTGTATTTGTAATAAAACAAACCTCTTGACTTCAGCCTTTAACTTTTTTACACTTTGCCGATGACTGTCCTGCCAAGAATAATTATTGCTGCCATTTTCAAATATCCATGTTGCTTCTAAGTAAACAAGATGCTGTGGGCTATTGCTTCCCGTATTCTTTACGTACCGTTGTAAAAACTCAGCACGAAGTAATGTAATATGATGTTGCTCCATTAGTCCTCTTCGAGGATCATCTTTTTTCCACGTAAACTCAACGTTTTTTAAAACTTTTCCTAACGAAGAAGCGTTTCCACTACACAAATTCCTCTTTTTTCAATTTAGATAAAAGAGATGTACGTGTAGTGTGTTCTTCTAAAATAAATCGCCATTAACACATCTGATTACGTTGAATGCATTTTAACATACGATTATTGTACAATTGGAAAATTACATTGCGGATAGCAGCTTCACTTGCTTCATCAATATCTACAATTGGTTTTAATTTGTATCTGCTCTTGTTGCAGGAAGGTAATGCTTGCTGCGACTTTGCCGAGCTTGATATCTTGCTCACAGTCCAAATACCCACATTTGGGGCAACAGTGATGCGCTAAAATGCAACAATTTTATACCGTTATTATCGTGTATGCAGGAATAGAATATAATCTACCTCTCTGACAGCAGTCAATGGTAACAAGGGACCGTTGTTGTCGCGTTCTTGCTCAAAATATATAATTGGCGAACTGATTATTTCTTTCACCTATTGACACAATGCACGTGGCATTTTCGTAAATATGTATGTATGACGTCGCGTTAATGACGTGTATTGGAACTTAGCGTGCCCCTAGTATATATCCTTTTTAGGTTTCTTTCCCTTCGATTTGAGCTAAAACTACGTAGAATCCAACGGCAGTATACGCCTTCAACCCGCAAAATTAAAACAAATTAAGACAGGGACCAAGTTAAACGGTAAAAGTAAATATCCTCCTTCGAATTTATCGCGAAACAACAGTACCGAACTCCATCCCTTCCCGCCTTAAAATAAATACCCGAGGGGGATAAATTTTTATTGCGAGATAATCGACGAACCCGTAAAATCTCCGCTAACGAGCCAATAATGGAGAAAAGTTCCTTTCGTTGAGCGGATAAGAAAAAGTTAAGTTGGCGTGTCAGTTTGACGTTAACGTGTAAAGATTGTATCGGGCCCTACGGCGTTGAGACACCGAATTAAAGCATCTGGTTCGCTCCGGTAATACTTGGTCGCGTTAAATTAATTACCAGCGAAAATTTGTTCGTATCACGTTAGCGCAATATCCGATCTGAGGTTATCTTTCGTCAGATAAGAAAATTTCTTACTCAACGTCTCTACTCGTACTACTGGGAGAATGAACAGACGTATTAACAATAAGAAGACCATATAAAAGATGATACAAACTATAGTCTATATGGACATATAGGTACAAGGTGTTCCAAAAGTCCTTTTCAAAATAGTCTATTGAAATACTAGGCTAGAGATGATTGACCAGTTTACTTATAATATTTAGAATAATATAAAACTTTGATCGGGGGGTGTTAATCCTTTTTATATCGTTTAGATCATAAGATATTATATACGGGGGCGACCTGAAATGTTTCCGGAATCGGCAAGAGATGGCGCACGAGGTTTGGATTCATTGGTCGTCTGACATTTTGACGCAATTTTGTTTACATTCCTCCATATTCATCGGACCTAGTCCCCAGCGACTTTTTCCTATTCACTAAACCTGAAAAAATCACTGGAAGGAAAGAGATTTGCCTCAAATGAGTAGGTCATCGGTACTTTTCAGACCTCGAAACATCCTACTTTTCCAACGGCATAAGGGGACTGGAGCACCGTTTCAAAAAGTATATTGATCTTCGAAGAGACTACATCGAAGAATAAAATTAAAATACCACACCAGTACCGTGTTTTTCTTGACGATTCCGGAAACATTTCAGGTGGCCCGCGTACATATATACGCACACATACACAAGCAGAAAGTTCACCTATAAACTTAAATAATGTTGTCGGTAAGTTTAACGTAAGACAATACGCTACCAACATGGACAAGGCAAAGCACGAACGCAACACCGTCGCTGTTATATAACAGTCGCTTCTAACTTCGCCCGGCTCGGTAAATAACAGCGAGAGAAATTAAGGCGACACGACAGCGCGACTGCACACACGGCCATCGCGAAGCAGCCCGGGAAACTCAAATTAAAAACACCGAACTCGTCTCGGACGATACGTCATCTAATTTTACGTTGACGTCGTGGGAACGTTTGAAATTAAAACATTTTTCGTGCTTGTTTCTTCGTTTCTCTCGCTCGATTCGTCGGATCTCCTCGCCATTCTTTCCTTTTTTGTTTCTGGTTTATGTCGAGCACGAAGTCCATCGGACGTTAATTATGAGAGTTGTGTAAAAATGAGCAAGGAAGAAGTAGAAATTTCTGCGGAGGAAACTGATTTTGACATTGAGGTAGCTTAAAAATAGATCCATCTTTTTTATTACTTTTCTCTTTTTCTTGGTTTGCGTTTGAGCTGATGTCGTCCTTATTTGTAAGGTTAGAGAGAGACGATGCTCAAAACTATAGTACACAAAGTTGATAACAAACATGATTTATTTATTATAAAAGTGGAAGTTTGAGTGGTCGTAGTAATTTTGCTGCTGCTTGTCGTAGTAGTAGTGTAATTTTAAGCTTCTTCATTGTTGGAACAGGACAAGGAACAAGAATAAGCAGATACTTTGGCTCATTTTTGCAATAAACTATAGCTTCAGGTCAATTAAATAGACAGAAGTTCGAAAAGCAATTAGAATCGGAATATCCGCCTCCTAAGTTTCAAAACTTTGCTCAACTAGCTGATCCAATGGGATTTAGTTCTGTTAAACCAATTGTTGATTCACCCATAATGGAAACAAGTAAATCCCAGCATTTGACACTTTCCTGGTTTCCTCTCCGAAAGAAATTTTATATTTTAAAAAACCAATAAGGTTCTAAATACGTTATGTTTTCCTTTACTGCAAACACATAACCATTTCCTGAGTGCAGAATTGTGGTCTACATTGCAGTAATGGGCGAGGGTCCTTCTCAATTATGTATCCCTACACCGGGTGAAAAGCTGCAACCTGTCGATTGCATTCTGGGCGACTGGAAATGAGAAGGACTCCAGCTGTAGGCGTAGCACGAGGCTGCAGCACAGATTTGTTTACATTCGGCGACACGTCATAGCTCACCCGAAATAGAATGAGCGTGATATTCGTTTTCCCGCCAAAGCTCACTCCTATATCGCTATTGATGATATGAATAACAGATTTATAACCAATTGGCTAAGCGAGTTATTGTAAACACGATTTACTAACGAAGTTTGTAAAACTAATATTAAATTCAGTGCTACATTTGCATTAGTGAAAAGGGAAATAATAAGACAACACTTATTTAATAACCAAAAACCGCATAAACTGCAATGTGTAGCATTAACTTGTTTTTATTCATTTCCATGTATGTATATCGAAGAATCAAATAATGTAACTGATAACGGATTTCAGTGACAGTATTCATCACAGCCTCATGAAAAATAGAATAATATGTATTAAACTAAATAAAAATTCTTATCAAATAAAAGCGATATAAATAATAAAATTCTGAAACTAACTAAGATTTTTTTTATCTAATGATGTATTTTTTAATGTATTATATATTTTTGAGGATTTCCTATTCTCTCATTTGTTTGTCTTTAATGATTATTCCTAAGTAATTGTATCTTTTAACATGTACCAAGGTTGTTTCTTCGATTCTGATGCTATCTTTTTATTCTTCTACAGGTATTATCATTCTATTTGTTTTCATCGTGATTATCTCCTTTAGCTGTTCTTGGTATACCTTCAGGTTTTACTGTAGTGTCTTTTCTAAATCTGCTGTCAATACCATATCATCTGCAAACATTAGTTCCTGTACATTAATTGCATTCATTTTCCAGTTTCCCACTTTCATATTTTTTCCTTTTTATTTGACTTTCTTAATAACGTCGTCTATTAGTACAGACAATAGAAATGGACTTAATACGTAACCCTGCTTTAAGCTAATTTGTGTTTGGAATTCAGCTGATTCTACATTGGAGACTTTATTCTTGTTATTTTTATACAATGCCTTAATCATCTCTATCATTTCTCTCTCCGCCCCTCTCCTTTCCAGGCTCCACCATACATCTTCTCTTCTTACCCTATCAAAAACTTTTTTGAGATCTATAATAGATATATGTATTTCTTTTCCTTTTCCTGTAGAGTTACGATGTATAATATTTGCAATAATTGCAGTCATTCGAGCTCTGTTATACATGTAATGTACATTAGCATCTGTATACGTATGCTTTCCTTTAGTTTTTATTGTATAAGATATCGCCGCAGCGTGTAGGTTTAAATTCTTATATGCTTCCACAGAAGCTTTGTTAAAGGCATGTACTAATGCCACTATATGTATGCATGCACCACTACCTTTGTATTGGAGGCCAACCCTATTTACTTGTTAATTTGATAAGCGCACCTCGGTGCTGTGCTTATTTATGTGTCCCTTTCCGGAAGCCTAATACTTTTTCCGCGCTTTGAATTTGCCTAAGGAACTTGGCCCTGTTTCATTGGCTTGTGTTTGTGCTAGAACCAAACACTTTCGTTATTTACACTTTTATAGGGGAACCCATCCTATATCTTAGAGCCTGAACGTCTGGTTGCCCCCCGAAGAAGGGAAAAAACCAGTAGCCAACAAATGAGCGAAGTGCGCACAGACAAGGAAAACGACCGAGATAAAGCCGACATAACATATAGAAATTGGTCCGTGAAACTCGTCCGTATCGACGGACAACTAGATGAAAAAAGTCCCATTACGACAGAGGACCGAACAAACATACAGATGACAACGGGTGCTGCAGCCTCGACGACCGTCAACTAGAAGCGGAGCGATCGTACTTGTAGAGGATGTCTATACATGCGCTCCGACAACGTTACAAAAATGAATCCCCTCACAGACTCAACAGAAGACTAAATATATGTACAGACAGCAACGGACACCGTAGCCTCGACGAACGATAATAGAAAGCCGAGAAATTGTACTTGTCAGATATATTGCTATATACACTCGAACAACGTTACAATGAAGGTTCCCACTATACGAGAACCGAAGAAGTCTGCTAGAACTAGAAATATTAAAAACTCCCAATATTCATCTGACGATCTTACAGTTATAGTAAAGGATGCCATTATACGAAAATCGACGAGATACGAAAGTGGCTGAGAGTGAACGATCGCTATTACCTCGATCGTCACATGGGAGTCGACAGCCCGTACATGAAAATATCAAATATTAAAAATTACGGGTATTTGTCCGACTACCTTACAATAAAGGTTACAGCGACGTACAAAAAGCGCCCGAGAGTGAACGATCGCAATTACCTCGATCGTCACATGGGAGTCGACAGCCCGTACATGAAAATATTAAATATTAAAAATTACGGGTATTTGTCCGACTACGTTACAATAAAGGTTACAGAGACGTACAAAAAGCGCCCGAGAGTGAACGCTCGCTAATACCTCGAACATCGCACGGGAGCCGACTGTCTGCACTTGAATATATATCATATATAGAAAACTCCCATTATTCGTCCGACGACGTTGCACTTAATGACTCTAAAATTAGGCACTTTTAGTACGAGTATTGCGAATGGCCGAGTGCATACATATACAATGCGTAATGTACATACGTATTACAATAAAATTCGATATATTTTACAAAGAGAGAAAAATAAATAAATGATAAAAATGAAAATAAAGTAATATTAATGCTACCATACGGTTCTAAAGAAGATAAAAGCATATAAAACACATACAGTAGTAAAAAATGGATAAAACAAAATACATTTCCTTATAAACTTAAAATTCTTCTACAAAAACACATTAACAATGTTAAATTCTTAAGACGCAGTAAATTCCACACCACACAAATTAATAATTTATTCAAAACGCAACGTTTCGAGGGACTCCCATTGTCAACCGAGTTACCAACCATTGCTGGTTGTTAGTTTTATTATTTTTATTATTAACAAACGGAATATAATAAGACACAGCATAGAAAATAAAATCTTATACAAAGATTTTTATTTCTTGATTATGTTAAGACGTAATTCTTACACGATAAATTCCCAAAAGAAAAAGGAATTTCTATTAACCCACAACCCACCTAAATATCGATTTCCGTTAGGACATTTTATCTTAATTTCGAAATTAATAGCAGCAAACCTTCGTAACGACCTACATACGGCCGTATGACGCGGCAAAAGGACCATTTCGGTCTTTCGCCAATCTGCGCTGGAGATCTAAGAGCGAAGGCATCCCGAAATAGCTTCAGGTTCCTCCGTTCGTAGCATTCGGTCGGTCGGTCTCACGCCTCCCTCCGTAATATCTGCGCCTTTCATCTAAACGAACCGACATTAGCGCCCTCTGTACTTTTGCTCTTTTAGCAATACGGGCGTCCGGATCAGCAGGCTAGCAACGATTCCGTAGAATTGTTAACGTGAGGTCAGAGATCTAATACAAGATGCGATTACTAGAGTTGGAATTTTTATGCGTAAAATATGTTAGAAATATACGCATAACTCTGTCAAACTTTTTTTTCAAAAACTACGACGAAAATATGGTTCTTAGCTATAGAATGCAACAGCGCAAGTATAAGTTAGACAAACATATATTTTAAAATAAACAATGCATGATAATAACAATAAAGTATAATAAATAAATTTCTAAGTTAAATAAGTTAATCAGATATAACTAGCACGTTATATGAGGATGGATTTTTTTTTATTTTTATACATACTCAGGGAGACTATTTCTTTCATTTCTAACATCTCTTTCTCCCAGTCCATATGGCCCTATAGTATCACTCTCTCAAAAGAAGTACGTTTCCCAAACCATTTTGTGAAGAACCAAGTTATTATCGAATATTTATTTATATAGTTTTTTATAGTTATTTTGCTGTTCTACTAGATAAATTGAAGATAACAATTTCTGAAAACCACTACAAAGGAGTCCTCTTTCAGGATAAAAACAAATCGTCTCATCCCAGTCAAGATTTCAAATTCTGACTCACGCAACTTATTCACTAGATCTAACCCAAAATTACTTCTTCTTACCTCCAAACTACCAAACTTAGCATGTTAGAAAGAAGATTTTAGCATATTAGCAAAAACATTCGCCTAATGCAAATCAATACCTAGTGCAACAGTACGAAATTTTCATTACAACATAAAATCCCAAACAGTTCACATCGTTCTGAAACCTTTTGACTGACTATATGTATGCACGAGGGTGGATGTCTATGCTGTACCCTTGCCTCCTTACATTAAAGCTACAATGGCATTATACTTTTTATTTTTCGACATCGTCTCCCTCTATACTAATGCACTTGCTCCATAGGTGTTCGAACATCTCAAAAACGTCCTAGAAGATTTTTTGTCCGACCTCTGCAACCACCTCTCTACATCTTGCATCACTTGATAATCACAGGAAAATTTTGCCCCACCGTAAGATTTCCTCTAATTTGAGAAACAGCCTGTAATCACTAGGGGCCAAATCCGGCGAATATGGCGAGTGCGTTAATTTAGAAATTAATTGTGCGTAGTAGGTCTCTGTAATGCTCTGACCCTTTTGCAAATAATCAGTCAGGATGATTCCTTGAGTATCCCAAAACACAGGTAGCAAAATCTTTCCAGCAGACGGCACGGTCTTAAATTTGCGTGGAGGAGGAAAATGGTGACGTTTTCCTCTCTACTTTGTACTTTAGTACCTTTACGATTTCTTTTTTGATCAATGGTTAACAATCGGGGCACTCATCTTTTTCATATCTAATTTTTTAGTCAGTATGTTGTACACCACATGATATGATAAGCCAATATTTTCCACACAATGATTTTGCAGTACGATATCGTATTTAAAATCTCGACTCCAGCGTTTGACTAAATCATAAGAAACTGCAGACTCACCAATAGTTGCCATAATGTCTTTATGAATTTGAGTTGTCGTCATGTTGTTCTGTAGGATCCATTCTTATGAACAATCACGACAGACAGACAGAATTAGCCACATTACAACAACACTTTGAAATATAAACTTGATATTGTATAGATATGATCTACAAATGTCAGTTAACCAAAGGTCAAAAACATTAATCAAACAACCAATTAAAAGTAGGTCAGGAATGAGGCATGAGAATCCGTCCTCGTACTTTCTAATTACTCCATTTCTTTGGCTTAAGCAAATAATTTACTTTTAAATTATTACAAATTTTAAATCGGAAGACAGTTACCCATGCAATCCCACCCGATCCGGAACACAGCTTATTGTAATTATGTTTGTACAGAAAGCCAATTTAGAAAATCTTTAATACTTTTTCGTAAAAACTAAAAACTATATCACCTTGGTTTTATTGCAATTTTCCCGGTTTTTAAGATAAATTATAACATCGTGAAAAACTAACATTATTATTACGTAAGCACCTGACGGAAGAGTTTTGTACCGCAGTATTTATAATAAAAGTATAATTAACCTTTTTATTCCGCTTAATTCTCCAATTCACGAAAAGTTTTCCGTCTGGTTTAAACGTATTTAGTGGGTCATTCGCTCTTCTACAGTCAGCGCGCGGTAAAATTAGCGATTAATTTAAATACACCACAAACACGGCCGCATCGGGCCTGTAATAAAATTCAATTGAATTCGTTTTATTTACTCATTTGCTAATTTTAATCACGGGTAAAATGGTACAGTCCGTGATAAAATGGTAATAGTTTTAGGCTGTGTTTCAGGGACCGAAGTGAAAATGTGTTACGTTCTCCTGGTTTGAAGAACAGCGCTGCTGTAGCCTGCTCGTAAATTTCTGAATTACTTGACCAATACTTACTTGTAGAGTATGTTCGCTTATTTACTAGAGGAAAGGTTGTACAGTGAAACTCAATGCGCATGCGCAAAAAAAAATATATTTAAAAATGAAATGATTACACGGTTTCCACTCTTGCCTATGTACATGTACGATGTACGTAAGATATATATATATTTGCAATAATTGCAGTTATTCGAGCTCTCTTATACATGTAATGTACATTAGCATTTGTATATGTATTTTCATTGGTAGCAACATAAAGTAATGCCTCAGCATGTACGTTGCAAAGCCATGTCTTAATTCTGTTTAAAAGGTTAAACTCTTATATGCTTCCGCTGAAGCTTTGTTAGAGGCATGTACTAATGCCTCTATCTGTTTGCATGCACCACTACCTTTTTATAGGGGAGCCAACCCTATTTATTTCTTAAATTTATAAGCGCACCTCGGTGCTATGCTTATTTATATGTCCCTTTCCGGGAGCCTAATATACTTTCCTTTGTTTTAAATTTGCCTAAGGGACTTGGCCCTGTATTATTGGCATGTATTTGTACTTCTCGACCAAATACGTTTATTATTTTCACATTTATAGGGGAACCCACCCTATCTCTTAGAGCTTGAACGCCTGGTCGAGGGCGACAGTAGCGATAATAGCCGATCTCAATACAAAAGTAATGTCACAGCTACCCAGGCGTTCTCGTTTGAAATATTACGCTATGTGCAATCTTTAGCTCTATACCACTGCGCCCCAAAGAAGGGAAAAATCCAGTAACCAGCAAATGTGCGAACTGCGCACCGACAAGTAAAACGGAGCGATGATGCCGACATTACATAAGAAAACTGGTCCGTGACACTCGTCCGCTACGACGAGCAACTAAATGAAAAATTTCTAAGTCCCGATACGACAAGGACCGAACAAACGTACAAAAGACAACGGGCGCTGCGGCCGCAACGACCGTCAGCAAGAAGCGGAGTGATCGTACTTGTAGAGGAGGTCTATACGTGCGCGCCGACAATCTCACCAAAATAATTTCCGACACAAACTTAACTGAAGACTAAAAATATGTATAGACGACAATGGACACAGTAGCCTCGACGTACGATGATAGAAAATCGAGATTTTATACTTATTAAAAAATCTATACGTGTGGTCCGACGACGTTACCAAATGACTCCCGCCAGAAATAAATGTATAGACAACGTCCTCGACGATTCCCGCCAAAACTAGAAAAACTTAGAAATCTCTAATAATCTTACGACGACGTTACTGTACACGTTACGACGAGGCACGAAAGGTGACCGAGAGTGCACGATCGCTAATACCTCGACTGTCGCGCGGGAGACGACTGCCTATGCTTGTGTACCTTAAATTTCAAGAAAACTCCCATTACATATCCGACGACGTTGCAGTGAATGATTTCTAATTAGGCAGTTTTAGCTAGCGTAATGCGAATGGCTGACTTGCATACATATACAATGCGTAATGTACATACATATTAAAATAA
This sequence comes from Trypoxylus dichotomus, assembly GCA_023509865.1. Classification (NCBI taxonomy): domain Eukaryota; kingdom Metazoa; phylum Arthropoda; class Insecta; order Coleoptera; family Scarabaeidae; genus Trypoxylus; species Trypoxylus dichotomus. The sequence goes on from CM042077.1 coordinate 63,717,792, forward strand.
AATTGGATATAAGAGAGCAAAATAAATAAATATAAGAATGAAAATAAATAAATATAAAAATGAAAATAAAATAATATTCTAAATGAAAATAATAATGCAAAGAAGATAAAATACATAATAGTAAAAAAAATTTAGAAAATACAAAAAACAATGTTAAGTCCTTAACAAAATGTTTATTATTTTGCTTGTCGGAAGTTGGTGTGTATTAAACAACAACAAAGGAAGCCTGTGGCAGATGTTTCCTGCTTACTAGTGGAGTGACTATAATTAAATTGAGATTCTTTTTATTGTATTTGTATCTATAATCTTGCGCATTTATAGATCGATAACAAAACAAATGGAGTATTTTGACGCTATTAATACTTTTAGAAGTGTTGAAAGGATACAGTTAAAAAAGGCGTAACTAACACAGTTGGTATCTGTTGTTACCAACGTGATCGAATAATACTGAACAAGCGTGCTTTGGTACGCGTACTCGATTCTCCGTGCTGCGCGTTTCACCTCTCCACGTGGTTCTCTGCACAGCACTGAAGCTTGCCCCTCTTTGTCGAGACCATTGATCGATTAAATTTATTCTGTAGCAAGCTATGACATTTTCTTCTTTAAACTTAAGTTGATAGAATAACTATGAAAACGAGTAAAATGACAATTTGTGGCGTTAGTGTCGGCTCTTAACTGTAGGTAATATAATAATATTTTAGGTGATATATTAATATTTTAGGTGACTTCGCTTTTTCCCATAAAAAAAAAACGTACAGCTAAATTCGTCAAAATTTCGTTCATCGTGTATTTGGTTCAAGGCTCACCGAATGCTATGTCTAATCAAACAGAAACGATACTACATCCAAAATTAGCACAAGAGGACTTATCTAGACGGTATTCATTTCTAAACATTTGAAAACAGGTGAAAAGTGTAATGAAGGTTGTTAAATCCTTTTCTAATTTTAGAATATTAAGTATTTCGCTATGATGGATAATTTTCCTACAATCTAGACATCAAAATCTTCAGTTGCGTACGCATTTTGACATATTTCAGATGATTTCATTTTTTTCGCAAAAAACCTAAAGACCTAAGACCTCTAAAAATTCATCAAAATTTCACTCATCCTTATCGAATGATATTTCCAATGATACCAAATACGATTTTAATACCAAAAATTGACATAAGGGAACTAATCTGGACGTAATTTGTTTCTAAAGATGTGAAAAGTGTAATGACTATTGCTAAAAACTAAAAAAACTGAGAAACCAGCAAAAGAAATGGCTGAGACCCACTTTCAAATGGCTGTTAATGTAAAGAATGAAATTATTTTTCGCCTGAAATCATGCAAACTTTCACTGCAAATGGATACATTTACCGATGTAGCTAGACTCGCGATATTAAATGTATAAAATGTATTGTTAGAGGATCTTCTGCTATGTAAATCTCTGCAACACGTACTACTGGTGTGGAAAGATTTGATTACAAAAGGTACGAACAACAACGCTGCTATGCAACGACAAGAGATTACATATTACATATTACCATAAACCACAACTTTTCTACTTGCATTTACGTATTCTATTATAAATTCAAAACGTAACTTCGCATTGAAACAGCTTTTATACCGCGAAAATAGAATAAAACTCAACTCGTCTGCTTTAATAGTATGCTATGAAATTTAAAAAATAAAAAGGTGACAATAACTATTAATAAATCTGATCGAACGCTGACAGATTTTACGGTGAATGCGATAACCAAATATCACAATTTCATCACGGACTGTAGTTGTAGTTTAATTTGATTCATCGCATTCGGTAAAAGTGTCAATTTTAGTAATTCTATGGTTAAAACCTCTCATCGAATCAAATGTGCATATCGATGTAGAATTGCTAATTTACATGCAAACGTTCGTGTAAGAGAGATAGACAAAGAATGGATTTAATATAGATAAAAAAAAACATTGGAGATATAAAATAGTAACGTTGACCGCAAAACTAGGGGAATATAATCTTTAATATTGTATTAATCGTTATATCTGGTAATCAACAATATTCAGGTATCGTATTACGTACAGGTTGCCCACTGTAGTTTTGGTTGTGGGAAATGCATAAAATGAAAGCGTTTCCTGCAGTTCTTTTGTATGATACTTAAATAGAAAGTTAGTTTGTCATCTCTAATTATAATCAATATATCTATACTTGCGTATTACTTTTTCGTAACCTTGAGCATCTTCGTTCGCACAGTTAATTTGGACGAGCTGTACGTTTTCGATGTTACCGCGTTCAGGCGACATAGTATCGTGGTCGTTTCACCGATACGATGACTTTTCGGTCGTGCACCGTGTGTTATTACTTATTTACGATAATATGCCGATCTACGTACGTACACACATACGTGGTAATAAACATCCGGTCTCGTTTTACTATTTGTCGTTTTGTGTTTACGCGTTCATCTCTCATTTACGACGATATGAAAAATTGAAGTGGAAAATATTGTTGACGAGTTCGATGTTTTCGTTATTTCACCAAATGTGCAGCGGTTATTCTTTTTTTTTTGTTGGAATAATACCAGCTCGATTGACGTTACATACGTTCGGAAAACAGTTTTTATACAAATATATTATATCGAACTGTTTTCCTCTCACTATTACGAGCAATGCGAAGTGCTTACGTAATGTAAAAACTTACCCCGTTTTCTCGAATATTGCACGTTATGTATATGATTCAATAATTGTGTTTTATCTTTGTAAAGTTAGAAGGAGTCTACAACAACTATTTTTTGTTGAGGAAAGAGTAGCTGCTGAATAATTTGGTGTTAATATATGTCGACAAATAGAGACAGTTCTTTCAAAGAAATTCTCAATTTTTGAAGGTATTCTTTGTTAAATATTTATTGCAACTAGAAATTCTATATCCCCTTCAGCATTCGTATACGAGCTTATATCGAACGAATCTATGGTTTCTTATTTGGATTATTTTTTATAAAACAAATAATTAAAGATATGTGGCCCAGTGACTTTAACCGTTTGTAATAATAATAATAATAATTTATCAGCCAATAGATAAAATAAATATCCAATTACAAGATAAATATAATGAAATAAATTAGCACATGTAAAACTAGTTATCTAGGAATAAACATACAACTAACCAATAAAGAAAGGCTGGGCAAATTCTAATATACCAAGCAGCAGATATGTATATCTAACTCACCAGTATCCGTAGAGTTGAAGCCATTATGCTTTCTGTATGATGGCAATGTTTGTTCTAGGTACCTGACAATAAACTATATTAGTTTGCCTGGATCTCAGATGTGAAACAATAAAATAAATTTGACTCAACAATTCAGTAACATCAAGACCATTATTAAGTAAACTAAATAAGAATATGCTTGTTTTCTACGTAGCTCTAAGGAATCAATATTGACTAAATCCTTGTATCGGATAAGTATTAAATTTTTTAAAGTATAAGAACTTTAAACACCTTCTTTGAATCTGTTCCAGAAGATGCATACTCCAATCTAGACCAAACAAATGCAAGATAAATATGAAGAATGACTGTAATAGAAGAAAGAGGTCGTGTAACAAACACGTATGATGAAACCCAGCATACTTAGCGCCGATGCAGAAATACTACCTATATGCTCTGTAAAGGTGAGTTTACAGTCGAAGATGACACCCAAGTCTCTCATAGGGTTGCCTGTAGGTAAAGGAGATCCAGCCAATTGATAAATCTAAGTAATTGGAATTGTTTTACGGGAGTAGATGACAATTTTGCATTTATTCATATTAATGGTTAGCTTGTTGTTAATACACCACAGATAGAATATATTAAATTGGCTTAAATAACCGTAATCCTGAAAATTATTAATTGTAACATATAATTTTAAATCATCTGCGTACTTTGAATAGTTCAACTGATAACACAATTCATTAATAAATATCAGGAACAAAAGGGGGCCCAAGTTACACCCCTGAAGAACTCCAGAGGTTGGCGTTTATAAATGAGTATTGCTAAATAGACACTTCGACAATTTTTGTACGAATAATCGGGTAACAATTCATCTCGTATTTAAACGCAGCCCTGCTTGAGATGACAGATTTACTTGAACAGACAATATTTTGCGGAATCCAAATAATGCAGAGACTTTCGACTCCTGCATACGACGACATATTCAAAAATCTCCTTGAAAAATTATATGATTTTGTTATCATACAGCTCAACAAAAAGGAATAATTGCAGTATTTGTTCGTTACAATTTAGTAAATACTTAACAAAACACGTAAGTGACACACCTAAGGTCCTGAGCGACTGTCAAAGTGTTGTGAACTTCGTTGGTATTACTTTTACGTCATGGTAAAGAAAAAATAATAACAATAGATCTGTGTGAAACAATATACAGTTTTTAATAAATTTCAGTGATTTATTGAACAAGAAATTGAAGAACTTCATTCACGTATGTGTAACTAAGATACTAAATCTGGCTGTTACTTGCTACCAAATGATTATTTGACTCGTTCTCTATATTTCTGAAGAATATCAATAAAATTGTATTGTATTGCACCATATGTGTGTATCTGATACTTCTTAGTAAAGGCACTTGGAGTGGGAGTGTTCTCCCTAACTACGTGCCAGCAACAGTATCCATTTAGCAGTTGTAATATAGTGTCCAAATAAAAGTACAAAATAAATGAGTGCTTAAATATAATCAACAAACTTCACAGTAGACATCAAAGATCTAATACCATTCTCCTGAGCATCTTCCGAGAAAATAGCAATAGACCTATTAAATCACGGCTATTATGATCTATATCAAAGCATTAGAGTGATATTCAGATATTGCTTGTTTTTAAAATTGTTTATCAGAGCTGCTATACCAGTTATTTAAAAACAAAATAGAATAGTTTAAACAGAAATCAAACAAATTTGATAGTCATTTTATTTTATGCATTAAGTGTACATTTTCTTTCTTTTATATAAATACATTTCTAAAAAATGCGTTATATAAAGTATATAGATACAAAAGCTTATTGCCATAAATAAAAAACACCGTGGATTGACGTGGAAAAAATAGCGCGACATTTATATAAAATATAGACTATTAAAGTGTTCCAGAGTAGGTACCAATTGATTGTTTATTGTTCTATTGAAGCTCACGTTAAAGGACTCAGTCATTTGATCTCGAAATATTTGTCGAACACACCGTGAATCTCTTTGATCATATCCGAGGCGGTCATGCTCCTTCCCAACTTCCTAAAAGCGTTCGTATTACATTCCCTGGTCAGTTTACAAGCCGCATAGCATGCGATCATCGCCCGATCATCGTGAGGTACGCAAACGTCGAGTTTGTGAAGCAACGCCCACGCGTAGAATATTCCTAAGGCACCGGAAAGTATATCGCCCTGTCCGCCGCATCTCCTACCGGAACCGCCTAGAGATAACGAAATCTGCTTAGCGTAATCCATAATTATATCATCGCCGCCTTTGCGCAGAACGGTTACGAAATTACCCCAGGTATCGAATTTCTTCTTCACGTTCGGATCCTCGATGGTAGCTTTCGAATCAAATCCAAATATTCTATTAAATTCCATTACGTTCGGAGTGATTATCATCCCCGGCGCGGGGAAATTATTTAAAATATCTGGTTTTTCAGATATCAAAAATAATCCATCGGCGTCTATCACGAAAGGTTTCTGTTTCTTTTTCCCTACTTCGATGATACCTTCGATCACTTGAAAAGTAGATGATTCCCTTCCCAAACCCGGTCCTATAATTAATAAATGTAATCTATCTAACCACGGTTCGATCTTAGCAACCGCATCTTCCGCGTCCAACAAGGGATGTACGATTAATTCGGGACTATACGACTTAATCACCGTGGCGGCATCTCGACAGCAGAATACGTGAACCAAATCAGCGCCGACTTTCAAAGCGGTTATCGCCGCAAAATAGGGCGCTCCCGTGTATTCCAACGACCCTCCGAAGATCCCTATCCTACCGGCTTGTCCCTTGTACCGTCCGGTGTTAAGGGGTGGCGCTAGTTGTCTTGACATTAACGACAAACTCAACTCGTCCATTTTTGTCGTAGAATTCGTAAAATTGCGACTCACCGAAACGTCGAAAAGATTGGAGTTTATCCCTTGGAAGATATGGAAGAAGCGTTTTCGAAGAAACACCGGCACTCGCGACGATTTTAGGTAAAATAGCATATCATCGAGATAATGCACTTTTTATATGCATTTGCCAGCGACGCAACTAAGGCGCCACCTGGTAACTATGATTATCGACCACGAACTAAGTTTGTACGTATTAATTAAATTTAATAACGATCAAACTACTATCCAAAGAACTGATTAATAAGGTATGTATTAAGCGAATTTAAATTTTGTAAGGTTAAAATAACCGCAATGATGAATAGGTGCGAAATGAATTTAAATTTATAATTTTAATATAGCGTGTATTGGAACAAGAAAAATATGTTGAAATTAGTATTAATTATTAAAATGTATATCAAATTAGATTATTCTAATACAATTCGCTTATGTTTATTTAATGACATGTCGATTCTAGTAATTTTACATAATTAATTGGTTACGTGTTTATACTAGCAGTGATGAAATGCCAATTATTGTATATTCAAGAAATTGATGGTAACGGAATATAGATATTAATTATATAATATTTAAGGCAATATATGTGAAGAGGAATAGGTAATTTATATTTTCTGTGAAGTTACTTGTAATTTTCAAAACAAGTATAACAGCTGATTGCCTGGTCATGTTATTGTTCGCTAGATGGCGCTAATTTTCTAAAGTGAATGTATTCATTGCCTTTGTGACCAATTTTATTCATCAATCAATATAATGCCTTTATTTTATTTCGATAAAATATATATAGAGTCCGAACCATAAAATTTTAACACTACATTATAACCTTTTTATAATATGTTTCATCTTCGCAACTAATTTTTAATGCCATAAACGTCATGGAGAAACTAATTTCCTCCATCCTTATATTTTTTTAGTTAGCAACTATTTTAAGTTTCGTATTTCAATCATTTGGTTTTGATATTCACCTATGAATTTTACGCAACATAAATCTCCTAGATTATTTATTAATCAATTTTATGCTTAGGTTCTATAGAAATAACAAGTTTTAAAAGGCCAAAAATAAAATATTGAACTACAAACATAACAAACGTTTAGGCTATAGCCTACATGATACATACTGTAAACCTTAATCTTAAGGCCCACAACGCATCTTAAACCTGATAAAGTTTTGGGCCATAATTTAATTATGATGATCAAAAGAACCTATCTAATCCCATCAAATATATTTATGAATTTTAACTACTATACAAAAGTTTACTTACAGTTTGTTGGTCTAAATTGTAAAAATCTTCCTCATAATTGCACTATTTTGCTCTTTGATGTTTTTCTTTAAAATCGTTGAACTTTATTCTATAATATCGTCAGATTCGACAGTATTAAAGATTGAAACTTCATATCCAAGAAAAATTTGCGTTCGTATTTTGTTTTCAACGAATCAGCAAACTTACCAATCTAATGCTATCCATGTATCTGTATTACAACGTTAACGTTTTTATATTTGATGTTTGAAGTAGTTTGAGTAAAATTTCTAATGTAATGTAATCCATAATTTTGACAATTTCGTGTAGATAAAGTTATTCTTTTGAAAACACCTTACAGTGTGATTTATTATTACCGTCATATTGCCAGCGTGCTGTTATATAGATGATTTTCGTTAAAAATATAATAAAATTAATTGGATTTCATGGATATAATCAGTTTTGGCGTGAAACAAATCTATCGATCTTTATATGACTTTTAAGAAGAAGAAACTTCACATTAGTTTAAAATTAAAATATTAAAGTTTTCGACTACTTGAAAATAGTATAATAACGAAAGATTAGTTCCAAAAAAGAATTCATGGTCAGTATATATTTTTGAAGTAAATTGTATCAATAATCGAAATGTAAAATATACACAATTATACACTGTGTTCAACAGTTGATTGAAAGTTATTTGAATCACGCGCGCTTTTTTGTATCGGCCTAAAGTAAATGTGCCATTAACAACATATCGATGCGAAAAAAACTGTTTGCTTTGGAATTGACAGATAAAATATTTTAAATTTTAGACTTTCCACAAACATATCGATAAAGTAGGTCACAAATACTTAGCATGTGCTGTACGTCTCATAAACACAGAAACAACATTTCTCTAACTTCCAATACTCGGTGACACGATGCTGCACCATTTCATTTTCATATTTTAGTTTCTTCCAGTAAATAGATGACAGTTAGGTTAAGTTAAATTTAAAGAGTTCGTTAAAAATGTTTCATCAGAAGCTAAACAGAGTGCGCGCATCGTCAGTGCGAAAATGTAAAATCTAACTCTTGTTTCATTTTTAATACCTTATTAAATAAAATAACATTTTATACGTTGTTACAGTTCTCTTAACTATAGTAAGAAGTGTATTTGCTTTATATATAAAACCAAGACAAAAATATATTAACTGAATTGAACCTGTTTAGGCCTAATACTTTTACTTGCTTCCTTTTTCAGCAACAGTACTTGAGAAAGATCGTCAAATGAATAGATTGTCTTAACTAACTAAAACTAAACAATGACACAGGTAAAAACTGAAAATAGACGATGTGTACGTTACTAATATTATTAGTAGTTATTATTGTTAGTTTTTCCAAGCTGCGCAGATGGCGCTAAACATGGAACCGGTACTAGCTGGGGAATGACCTATCTCAGTCTCTGGTTTTAATCAATACAGCGACATCTGACGAAATAAAACACAAATCATGTACGAATTTCTTTATTATCTATTGATTCATTTACTTAAGCCTAAAATTTGCAATAGTAAAATGTATCAACCTAATAGATGTTTTTTTTTTCGTTTATATTGTTTTCATATTTATCCCGAACGATTTTCCATATTAAAAAATTTAAAAAAATCGTTATCACAGTAGCGATATATTTTTTAGAGGAATGATTTTCTTTTTCATCTTACCGACTAACGATATTGCTAATAATAATGTTATAAAATTGTACATTACGTACACGACGTGTACGGATGTGCGTTTTCAAAAAAGTTAAAAGGAAAAACAAAATAAGTACATGGGCTACGACAAAAGGAACGATTCCTGTCGTCCAGTCTTAAGGCGGTCCGATGCTCTCCCAGTTCGAAAGCAGTTTAAGGTCGACGTGTTCGAATCGCCATCTCTGTGTCTTCGAGTTAGGATCGCATTTCGATACGAATAACGCTTTCTTGCCCGGATCGCAATCTAGACAACGGGGATTGCCTCCGTGGACGAGCCATTGTTTATCCTGAAATGGAAAAAGAAAAAGTGCTTCGTGAACAATCATTATTTGAAGCAAAAATTCAGTAAAACTCCTAAGATCAATGTGCTTAATTTCAATTTTAAATAATTTAGTTGTGGGAACAAATTTTTAGGTTTTTAAGTATAAAAGATAGCTTTACACACATAGCACACAATATACAGGCGTAATCTGAGCAAAGTCAACGACAGGGGGGCTTCCACTATCCTAAGTTCCCCCCACTATAGCTATAACCATGATGTAGTAGACCAATGACTGATAGACTAATTGTAGGGGAATATTGCAGCGAGAAAGAATAATGGGAGACGCACATGCCTATTATAACCGTTGACTTTGCGCAGATCATGTCTGTATTGTCTGCTATGTAAGTACATGCTATACAGAATATTACTAGTTATGAACAATAAGTAAAGCTAAGAATGACGCATTGACCAATGTTTAATTGAATTATTAATAGAATACGACTCATTAATGATTGACAACTTTTTCTGCAAACTTAAATAACCTAAATCCGAGTTTATAATAGAATAAATGTTTAAATCACCAGCGTAAGCGAGAACCTTGCAGTCCAGGGAAAGTAAAAGATGGTTTACATGGCAGGTATGTATCAGAATTATTAAGTTTAAAGAGTTTAATTGAGTCTGTTTATAATTTAATAGTGTCCGCTTGAATTCACAGGTATAGCAATAAACTCCACTCACACAAAATTATTAATTATGCGGAACGCAGCGTTTCGAGAGCACGTGGGCTCTCATTGTCAACCGTGTTACCGACTGAAAGTAAAAACTGTATCATACATGCAAATTATTTTCTACGCAGGCTCTAAAATTTCTAAAACATATGACTATTTACAATCTACTCGGTGGTCTAATGCCTTTTTCGGGAAAAGATGGACCGAAAGCGAACCGTATCTTTAACAGGGCCTATGGTAATAAATCCATCAAACTCGAGTGTGCAATTGGGGGTGGTTCTCTCTTCAATAAGTTTCCGTTCTTTTTCATATATACCGTTTCGTACGCGTCTAATTCTCTATACGAGTTCACGTTTTTAAGTAGTATCAGATTTTTTAAATCAATCTTATGTCCGGATTTTACCATATGCTCTGCTACGCTTGATAGTTCAGGTTTGTCGAAAGCGTAGACCACCGAGTAGATTGTAAATAGTCATGTTTTAGAAATTTTAGAGCCTGCGTGGAAAATAATTTGCATGTGTGATACAGTTTTTACTTTCAGTCGGTAACACGGTTGACAATGAGAGCCCACGTGCTCGCGAAACGCTGCGTTCCGCATAATTAATAAATTTGTGTGAGTGGAGTTTACTGCTATACCTGTGAATTGTACATCCACACAGTCCTTGCAATCGTCATTTGTCCCCTTGAAAGTGTGCTCATTTGAAATGCACATAACGTCTCCAGCGAATTTTCCATTCCTACTTACAATTCTGGAAGTTCCGTTAGACTGTTTGGGACTAGTGTCGTGACTTATATTGTTGTGTTCGGTATGTCGAAATTTATAGCGAACAAGAGCATTCGCCGACAGCATTAAGTTCTTGTTTTCATTTGAAGAAAACTGTCCTGAATCATACCGATTACTTCGAGAAGTTTACGATGAACATGCTCCATCGCAAGATACGTGTGAACGATGGTTTCGGCGTTTCAAAAGTGGTGACTTCGATGCTGCAGACAAGGAATGTGGAAAACCACCAAAAAATACGAAGATGTGGGTAAACCCAGGCACTTCATCCACATCGTTTATAAGATCGAATCGCTTTGGTAGAAAGACAACGTTCTGTGTTTGGTGTGACCCGAGGGGCGTGGTCTATCATAAGCGGTTAAAATCCGAGGAAACGGTTAGCACTAAACGTAACCAACAATTGACTGATTTGAACCGTTCGCTTGAAAAATGGCCAGAAAACCGAAGGAGGCAACGCAGTCATTTTTCTTCATGATAATCCTCCATCACATACGGCAAAACCGGTTCGCGACACATTGGAATGGATTACTCACCAGACTTGGCCCCTTCCGATTACCACTTATTTGCATCGATGGGTCACGCACCGCTTTGGTTCGTACGAAAATGAGAAAAAATGGCTCGATGAATGGTTCGCGGCAAAAGGGGAAATTTTTATTGGCATGGTAATGAAAAAATGTGTAACAAGCGAGGAGCATACTTTGAATAAAGCACTTTTTATCATTTCTCCGAATTTTAGCACGTGACGATTAAAGATTCTAAATGACTCAAATATTCAGTATATTTGCCCAATACAAATCGCTTCCGTGAAAACTAATCAACATCCACAATTGTTCAATTGCAATCCCAACATCAATACTAACAAATCTCAAGTTATATCGAATGCAAAAACAAATATTCCCGCCCAATCAAAATATAGCCACTAATACAAGATCATCAGAATCGCGTATTAGACGAAAAATTAAAATGCAATGAAAAAACTTACACTATCATATCTCCAATACTGATTGCCTTTAGCGCCGTGGCACGGATACAACGCCACCTTTGCCCGCTCCCCGTAATCGGAGACGTCCCAGCACATCGTCCTACCCTTAGGTCGTATATCCTTATGCCACGTCAAAGTGAAATTCTGTTCGCCATTCTGCTTACTTTCCTTCATGCACTCCTGCAGACCAATAGTCTGATCCTTCTGCTTAAATTCGCTGTCGACGCATAGCTCCGGTGCTGCCAAATTTCTTACCTACAAAAACGGATTTGTAAACGGCGTGATTTGTGTGAAAAAATGCGCCTACCTCTCCGAAAGCGAAATCGTCCGGTTCTATCGGAGGATATTTTAACGGCAAATCGAAGGCTATCGTTTCGATGAACCATTTGAACGTTTTGCACTTGAGGCGTTCGCGGATCTCCCTTCCGACGGATAAATCGCCGGGGTCCAGATCACGGTATTGGGGTCTCCTTTTGTAGATGAACTCCGCGTATTCGTCCATCCAAACTTCAGCAACTCGTTTATAATTCTGTGAGAATAAGTAAGAGGAAATAAAACATTTCTATTATAAAATAAAGGACTCAAAGCTTTACCGTGCGGTACACCTATTTATTTAATATGAAATTAAGATATTACAGCCAATAATACAACTTACCCTTCCTACAAAGTCGCCTTTTCCAGGATTAGGAAACGGCGCGAACTTTCGATAAATGTGCCCCACCCTCGAACAAGGTGCATCGTACATCTGCCCGCCACACATCCAAACCTTGAAACTCAACTCATATTGCTCCCCACCCCAAATATCTAAACCTTCGTCATATCCCCCTAATTCCCAAAAGAACTTCTGACTAATAGCAAAAAGACCCCCGGCCATAACGGGACTCCTAAGAAAAAACAAAAACGATAACTAAAATTATCAGTGATAGACTGTATACACTATTGCTCATAAATTTAAGATTATATATCGAAAAATACTATATGTAAAGATCATTTCAAAATAATCACATTAGTGATATTTGTAGGATTGCAAAAACTGTAAATGTATCACTATATCAGATTTGAAAAAAATATGCTACATTATTTTATTATACATCATTAACCAATATTTATATATAACAATATTTTATCAAATTCACAAAGTTTATCCAGCATGCTATGTAAAAACGAAATTATTTATAATGAACTTAACGCATGGATGGTAAAGTAATTATTAAATAATAAGGAAAAAATAAAGTTTTTTTTTTAAGAATATGAATTTACACTAAAATTTTTAGAAAATTCAGATTTCTTAAGACGGTCTTAAACTTACGAGCAAGAGTGTATACAAAATACGTATACAAGGTGTACCTGAAATAAAATAAAAAAGTATGAAAAATGGAAAGATCTAATGGTACTAGACTTAAATCCAAAATATTTTGCGAAAATTCCTTCACAGATGCGAGACAAAATGATAAATAATAATATTTAAAATTAAATTTTCTTTATTCACAGCCGTAATATTTACACGTAAGCATGTTATCATACCGACTTGAATCAAAACAATACATACAGGGTCCCGGAAAAAAACCGAAACCCACAACAGAAATGGTAAACAAAGGAAACGAAGCCAAATTACAGAATTAAAAGTGAAAGAAAACGAAATTCTAACGAAATTATATTATTATATATATCCGTTGCGCATTCATTTCTTGTAACCCATACAGCAAGTCAAAAATTTTAGTGACAAGAACTATGTTGTATATAATTACACCTTTTCATTTTTCACACTTTTTATTTTATTTCAAAGACACCCTGTATAAAAAAAATAGTTAAACGACAAAAACCTACTTAAAAGGTTCTGTGGGATGTTGCAGGTCTTCCGGCAACAGAGGCAGTCTTTTGTAGAACAGTTCCCAATCAAAAGCGCCTCTGGCACCTTCGTCTTGAGCTCGATATTCGAACGTCTCATATTGTACCACATCGATGAACGGGCAAACGCAAGTCTTATAGTTTTGAGCAATTGGTTCTGAAATTTAAAATATATTCGCAAAAGAAAGATTAAAATTATTCACATTGTTCTAAAACGCCAAGTTATTTCAACATAAACCGTCCTTGACGACAAAAGAACGTACTTCACGGTGTTTGCGCTGTGTACGAGTGAAAATACTTCCACTATTATGCAAATCGGTCATCTAATTAATTACAATAGTGTAATTAAAGCCTCGCATCGACGAAGAAGGTTGTAGGATATGCAAAAAGGTCAGTATTGTTATATAACGGATATTTACGTATAATACAGTGTTAGTCAAGATGATTTGAACGCCCGTAATTTTATATAACGAATGCATATAAAATTAAATGAAGAAAAACGAATCGTATTGCTTTCTAAAAGATAAAAATTTCAAATTCAAGCTACTCCGAATATTATTAGTGGCAGCGTATATACAGGCTGTTTCAAAACAATATGCATTAATTTAGGGAGCTGATAGAGGGCGTTGTTTTCAACACATTTGACTTAATATATAAATTTAAAAAATTTAAAAAAGACGCGTCGATAATGGTTACAAAAAAAAATGTTTTAGATATAAAAATTCAATCCAGTAGCATTCTAATTAGTTTATTTAAAAATAAAATTCATTCCTAGCGTCGTTACATCTAAAAAAAAAACGTGAGCTAATGTTCCTCTAACCCCAGTCAAGCAGTCATCATACGTTCAGGTATTTTGAAATATTACATTCACTTAATATGCATCTGAAAATTGGTTCAAACGTATGCAAAACTGTCGATCATCACGAACAGTTTTCAATGACAAATATTTATTTTTATTCATTATTCCGGATACATAAATACCAACCCTCGTAATACAAAAAAATCGAGTTAAAATGTTTCTGTTCTTAGTTTTTTTACATTTCCATTCAATTTTCTTACTTTCTAATTGTTTTTTTAATGAATGTAAATCAGACAACTCGTTGAATTCAATGCACGAAATCGCGGCACATTTGAATTACTCCTTTAACCTATTCTCATAGCCACAACCAACACGAACTTCCTTAATATTACGGAAGAATTGTAAGTACATATTATCGATTTCATAAGAAATATTCAACAAATTCTCAATACCAATTTTTCGCTAAACTTGTGCTATATTTTTATTGTAACCGCTATAACAACAATTTCTTTTTAATACCAGTATATACACGTTTAAATAGAAAAAAATAAGTGTTCAATGTTCTACTAACAACCGCTACAAAGCCATCAAAATTTGTTACATTCCAATGCTGTTTCTTTTTGTTCATATTGTATTATCGAACATGTTACATGCAACAATTTTTTGGTTTGAGACTTTCACTTTTACTTGAAAACAAACGTTAATAACTATTACATACACCGACATTATAATGATGTCAATCTTCCGTTCAAATACGGCGTTTCAAAGTTATTTATGTACAAATATATTAATCAGTGTCTTCTTATCTATATAAGTAGAATTGGGAATTTGTTAATAATCTTTCAAGTAATTGATCTGAGAAAGCGGCAATACAGATTATATCTAGAACCTTTCTTATCTTGCATTTTATCTTGCTCGAAAAGTTAAAAACATCCTACGTATTGCCGTGTTTCATCATTTATTTTTTGCACTCTAAAAATTTAAATGAGGATGAATGTCAGTAGTTTTATTCCTAGTTTGACAACTTTTTTTATATCAAAGTATAAAATAAATAATAAAAAAATTTTCTTAATTTTAACGTTAAAATCTAAAATTTAAATTACATATTTTTAATTACAACAAATTCAACTCAACCAAAAAAAACAAGTAAACGTAGGACAAAAGAAATTGTTAAAACGAGTGGAATGTAAAATGATAAGATAATGCAATACAAACTATTCCGCAATTGCAATATTCCAAATAATTCCACAAATGTGAAGTAATATTTACTTCATTAATACGCTTATCATTTTAAATTATTTACGCAAAACACGGAAAATTAACGCGAAAAACAAAGTGAAATTCCGAAATTCCTCTCTCCATTCGCAAACAAAATCGAAATTATGTCATTCCTGATCAATATTCAACATCAAGATATCCATGGAAGATAAAGGTACAAAACAAAAGCTTACCTAAAAGAGGCGGCAGCCAGTTGACATTTGCTTCGGTGTGGGAATCTAAAAATAGCAGCACTTCACCCTGAGCCTCTCGGGCACCGGCTAAACGTGCCCTAATCAGCCCACTTCTTTCCGGCAAATGTATGGTCCTCACTTTAGTAAGATTAGCAGCTATATAATCGTCTAATGGCTTCCTACTGAATTCTAAAAAAAAAGTGATATATCGAAAAAAATTGGGAATCGTACACCTACCTTTTGTACTACAATCATCGACAAGTATCACTTCTTTTAATAAATGCGTTGGTGACCTATTTAATACACTATACACAGTTCTTAATAGAGTCGTCCAATGCTCATTATGGAATGGAACAATAACGCTCACAGTTGGTAGGTTTTTTAAATACTTCTTAGTCTTACATCTGAAAAAGCGACATATTTAATAAGAATATTTTAACGATGGCACACAAAATCGTTCTACCCCTTATTTCTAATGTCTGGTAAAGCTCTATCTAAAGCTATTTTATCACTTAACGCTGCATTAAAACCATTAGATTTAAATAAATCGTCATACACATTAGATTCACTAGATGTTAAATGTGCCGGCTTGCCCTGTTCTCCAACTCCGGATCTCTGGAGATCCTTTTCGATTTGTTTATAATCATGCCAGTCGATTTTCTCATTCGAAGCCTGATAAAATTTAATATCACTATAACTAAGTTTCATCTCAATAGATACATATAATGGTAAACTTACTGGATGAAATATATCTACGGGTGCGTTGTGTCTTTCGGCGTATTCAAATTGTCTTGGGCCCCTAAATAGTTTAAATAGCACAACTGTGCATATCACAGTTATGAAAGCCAACAAGAGCGTTTTTAATATACTTCTAAAATTTCTTTTCATTCTTCAGTGTCGTCGTGGCTCGTTCATTTTTCGTAATATGCAGTTGAAGGTACGAGCTTCTGTAATTTACTGATAACGAACACATAACCTCTCCGTTCTCATTGCACTTAAATTATTGTAGGTGTAACGTATCATTTTTTTTTGTTCAAATGTATTGTACAAATACGCTTTTCCACGGTAAAGATAAATACAAAATAGGAAAATTTACCTTGCATTAACAATTGTTTAATATTACATCTCGCTTACAACACAATGTTTTCGCTTTATTTACTGAAACTTTAACACAACTTTACGCTCATCTACGCTTCGTAAATTTTTCAACATAAACGTTACCCGGTTACTTTTCAATGCAAAAAGGTAAAGTGATTACACTTTAATACCGTATAGACCTTCAACTTTGTAATTCTTAACGCATCAAAAGCGATTAATGCAAACGATAGGAGTTGCGATATAAAAGTAAAAATATTTTTCGCTTTTCTATTGAACTTAAACGCTTTAATTTTGCGAAAGAGAAAGTTAGTTCGTAAAGCAACTTTTTTAAAGCTTTTTTTCTGTATCTATGAAATTTGAGAATTTCTTAAGAGTAGCGACTTTCGAGGGAATTCTATACAATTGGGTCGCGATTATCGTATTGTTTTGAAATGTTATTTAATCGAAACATTTTTGAATAATATAATGTAAAAATATAGAACGCGCTTTACCCGGCTGATTCTCTTTGAATTGTTTACATAATACGATTCAAATTTCGATTGAAAATCAATTAAACTTTGGAGAACAACATTTAAATAATAGTTATTATATATTCCTGTTAAGTTTACTGTTTGTCATTTAATCCAGATAGACTACTTGTAGATAATTAGACCATAAGCGACACTAATATATAAATTGCATTAATTTTACGTATAGAGATGGAATAACTGCAAGAACAAGAAAATGAATAACGGGCTTTTGTAAGGTAAAGACGAAATAAATATCATATAATAAGGAATCCCAAATTTTTCTTCAACTCATAAATACATTTGATTAACATGCAGTACACACAATTTCTATTACATCAGATTTTATTTGACTTATTTTCTTATATTTATTCTAAAAAAATGAATTATCCAAAACTATATCCTACAAACTTGCCGCTTTTACTAGAATATTACGAAACCTCCGAGTAGATGGCGCAAACAATATTATTGCGTTACACGTTTGTAATTTCTGTAATGTAAATAAACAATTTTTTTTTAATTATCAAATTACATTTAACATACGATTTTGTGAGATTATGGGGATATAAAAATATTTAAACGACAATCAAAAGCTAGTAAATGCTATGGTATTTGCAATTGTAGTGAGATTGTCAAATTATTTGTGTAATTGTTCTTATTAAAAATTGTATGAAGATTGAATACCACGTCATTGTCCAAGCGGACTTTTTTTAAATTTCGCGGGTGATTTAAATTGGATGCAGTTGTTCCAATAATTGCTATTTTTTAAGCTAATATATGCCAATGTGAATCCGGAAGAGATGGGGCATCAAGCCCGCCAGAAATCAAGCCAGCGCATCATTTTACATTAATGCACCAAATTTCATTATCCTACCACCTCCAGAACCTCCGCCAATTTTCGATCAAAGGGAAGAATTACGATATATATTCCTTCTCGTGCGTTTTAGGGCCGAATCCGGAAGAGATAGGGCGCAAACTCTACCGGAAATTGAGTCAGTGGCAGGAATTACCAACCTAAATTGTAAGTATTTTCATTGCTGCAATGGGTTTATTGCTTTTCGACTCATACGTTGCACAAGTTGATCGTCTTCGCGTTTTAATGTGACAAATTTGCTTATGTAATCGAAGTTGGTCGAAGTTTTGTTAGCGTTTTGAACATACTTAGCCTAAAAATAATTATGTTCCAGGGGAAGATGTAGAAAACTTGATCATAAATATTCTTCTTGCAAGAGAGATTAATTACAACTTCTATTTTTTAAAATAGAGCATAATTGTTAACTCGCTTTAATTGTTAAACAATAACAAAAGAAAAACGCCTCTATAGCTGTTAGTCACAATGATAGCAATAATTTAAAATAAACTTATAGATAAAGATGGTGATATACTACACTTGGAACTATCAAAATGAAATTTCTTGGCGTCCTTACAAATAGAACCGTACCTATGTAAGCATTATTTAGTGTGATTTAAAGCATTCACGCACAATTTGAAACAGTAATACCATTTGTATTTGATTTTCAGCCACTACTATAGAAATTTCTCACATATCAAAAATTACCTATATCCATAGTATATAAATTTTACATTAAAGGATTGAATATTTCATAAAAAATAGATATCCAAACTGCTTTTTTACATACTCTTGCTTTATTATCCTCTATTTTAGATCCGCAGGACTGTTTTTAAATTAAACCTCTAAAAAGTAGGTTAACTGTTGGTTTAGCTATATTTGGTATTTTGTCACCCGCCATATTGTTACAACTGATTGACGTTTAGATCGTGTACCTTTCTAAATGCGTTTATATTTAATTTCTGTCCCTAAATTTGCTATTTAATAATAATCATGTAACTACAATTTATATAAAGCCCTGGCTAGTTTTAAAATTGCCGCCAAAAAGTAGCCTTGAAAAATTCCATTGTGTAAACGTGTCTTTTGATTTTACTCTTCCGAATTAAAAAGACTATAGCACACGCTATGTATTCGTGACCTACTTTATCGACATTTCTGTGTGTAATTAACTCTGAAATGGTGGAATGTTCGAAGTTTAAAATATTGTACCTATCAATTCCATAGCAATGTTTGTCATCAAAAAGTTGGGCAAATGTCCAGAGTGGCAAAATTGAAGGTTGCTGGTAGCTAAACGTTGCACCAACTAATTGTAGCGAGCAACAAATATTATTTTTGCCCAGTAACCTAGTGACGAAGTATCTAAACTGGGTCCTGCGCCCTGTGCTCATTAATGTACAGAACAAAGATAGATATACAACAAAAATAAGATTTCTATGCCAATAACATGCAACCCGAAAGCAGTCGTACTGAAGCGTGATTTGATTAACGTTGTTTGACAGGTAGTCGAATATCATATAAATAGGTTATTTGCGTATTAGATGTTATTTATAACCACTTACGACGTTTGGATTTTTGATTGTCTTTATTTATAATACTTCGAAGTAATTTAATTACTTATTTTAATGCTGCATAGAAAAAGAACTTAAGTTGAAAGTGTCATTAACCTTGCATAGTTTGACACTTCGTTATGTGCGCGCCATAACATTTTTGAAATACTGCCGGAAGTACGATATATATGACGCTGAAGTACCAATTTAATTCATATATTGATTTGTGGATTACGTAGGGCTTTTCTCTTATGATTTTGAGAGTTACTTAAGATAAATATAAAGCTAGTTCTTGGATAAGTGAACTAGTTACATTGGCATGAATATTACCTTAAAAATTAGTATTTAGCAAATTTAATAATTGAATAAAAACGCTTAGTTTTAAAAATAATATAGTTTATTGCGTATCGTAACTTATAAGGACAATAGGTAAAAATTAAAATACGTACTAGAATGGCATTCGAATTAAATAAAAGTGACGAGGGGGCGCTCATTCGCTTCCTTATACCAAAGAGAAACAAATGAGCGTCGAATCGGCAGAATCAAAGTAAAATTAAAAGTGTTAGATACCACAGGCAACGTAAATGCATTTAGAGCCATTGGTACATTATATGGAACGTCAATGAAACGTTATTTTGGGATTTTTTTTTAATTTTCGTATTTTATTACCAACGTATATATGCATATAAAAATAAAAAAATACTTAATCTAATTTTAGTCTAACAATAAATTACTGTACATTACGTTGCAAAGGAATACTTTCAAATTGAATGAAAGTATTTCGAATAGTGTGTTGGTATGACGTTTTCTGCGTTCGCTTTTTGTGTAAACTACACCACAACTGGTCCTCCTCGAAGGTAAAAGATTCATATAAACATTAGAAATTCCTTACTATTACTATTGTTACTAATACGTCTTATTTATCGAGTTGTGTGAGGCTAAAATTGACTTTGTACTATCGACAATTTAGGAAAAACATATTGTCAAATAAATGAGGTGTTTCTAAAGGGTGATCGGTCGGTTATTTGCGCGTAAAGTGACATGCGTATAATCAAATAAATGATAAAATATAAAAATGTATAATATTATAAATATAAGATGGCCAACATTAATGGCACTCATTTTTTTTTTGTGTATTTTGTTTTGTTTTTGTTAAACATTAATGACCTAGTAGTAATGGCGTCATTATCACCTCCTAGAAATATTACAACAACCTTAGTAATTTGTTGTCAAAGATCTATGGCCTACATTTCCTCCTAAAAACAACCTGCACGTTGATCTCATTCGTATTTGATCTCTTCGTTCTTGGGCGTCAAGGTCGCCACGTGTAGGTACTTCCCCGACTTGTACTTTTCCTGAATCGCCTGTTGCGGGAAGGTAGACGCTTTTTTGTATAGTTGATTCAGAAATTCGATGGTCTTCTGTAATTCTTTGAGGGTGTAACCGGTCTTCTCGGCTAGTTCCTCATTCCAAGGTTCTTCGTCTAGATTGTGTTGGGCTAGCGCCAGCGACGCGGATGCTATCGCCGAAGGTAGGATGCCTAAAGTTGGTTCAGCTTCGAGAAGCGATAATTCGCTAATATACTGTGAATAAATTCGAATATAGAACGTGGGAAATTTAAAATTCATAGAGGATGTCGGTTGATAAGGAATGTAGTGACGGAAATCGATTGAATATTAATAGTGTGAGAGAAATTGTTAGAGTGTTACGAATTGGTGTGTAGAAATCTCACCAGATGGCGATGTCATTCATGATTCATATACAGTGACTAACAGTGAAAATGATGTAGTGGTATATAATTTGGTAAGAAGCTGAAAATTTTAAGGTAACATAATTATTTGGAAAAACTAAAATAAATACAGTAAACGCTCACTCATGTAAATACCCGGTAGTGGAAACGTCGCCGTAATGTAAACAGAAAATTGTTAGTATAGGATCAAATGGAACGCCCGGTAATGTAAACAACCTTTCTTCAAATTTCAGCTTCTTAGCAAATTATATACCACTGGATCATTTTCACTGTGAGTCACTGTATGTGAATGTATGTTGTACGTTGCTATAAAGTGTTTTTCAATGTGAATCCTAGATAATAACACATGGGCTGAAAATTCCCGGTAACACATAGATGACGCTAGTTTTATTGCAGTCACCTTTCTCTCAGTTAGTACTAACCTTCAAAAGAAAGCTGTTAAAATTTCATGATATTCTATTCATTAGTTTGTGAGTTATTGTGCTAAGAGTCACGCTACTTTTGTTATTTTCAAAGAAATGGATCAAAAACAATTTCGTATTTTAATTTTACCCTGCTTCTTGGTGGGAAAAAATACCGTTCAAGCGAAGCAATGGCATGAAAGGTGATATGAGGACTCCGCTCCATCAGAAACAACAATAAAACGTTGGTTTGCTGACTTCAAACGTGGTCGTAGAGACACCGACGATGCAGAACGCAGTGGACGTCCAAATGAGGCGGAAACACCAGAAAATATCAAAAAAATCCACAAAATCGTTTTGAATGATCGAAAAGTGAAGTTGCGTGAGTTAGCTGACATCGTAAAGATATCAAAAGAATGTATTGGCTTTATATTGCATGAGCATTTGACTATGAGAAAGCGCTGTTCAAAGTGGGTACCGCGTTTGCTCACTGTTGACCAAAAACAAGAACGTGTTGACGATTCTGAGCAGTGTTTGGCCACCAGAATTTTTGCGTCGATATGTGACAATGGATGAAACATGGATCCATCACTTCACTCCGGAATCAAAACGATCGTCATCTGAGTGGACAACAACTGGTGAACCTCGTCCAAAGCGCCCGAAAGCACAACAATCGGCTGGAAAGGTTATGGCCTCGGTATTTTAAGATGTGCGTGGTGTAATATTCATCGACTATCTTGAGAAAGGAAATACAATCAACAGTGAATATTATATAGCGTTATTGAAGCGTTTGAAGGCCGAAATTGCAAAGAAACGACCGCATATGGCAAAGAAAAAATTTTGTTTCACCAAGACAACGCACCGTGTCACAGGTCAATCAAAACAATGGCAAAACTACATGAATTGAACTTCGAATTGCTCCCACATCCACCGTATTCGCCAGATTTGGCTCCCAGCGACTACTGGCTGTTTGCAGACGTCAAAAAAATGCTTGACGGTAAGAAATTTCGCAGGAATAAAGAGGTTATCGCTGAAACTGAGGCCTATTTTGAGGCGTCCTACAAAAGTGATATTGAAATGTTAGAGCGGCGCTGGAATGATTGCGTTGCTCTTGATGGAGATTACGTTGATGAATAAAGCTAATTTTAAACCAAAAAAACCGTGTTTTTTTTGTTAGGCCCGGGACTTTTCGGCCCATGTGTTATAAGCATAACATATTCATATTTAAAGTATTCAGTTTTTACCAAACAAAAAAAAATATGCATTTCCATTGTTCTTCGTGACAAAAGTTGGGTTTAAGACATTACACTGCCATTTTCTCACTACCTTACAGAAATATATAGGAAAATCATACTAATATATTTTTGTCTCACGAGATAATAACCCTCTAAACAATTCAATATTGTAATAGAGTATCCGGTCTTATTCTTCCGATATTTCGTGTAAATTTATTAGAACAAGCGGACCTAAGTATTTCTTAAGACTTCACTAACATGTCAATTTTTTTTCGTATCAATTTTTTTCTAGAGGATAACAATCTAAATCCTTACAAAATTTAGTGCATATAATTTCATTGATTTCAAGCTAATTTTAACAGTATTTAGAAGACAAAGTCATTATTCAGACATTAGCTAAGTACTTAGATTTAAATTATAATTTATTTAACATGTTTTCTTTTGCATTCATATACATATATTTGCTTTACGATTTAATATATGTATTTGTCAATTATTAAGGGTATTCCCATTAATACACATTCGTTTAGCCATCTGTTTATCTTAGGGTGTATACTTTATTGCTTTAGAATCCCCTTGCGATTGTTAATGTATATAACAGGGATATTATTATATTCTGGAACCAATTCGAACTACAGCTTATTTTGATTGATAAATTTCAATTATTAAACTAATTATAGTCTTTTCATCTCATTAATTTTGTGCAACTAAAACACTCAATTTAAAAAAAATTGTTAGTGAAACATTATAATTATTTTTTTCGAAACTACAAAATAACCCAATCATTAGCTTTATAGCACAAAAAAACTCATCTAGAAAACACTAAATGGTAAAGAAATATTTCCCAACGTTTATGCGTCAATTTCAGACGTAATTAAACTGTATGTTCTTATTTTTTAAAATATTAGCAAAAAATATATAAATACATAGGAACCATAAGAATTTAAGTCATAAATTAATATTTCAAATTTGACCACTACTACATTCTTCGTATCCGCAAGATGGAGCTATATTAAAAGTTGCTTATTATTATAGAAAACTGGATTTATCGATTAAGAAAGTAAATTACAGATACCTACTTTTTCTTAAATAAGCATTGGACATCTTGTGGAAAACACATTAAATAATTTAGCTGGCAATGCAAAAATAAAGCAAATGAATATAATTTAAAAAATTAAAATAAGTGATAGTTCACTAGATTCGAAAAAATAATTTTGCCCCAAATTCGCTAAAATAAAAAGATTTGACTACAACCAACAATACTTACTGTCAAACAGTTACTATCTAGCAAGCCAGAAAAATACAAAACAAATGAATAAAAGAATTCAAAATGGAAGTTAAATTAGAAATATATGAACTTACCATTGCTAGAAACATTACTTTTTCTGATATCTTATTACAAATACATATCGCTGTTATGAAAGTATATGGTGTTGGCACAGATAAATCGAAGTCTAAAATCCTTAGGATCAAAATCTCCATCCGTGTTACTTGTCGTTTGTTATAAGTATCATCAGTAATGTATACGAATTCGCAAACACCTGGTGGATGAATTTCTTCATATTTTCTATACAAACACAGTTAGAAAATAAAAAATGAAAAAGTGTATGAAAGATGACTTACGCAGCAATAAACATAGCTGCTGTTCCAACTAATTGCAGCTTAGCTCTGACCACTGACATATAACTAAGAAAACGATCGATATAGTTCACTGCCAAGTATAACGTTTCTGTATGTAACTTATATTCTTCTGCAACTTCGACTAACCAATCGACAAGTATAGACCGCATATTATGCGTGATATCTGGCTGTTTCCTCATATAACCCGGTTTAGGTCGATTTTGTTTCTAAATTCATAAAAGTAAGGAGTGGTAAAACCATTCCAAAAATCACTCACCTCATGTTCACGTAAATATGACAGTATATCATCTCGGTAATCCGCAAGTTCGAAGAACAGATCTTTAAAATTTTTTGACTTGACAACAGCGTTCCTTGCATCATTTTCATCATTGATCTTTTCAACACTCATAGGAGACCCAAATATAGTTTCAATATCGGGTGCACTAGAAGCAACGGTCACTACACCAGTTTGCCGAGCTTGATTTGCTAAGATTTCATTCGCCTCCTTCTTTGTTATCAAACGGTCCTCAGCTGTTCCTTTATAAATATTAGCGAATGGATCCTTATCTTTCCGCCTACGTTGCATTTCGCGAAGTTGTTGATCGATTCTCTCATCAGCATTATCTTCGTAAACCTTGAAAGCTTCAAACTGAGCAACTGGAACCATTGGGGTCGGTTTACTGCTCGCTTTTTTGGGAAAATCATTTTCATCGCGGATTTCTCCATTTACCGGACCTAACTGCTGGAAATGTGTAAACAATAATGCTATAGTGGAGGTAAAATGGCGATATCATACCGCTTTTCCTTTTAGTATACGCTCGGGTTGATTCTCAATAGCTCCAAATACTGATCGTTTCTTCTGTCCATGAGGTAAAACATGGAGTTGTTTTTGGCGTATTGGAGCGATATTCTCTTGATCATGTATATCAAATGAAGCCATACTTTCGGGCAATCTAAAGCTTTAAAAAACACTGGCCTTGTAAAATAGGATGAAGTAAGTTAGAAAAGTTGAGATTTCGTATAAAAAAGTCACTCAACTATTTACATAGAAACGAAACCTGATGCAAGCAAGTTAGTTGCAACGGTTTATTGGCTTACACGGCTTTCAACCGTCGGTCCACAACGAACAGCTGAGAAACCGTTGGCAAAGGACCATATAAATAACAACTAACACAAAACCGTCCAATCGAATTCGCACATCATCGTCACGTGATCGATATTTCCCGCAATTCAGCGAGTTTAGCAAACATTCAAAATGGATATTTTTCAATTTTCATCATTCCTATATTTTAAAGAATATACTAGCACATTTATATCTGCTAATAAAAACCCAAATGGTATAAAAGGATATCGTTTAAAAAGTATATTTAAGTATTGCAAAATAAAACGAAAATAATATAATACATAGGAGCGAAATTTTTCGAGTCTCTTTTACGGGAGTTAAAATTTCAAGAAACCAGAAAACAAGTTCTTATTTGTATATACAAATAAAAGATTTACTATTAATTTACTTACATTTTCTTTTTCAAAAATTAGTTCAACGAACACAAAACTTGGCTGAACGTTTGTTTAGACTAGCAAAATCAAGTTTGGAAACTCCTGTTACCAATTGAACATAAATTTCAGCGCTATCGGTAAGTGGCCTCCGTACTAAATATTATAGACCAGAATTTGGAAATTCAGATAAATATATTAATTAAAATCCAGTTTTTGTATTCTTTGAAATACGCATTCAATCAAAAATATATGTATCAAACAATATATTTATAAAATTTAGCTTCATACACTCTATTGAATACAAAGATACTTCAAATAATGTAAAGTAAATATTGGTAAATATCACAACTCTATAGTCCGTCCCAACCTCCGTATTCAGTATACGTCTTATGGGAATTTGTTTCATGGTTGCCAAATCATCCGATCGGCTGTACATTACTATTTCCGGTTAATTATTTGCAATTTCACCCGATCAATTCATAACCTTTATTAACGTTTATTGACGTTGAAGGTGCAAAATTATTGACATTCATATGACATTTTGCTTATTATTTTATTAAAGTAACTAACTTTTAACAGAGTGCATAGCGACTTCGCTGCACGTAAAATTATAGGAAAAAATACTACAGATAAAATAGTTATATCTCAATATTTATTAACAATACTATACACACATCTATAAACAAATATACATATGAACGATATCTATGCAATGTACAGTGAATATTTGCTTCGATATTGGGGTGCTATGCAATTTATTAAATTAAAAAAGATGATCCTTATATATATACAAATAATAGTTTCCACTTTTGTAACAAAAAGAACTGGAGTCATAGAAATACGTATATGTATAATACAATAATATTTAAGAAAGGAATAGCAATTACACACATATATCTATGTCTTACGTTAATTTTCTAGTCAGTCGAAGAATCACTTTGATCTTCAGATGATGACGAATATCTTACGTGAATAATAAATTCTTCGATGTCGTCTTGCAAATTATCCACTATCCACATTTCCTTTTCAATATTGTTTACATGTTTGATGTAGTTTTGCCAATTATTAGTTGTTACAGTGCTATACGCTCGTCGAATTAATTGCTCCATATCTTTTACCTTAAATGTGGTATTATTCATTCTTACGTAGTTTTTAAGTTGTGCCCATACCATTTCAATGGGATTTAACTCGCAATGGTAAGGTGGTAATCGAAGAACTTCATGACCTTTTTCTTTTGCAAATTCGTCAATCCTACTTTTATCATATTGCGGTTTAATTTGTGACACGCAATACAGTAAGTCCTTTTAGCATATCGGTACTGATTTGTATTTGTTGTTCATTGAGCCAATCAATGATCTCGTTTTTCCTCCATGCTGTTGTTGGAATTTTCTCCAATTTTCTGCAGTGGTAGGAAGCATTATCAAGAACAATGACTGACTTCTGTGGTATATTTGGAAGTAATTTATTTATAAACCAATCCTCATACGCTCTGAATCCATCTCATGATGAACATCGGCAGTGTTTTTCTTGCAAAGAAATGTATATTCAGCACCAGGAACAAACCCATTATCACTGCCTGCATGAACTAATGCAAAAACGAGGTCCTAGCCCGGTTGGTAATTTCAAACCAGTGCTTAGTCCTTGAATAAGAGCTTGTCGACTACTTTGAATAGCAGTATCTGTCCAAGTTTTATTTACCGTATGTCCTGTATTCACCCATGACTCATCAGTGTATATAATAGTTCGACCTGAAATATAAAATTACAGCCATGTCAAATAGCAAGAGGTAAATTTTACCTTCTTCTCTAAATTTCTTGATCTCTCGCAAGTATTTGTGCCTCCATCTAATAATCTCATCTCGCTCAATGAGTATACTTTTTCGCCCTACTTTTTTAAATTCAAGCCCATATCGTGTAACAATCTATGAAAAGTTGTTCGACTGAAGTTAGGGAGATCATCGTCAGCATTGACAGTAGTAAGAATTGTATTTAAAGTAGGTGGCATATTCTGTATAAAAATCCATGCACTTTACGTCGAATAGCTGCTTGCGTGTTCTCACCATATGTATGCAGTCGATCATTTACTTGTATGCCCTTCCTTTTAGGTTTTTTGGACTTGATAATAAACCATTTTGTTGCTCCTGTTTTACATGATATATTGCACGGTCTGAGATGCCCAAAGCTTTACTTGCTTCTAACGGCAGCACTCACATTCATTGATTTATTGAAATAATTGAAAACATTTGCAATCATACACTTCTCCTTACGGTTAAATTTGTCTCCTCTGCGCCGTTTTCTTCCTATAGGCTCCATTAATGTAGTGAAAACTGTAATTACATTTATATTCTGTTATAACATTTATAAAAATAAATAAAAATACCCATATTACCCTGTGCACGCTTGAAAAGATAGAAGTGTTCTGAAAAGAACAATTTGTACAACTATATAAGCAAATTAACAATTTAACGAAATATTTCAAAACAATGACGATGACGATTGACAGTTGATGCTAATAGACAGATAGTATACAACTGTTGTCGACGCCGACAGCATATGTAAATAAGTTGCAACATAGCAACCGGTTGTAGAGATAGCGCTAATGACAGCAACCAAGGATAGTAAGAGATAAAAGTTGCTATTCTATCCCATACTGAATACGGAGGTTGGGACGATCTATAGTAGCTAAGTTGTGGCATTTACAATATAAAAAAAACCAAAACATGTCGAAAAATAATTTTATTACAAACTATAATTTACAATTTGGTTTAGATAAAAGCATAAACTAAAACAGCAACAATTTGAAATATATAAAAGAATAGTAAAACTAAAAGAAAATTGTAAATATATCAAAAGGAAATATACAAATGAAAGTCTAATAGAAATAACAAATTAAAAATTATGTACATTTCTAATAAAAATCAAAGCTAATAACAAAAATATCCAATAATTTCCAGTAGATCATGTTCCGTAATAATTTTTGCATTCGACGCAAATGAAGGTCCTGTGAGTTAATAAAGTATACAATTATGTGTGTTCTATAGAATAAATGTAATTAGAGTTATTACCTGGCTGGCATAATTCTACAAGGGTCTGTGGATTTAGAATTCCTGAAGTACCTGCCGTTGTTTGTTCTGTTATTATTTCAAGAATTACTTGCCTTTTAAATGTAATGAAATTTATATTCATATCTGAGGAGAAAGCTTCTACAGTATTCTACTGCTTCAATTAACCTCAAATTACTGCCAATTAATAATGCAATGTATATCTTTTCAATTTTCATTTGTATAGGTAAATCCCATGGATTGTACTTGTAACAAGTATATTCTATATTGAAATAAATTTTGGTCCAAATCGAGAAATAACTAAAGAAGATATAATCGTATTACCCTTTTAAGTAACAGTTTCTTTGATCCAAGAAGTATAACAATCTTAAATATATTCTTTATAATAAGTCATTTTTTTAACAAATCTTTATGTTAGAATAATGTGGAAAACACCTTGATTAGGAGTTTCAGACCCGTTACATTGTTCCCAGCTCAGAATTGAATTTTCGAAAGTTGGATCTTCATTAAAACCTGCAAGTAGTACAATATGTTTTTTAAACTTGCAGATAGGATTTATTTCTAATATAAAGATAACTCAATTATTTGGCATTATATTATAGACAATGGTCAATAAAAATGATTTTCTCAAAAATTGTGATCAATAAAGATTATCATAAAAAATAGTAATATTTCTTTTGCTTATGATTAAGATATTTATTGGGTAGGTAGTAATTTCGTCATGTTTTTTGATTACAAGTATTTCGATTACTAGTCATTTATTCTCACGTATTTTTTTATAGAAAAGTATTTATACTAATCTGACCGGGTAAATCAATGGTGGGAATATTTCGTGCGACAAGAGTTCTTTAGCCCACATACTTTAGAGGTAACCTTGAGTAATGACTGTTATGGTTGCAACATAGTTGTGTATTTCTTATAAACCTCCACTGGATCCATGCTACGTAATTCGGTTTTCCCAATTCGAATTATTCATATGTTGTACACCTACAATATCTTATATTTTCTGAATAACAAACCCGTTTCATTGCTTTCTTATTAACGACAACTAGATATATGATTTAGTGTAATTCAAAGGTCTTATAATTCATCTTGGAACAAATAACAGCAATGATATTGAACTAATTGCAGTGTAAACTATTGCGTAGTTTGTCATAATTAAGAGGATTAAATATAATGAAGTTTGGTGCGATACTGCTGCTCCTAGAAGGTGGCCCCCGTACTTAAACAAAGTTTGACCTTGCTCTATTAAGAGGATTCCAGGTAAGCAAAACATCAAACAGGAAACACACGTGTTTTTTGGTTATGTCAGTTATGTTCAAAATTCAAGTCAAAGAAAATGGAAAAACAATATAAGTATAGTTAGAGCAAACGTTCGTATTTTATACAAACAAAACCCGTTTATCCTGTTTCAGATCTTTGCATCCGTTAAAATTTTACAGAGATTATTTAGCCCATGGTATACGACCTGACGGCAGAGAACTTTCAAAATTTCGTCCGATAGTTGTTAATGCAGGATCGATTTCAACATCGGACGGTTCAGCGATTGCTAAAATCGGTAAAACAACTGTAGTTTGTGGAATTAAGGCTGTAAGTATTATTTCAGCAATAGTTGCTTTGATAACGCTAAATCTAAGATGATTATAGGAACTTGCCCGGCCCAAAGCAGAAACACCTGACAAAGGATTTGTGATTCCCAATGTAGAGTTACCTCCATTATGCTCGCAACAATTTAAACCGGGTCCCCCAAGTGATCAAGCACAAGTTTCCACAAAAATTATAGCAGACATTATTGACAACTCCAGTTGTATTGATTTAAAAGATTTGTGTATTGCGAAAGATAAACTAGCATGGTGTTTGTATGTGGACATGGTGTGTATTGATTATGACGGCTCAGTGATAGATACGTGTTTAATTGCATTAATGACAGCAATGCATACTGTTAAATTGCCAAATGTACAATATGATCCTGCAATTGATAACCAACTTGTGAATATGCAAGAGATGAAACCACTCAAAGTATATAATGTTCCAGTTTCTACAACATTTGCAATTTTCGATGAGTGCGTGTTTTTTATCGTAAATTTTCGTTCTATATTTTTTAAATTTCAGCATTGAAATTTTAACTGATCCAACTTTCGAAGAAGAAAATTTGTCTTCTGGTACCATAACAGTTGTAGTTAAAGATGAAGAGATCTGTTCAGTATTGAAACCTGGTGGGGCAACAGTTAGTGAAGATGATATGTTATTGTGCATTGCTAGGGGTATCGAGAGAGGAACTTTAGTTACAAAATTAATTAGAAATGCTGTGCAAGAGTCGAACGATGAAGATTAAGACTGTATCTTTTGCGTTTTATAAAATAAACTTCTTTTTTTATGTTTGTGTAAATGTACGTGTCGTTTTAAGTTAATAAATTTTCTAAAATTTACTTAAGATGTTATGCTTTATATGTCAATGTCATAATGTGAGGTTAGTTTGAATTGAGAACCTTTGGAAAAGCTAAACGAAAAATTTTTGGAATTACTGCTACAAACACCGTATTAATGAAGAAGTTTGATTCATGATTTGTTAGATTTTGATTTAATACTTTTGTGGCATATTTATGCCATACTTGTTTAAAAATGGACAAATTACATTTAAACAATTTTTCTTTGATTTCCATTATTTATTGTAATATTAATCTTAGATACAATTTTCTTGTAATTATTAGTATTTGAGGGTTTTATATTACACATAATAAAATTATTCTATAAATGCATAGGTATTTAAAAAAAGTTTCTGTTTTAATTTATTTGTAGATAGTTATTAGATATACAGATTATTATTAACTGTTGGCATCACGAATTTATATAATCGCTTATAACCTGGTATAGCAAATAATTAGCGAAATTAAATAAATCAATCCTTACTAATAATTGAAAATACTCACTTTACATAGTTTTCTCGCGTATTTTGTTCTAAAAGATAAAACAATATCAATATTTAAAATAAGAACCACAAGAAAATAGGTACTTATCAGAAGAAATGTCAAAATACATTTGAAAAATTATTTATCTCAGTGCCATCTGTGAATATATATCTAAAAGCGTCTAGTCATGTCCGAC
The DNA here is from genome assembly GCA_023509865.1 of Trypoxylus dichotomus. Classification (NCBI taxonomy): domain Eukaryota; kingdom Metazoa; phylum Arthropoda; class Insecta; order Coleoptera; family Scarabaeidae; genus Trypoxylus; species Trypoxylus dichotomus. Next base: position 63,750,370 of record CM042077.1, read on the forward strand.
AGAAATCGTTTTCCATATATGTTTTTCTTGTGTACAGATATTTGCATTTGTGAGAAAAGAATTATGTTTCAATAACATTTCAGTCAACGTATAATTCGTAATTAAGCATTCCTTAGTACATATTTCGACAAGAATGAAATATCATATAAGAGAAGTCTGCAGCGATAGATTATAATCTCTCTGCATAGATGGCGCTAATACTATTTTGAAACTTCATTTATACCAGTAAAAATTATAAGGCACGGGACAAATGGCCTGAAATGGATAAGAAAACTGATGATGTCAATTTCACACATTTACTGTATAGGGGATTGCTTGGAACGAAAGTTACTAGAGGCACGCTAAGTTCCAATGCACGTCATCAATGAATCGTGACGTCAGATTTTACGCCGTTGCCGGATATACACACATAAACGCTATCAAACCTAACCTAATGTAACCTACTCTACGAACTGTCAACATTTAAATTGGCCGTACCAAAGACAACCGACAACATTGTATTTCACCAAATATAGTCAATAACAGGAACGTAAAAGTACTGCGATTGGAAAATATTTCTTTTACATTTTTAAGTTTGATAAAACCAGCGTTTGTATTAAAAAATGGCGTTGCGTTGTCCATTGAAATTTACTTTAATTATTAAGTATTATGTAATAATTATAATAATTAATTAGTCCTTTTGCACCAATTTTGGCTTTAGAACCGTATTCTGTATGATTTGAGATATCATTCGGTGAGCCTTGAACCAAATCCAAGATGAGCGAAATTTCAAAGGGGTCATTTAAAATATGTTAAGATGCGTATGCAACTGAAGATTTTGATGATTAGATTGTTGGAAAATTATCCATCATGGCGAAATACTCAATATTCTAAAATTAGAGGAGGATTTAGCAAGTCATTACACTTTTCACATGTTTTCATATCTTTTAGAAACGAATATAGATTAGCCATCTTGTGCCAATTTTGGCTTTAGAATCGTATTCTGTATGATTGGAGATGGCATTCGGTGATCCTCGAACCAAATTCAAGATGGGCGAAATTTCAAAGGGTTATGGTTTTTGCGAAAAACGAAGTCATCTAAAATATGTCAATGTGCATGTACAACTGAAGATTTTGATGATTAGATTGTAGGAAAATTAATGGTAGTTCTAATAGTAATCATATTTGCATGTATTAGCTTGACAGATTTGAGAATGTGAACATCTGCTTTCTTATTGCTTAATGTTTGTAGGTATATTTTTCCATTTATAATATAAATGTGACTGTTTTTTTATAAAATTCGATAGAGGATTGATTCAAATAATAATTGTATAAAAACTAAAATATAGCAACATAATCAAGCTAGAAGTTTATCACTACAGCACAGAAATGTCAAAAGTTCCTTTTAAATATTTGTTCGATAGGTTGTTTGATTTTTATGTTTTAGTATGCTATTAAATCGTTAAGATGCTACAGAATCTATTTCTTTAAAACAAAGAGATTGTACCTATGTATTGTCATTTTAATAAATTATTAATTGAATTCAGTGACATTCTGTATTTGGAAGGTGTTCCAAAGACGCCATTTTAAAAAAAAATCGCGTGACTTCAGTTGGTAACATTGGTACAAAAAATGAAATATTTCTTGCCGGATCCACCAACCTAAATTGTTCACGAAATAAAGGTAAACTGAAATGTAGGTATATATTGGATGAAATTCAAAATCAATAGCCATATCACTTTTTTTATTAACGAGTATACATGAGTAGTATTGCCAAACAGAATGAAATATATATATCTATGTACATTTAAATGCTCGAACATATTAATTTTTTTTTGTAATAATATTACAAAATACTACAATGCACCACTTTTGTATTATACAAAATTTAAAATACTATGGTAGAACACTAACATTTCTTCTTTACACATATTGTACAGATTTTTTCCATCTCTTAGTATTTATATTTTTATTTATATATGTATGTATAATAATTTACAAATAGTTTTATTCGTTTTTTCTTCTCTTTAGAAAATAACGACAAAACATATCAAAGAGAAAATTAACAGAAATAGCGTTACAGAAAGTATTTATAATAGAAAAAAAATAAAATAGTTTAAATACTGTACAGATTTAAATTGAATTATTCTTCAGAAGGGGTATTACTTTGGGATTTTTTTCGTATCAAAATTTATCTACAAGGGTAAAAACGCTACAAATAAAGAAATGGCATATTGGTTCAATTACACTAATTATTTGCTGTAAAATGGGAATATTTGGAAGAGATAGTTTTATTTGTGTGTGTTAAATTAAATTTACGAGTTTCATTTATTTTTCGCATTTCAGTCATTTATTATTCAGAAAACTAAATATTTAAGTAGATATTTTTAGTAGGCTTTGAAATAACAAAGTCGGAATTGACATTAAAAAAAAATCGCGTGCAATTGCTACTACGATCCGAATAATAATAAAAAAAACAAAGTGATTTGCTATTAGCTTTTCTAAAATGTTTGTTTTCTAAGGTGAGATGAATGAATTATTATTAATGCAAATATCAAAGTCAACAAAGTAATAGGGTTCTTTTCTTCTTTTTTTAATTAAATAACGCAACCAAAGAAAAAATACTAAATATTATTACCAACGTGATTTCTTTTTATAAAAATATAATAAGTTCGCTTAAAAACTATTATAAATAAACTATATTAAAATATATATATGTACAAATACCTTATTTAATTTTTATTCTTTCATTAATATTTCATCACTTCCTTTTCGGCTACTACAAAATCCGTATCGCACTTGTATTTTTTAAATCTTATTTACATCTAAAAGTATAAGCCCGTTAGGTCATAATAGTAAATAGTATTTATTAATTATAAGGTCCTGTATCGCGTTACAGAAACGGATTTTGAAGTAACTCTGATTTTTAACAATGTTTTTTTTCATATTATTTCATTTTTAGTGGAAGGGTTTATATGTCTGTCGTAGAATCCTTGTACAAAATTTGTTTATATTCATGGAATGCCAACTTCTACCAATATATGCTCAAATATAAAACAGTTAGCAATTTATATTTCCCGCCAATAAATTGAAATTAACAATATAAATTTTCCATCATTTTGATACACAGCGCCATCTAAAAATGGCACACACGGTGCAATCTGTAAGAGATAAAACATCTCTCTCGCGGATAACTTTTTTACATTGAGTTGGTCATCTCGTGTAATCTGTAATCTATTTGTTCCTGTTTGGATATTCTATCGTTTAAGTCTTTCTTATTCAACCCCCACCCCTCCAAGTTCCCTTTATCAATTTTCCACTAAATTCTTCATTTATATCGAGGATTCTTCGATCAAACACGTAGACACCCTTACATATATATATACACATATTTTTTAAAAATTTCAATGTATGGTAGATTTGTATCCCGTAATCGAAGTACAATTTTTTACTTTCCTTTCTTCTCTTTTCGTATGAAATTTACGATTAATAAAAAAATTCCTTAATAAATAAATTATCACTATATCTCCTATACATTACAAAAAAATGTATTTATCAACTGAGTTTTTTTTAAATAAAAATAATATACAAATATAGGCTAACTATATACTGCTTCAATTGTCACTTTACACATTTTATCGATTGTTTTTTTTTTTTAGTTTTCTTTTGTTGTCCTTGATTACTTGATTTGTTTGTGTCTTATTACATATTGCAGCGAGCTGATGATAATAATAATAATAATAGTATAGTAGTAATATAGTAATAGGTAATAGTTAGTCTGAGAACTTTGTACTCTGTTCAATATATTTATAATAGTTATAATTATCACTACGTAAAAAATAATTATGACGAAGGAAGAAAGACAAAACAATATAGCGAAAAGAAAAAAAATGAAGTTATCTTTTAGGCCTTACTTGCTTAACGTTAAAGAAAAGAACAGAACGGACGCCATAAATGAATATAATAGATTTCTACTATAAAACGGGTAGGTAAACCTAACAGCTGTACTCCTTTAATTATTTGTTATTATGCTTACGATTATCTTTCTACTAACATGTGCAATGACAATTCGCAGAATGAGATCTTGATCTCAAAATAAAACAAAAAAAAAAACGGCAAAAACGTAGCAGTGATGTAGGATTATCTTCTTTTAGTGTTCTTGTTGCGCAGTCAGTAGAACAACGGACCATAGAACATGAAACCGTTTGCCGTCAATAATATGCAACAACTTAAAATCTTACAACACTGCTATCCGTTTAGCTGGATACCGAATAAAAAATATACAGAAATCATCACGTCAAATTTAACTACCAACTCGAAACCATACAACTCATTAATCTACAGAGGCAGTTTGTTTCACTTCCTATTATTTATATTATTATGTATATCGATATATACAGATATGGAAAAAGTTAACTCATGAAGGAAATGTGTGCAGATGATTTGGGCTTATAGGTATATCTTCATTCAAATTTAAAAGATGATAAAAATGTAAATAGAAGCAATTTGTTAACAATTACACATCAATCTTGTACGAGAAAGCTAGTATATTGTTAGTTCTTTTGGACGGATTTACGAGGGTCGTCCAAAAAGTAAAGAATTTATTTTGTCAGTAATCGTGTACTACACAATAAGTAAGGTTCCGTTAATGATTATAAAGGTATGATGCTATAAGCCATAGTTAATAATAATTTATTCTTTTAATGATAACTAGAGTGCGATCAATTCTATTTGGCCGGCGGAAAATATGTGAAGTAATATGCGAAATTCTTTACCCCTCATGTCCTTCACTTACATATTCGGCTATAGTACAGCAAAATACATCATATCTATTTTCGTCATTTACAGCCTCGTTTGAGTTATAACTAAAAGTTTCTCTTTTTTTTCCCGTTTCTTATTTTCATCCTGTTTCGTTTTATATTCAATATTAACTCTTCATTTCAGAGCTACAGTGTTTTTCGTCTTGATTTCCAGGTTGATAATTGTTAATTTTAATGGTATTATTTGTGAGAAAGCGGTAAAAATATCTGCAGTTTCCGTTGACCATGTTATAACTCGTGCGTTAGCAATGACAGGAAAACCTAAGAGAACAATTTGGCGAATTAAACAGACGCTTTGTAATAAGGAGAATGAAGCACGTCAGGCTGAACCACAATCTTCATCGATGGAGAGCATCAGAGCATCAAAGCAAGCTCCATTTCAGTGGACTATGCCAGACAGGTATAAAAATATAAACTTTTTCTGTGAGTATTTACTAGTTGCAGATGTATACTTCGCAATAAAATTCATTCCTTATATATAGTTGATAAGACAATACCAATTGTAAATATTCTACACGCATTCATGGTAAATGAAACCCAATTCAAAGGTTCAAAAGAAAAGGTAATACAATTTCTTAGCTACAATCGATGAACATACCATACCATCCACATATGTTAAAATGCGAACTCCTAGAAATCATTAGAAGGTACAAACTAATGCTGCAATATACTGTATTACGTCTTCTTCCATACCAATCTGTGACTTGAATTCTATAGAACTAATTTCGAGTATGGTTAAAAGAAAAATAGCCTCACACAATATTGAAACAACAAATATGGAAAATTTCATTCTCGAGGCAGTAAATCAAATAACTCCCAAATTAGGGAGTGCAGAATGTGAACACATCGACAAAAATTTGCTGTTCAACAATGAAGAAGAGATTTATTATTCATTTAGATTCTAGATTAATCTGACAGTGACACCTCATAGATTCACGGAAAATTCTCTCATTTCCATCGCTTACTAGATGTAATCCATTCAATCTCTAATTTTTTCAGACCTGTATATGTCGTTTTGTATTGAGAAAATTACAAAATTAGTTGAATAAGACTAGAATTGAATAACAAAATACAAAATGTACAAAAAAATATTTGGAATAAGGGAAATATATATTTGTAATATTGTAGTCAATAAATATGTAGAGTATATTGTCACTTCTAACATTTTGCTCTTTAACCTCCATAATGGTTATTAGTTTTGTTTACGTCAACAATGTACGTACATCAACCTATTATGTTAAGATAAATAAAATCAAATATTAGCAACTAAACAAAAAGCCTTTATTTTATAATCTAGTAAGCAACGGTCCTAACACCGCATCCACAATTGTCTGGATTACAACTATAAATGTAAATTTTTTGAATTAAGCGCCATAAAGTTTTCTCTCGGAGTGTACCTTTTAAAACGTTGCTTGACCGGCCAATTGATTGGTTGCACTTTAGTAACTGTTCCGTTAAAGGGTTAAACGGATGCTTTCAATGTATAGATCTAAACGTATTTCAACGCACGCGTGCTTTCGCACCATGCAGGAATACTTTATTTATTTAAGAAATGACGTAATACGTGACATTGGTATTCTGTCGTACTAGTTAGTCTGTATATTAACTTTGGTATCAATGCATAACTTGAAGCTATATTAAATATGAGGTGCATTCAGCACAACACACAGCGTTGTTGACAATACCACGACGCAAATTAGTTTTAGAGGGTATTCGTTTTCTGAACCCTCCCCCCCCTCATTTCCCTCTTTTAACAAAAAGTTAATACAACAATACAATTACAATGTTGCCAAGTTACGACAAAGATTTAAAATTTAATGGTAATTAGAGTTAAAATTAGAGTTATATTGTCACCAATAGATGCTACTTTGTTATTCTTAGTGAAAGATGCACTTTTGCTCTTTCGTTGTTTTTCTGATTTAAAGTAGAATCCTTGTATTAAGCAAGGAGACACCGGAAAGAGTTGGCAATGAGATCAACCGGGATTATATACATTACAAATTGATTGCTGCATAGTTATATGGGCAAAAAGTTTGCTATTCAACTTCCCTTTTGCTGTGACAATATTTATTACAATTAAAAAAAATATCTTTACTTCCTAGACGAACCTCGGATAGATTTGAATGCAGAGAGAAAAAAAATTAATTTTCTCATGTTTGAGTCAATATCAAGATAAAACCGATTGATGTAAAAATCTAGGTTATACTCGCATTGTTCTAGGTAATGATTATTTTAGTAAATTCTTATTTCTGAGGCGATTGCTAACTTCTAACCAATAAATAGTTTCTCAGACTTTCACGGCCGTTTGTGATAGTCGTAATGGTTGTCGGGTTCCCCCTTGTCACTAGGTCTTTTTGTCCCTAACGTTCCGCGAACTGCGGTTTGAATTTTCAAAGGTACTAACCTCGTACACGTTGTTGCTGCCTTAAGTATGCCCTCCCTTCCCTCGTTAAGCTGTTGCCCATATTCGTTTCAGTCTCAACCCGTCGTCCCAGTTGATATTGTTAGGGTTTTTGTATATTTCAGTCGCTCTCCTGTTTATTCGGAAATAGTAGTTCTTAGTTTATGTTAATCGATTAAAGAGGAACGCGATTGAAATATACAAAAATCCTAACAACATCAACAGAGACGACGGGCTGAGACTAAATCACAGAACCAGATAGAATGGTGACTGTCGGGGTGGGGGTAGAACTAAGTTCAGCGCTTCTTCCGGTCATGGGATAGAACCATAGATCAACTGTATTGTTCTGTGGTCATATGGTCATTTGGTTACTGACTGCGTTTGGTATTGTTAGGTATTGCAACAAGTTATTTTCTATTAGCTAATTTACATTATTTTCCTTTGTTGCATTTTTGTATAAATATAATTTAATTGAATTTTAAATAATTATACTATGTAAGACTCCAGAAATGAGTACTTTGAAGTAGTGTGCGGCTTGGTTACTATCAATGTTAAAAATAATGAATGTAATTACTACTTTTGTGTATTCTAATGTCGGTAATCGGTTAAGAAATCTATTAATATGTTAATTATTTATCCGGCATTAGAATACACTAAAATAGTAAATAATTATGTTCACTATTTTTAATATTGATAGTTATCGAGCCATGCGCTAGTACGAAACACTCGTTTTTGCAGTCTTAATTCTAAACGCGCCTTCACTACCCCATGAGCGTAAGAGGCGGTGAGTTTAGTTTTACCCCCACCACGACAGTTACCATTCTGTCTTATTCTATGAACTGAATCGAATATGGACAACGGCACAATGCGCACCGGACGTGCGGAGGGAGGGGGGAACATAATCAAGGCAGCAACAACGTGGACGAAGCTAGTACCTTTGAAAGTGCGAACCGCTGTTATTCGCGAAACACGGCGGAACCCTACAACCGTAACGACTATTTTAACCAATAACCATCTAGTTACCCTAAAAAAGAAGGGTATCCTGCAAATTCGAGATCTGTACAGAAAACAAAAGAAAATTTGTGCGTTCGGGTAATAAGTATATAAAGATTCACGAGGAATTGTATCGATTCCATCGCCTACTAGATGTAACCCCTTCAATTTGTAATTTTTCCAGACCTGTATATCTCGTTTTGTATTGAGAAAATTACAAAATTAGTTGAATAAGACTAGTATTGAATAACAAAATACAAAATGTACAAAAAAATATTGAACGTGAAGGGAAAAAACATTTCAACAAATAAGCTCCATCTACATTATCAATTACGGCGAATGGGGGGCGGAAACGAAAAAAAGACGTTTTACTGTTGCTCGGAGAGATTGGCTCGTCTTCTATTCGGCTTCGACGTAGGAAGATTCTGCGGAGCGCTCTTCGCCTGTTGATTGAAGCACATCTGCTGATATTGAAGCTGCTGATGTTGAGTTTGCTTCTGCAGTAAGAGTTGATTAATGGAAGTGCTACTTTCCGATACTGTCATTTGTCCAGCATCTGAGACGACAACAACATTTAAAATAGCAACGAGAAAGGCAATTAAAAAAAGCAAACAGTTAGTTTTCTGTTTTAACGGTTAAAAGATCACAGTGATCGAGTAGTAAATAAATATCCTTACTTACATTTAAATTAAATTAAAAAAAAATCATCGATTAGCATGCATGACTTTCGTTTGTTTTATAAAAACAAAAAAAATTAATCGATTATACGAGGCAGGAAGAACTGTACGAAGAGATAATTGAAGATAATTACTTTGAGAATTTAACAACTATAACGATCATTTTCTATCAAAATTTAATTGCAGATCAGTGAACTGACTTGAGTTGGTCGCAGCGGTCATTTGGATTGTTATAGGCGTTCTTTGTATGCCGCGATTGGCGAGGTTCTGCTGGGCGCCGGCCTGCTGCTGGATGCGCGGCCGCTGCAATTGAGTGACGAGCTGAAACGGTTGGCCGCCCTGCGACAGCGCCACACCAGTTGGCGTCGCCGCCCGCAGATTCTGCTGGCTCAAACCTTTCACACTGGACGAAACCAGGTGAGCTGCAAAAAAAAAGATTCGATAATTACGACTATATGATATATACCGTATAAAGATCGTCAAATGCACGTTTGATGACATAAGCTGGTTACTCTAACTATCCTTATTTAATATCGATATCGAATATTCAGTCGCGGAAAATATATATGTCTGACAGAAATAATAAGCTATGCCTTAGTCAATTGTCTTCAATGTCCTGCCAAGTAGTGTGCATATTACTTTCAGTGTTATTTCTTCTTTCAGTTCCATTTTAACTTAACCTTGATTTTGCAGAGTAATTGTTCTTTTCAGAACACAACCGCTCGGATGTGAGTGCTATTACGCAAGCTATAAAAATTCCGACAATTTACGAAATAGAGGTTATGTTACTTCATTTCGATAATGCCTGGGAAATGGCTGAATTCTCAAGGACAGGAACTTATGCTAAACATTTCGGCTTATTTCGGAAGAGAGAAAGAAAATGTTGTTATGGTAACCTTTGCGTGGTGACTAATATTGAGTAGGTGATACTTTACATATCTCCAGTCAAACTAGTCATGCAGCGAAAGCTGCAAAATCGTTTTTTTTCCTCCTCTTATAGAAAGAGATCTCTTGCTATGCCAAAAACGTATGCATCACATTAACATGCTGCGTACTTTTCGCTGGCGCAGTCTCTTAGTTAAACCGGAAAAAAAAACTTATGCATACACGATGCTGCTGAATAAGAAGATAATGACAAACAACTTCATTCAATCCGCAGCCAAAGCATTCAACAGCAATTAAGAGATATTATTTGTCCTGTTCAGAAGAAATGATCAAAATTATTTATTGCCTTACCTAAATTACTATTCGCCGCGTTCGTCAATACGACGGTGGGCGTCCCGACGCCAATATTATTCCCCGCCGTCACGGCCGTACTACTTGACTGCTGTTGAGTGATCGTGGTACAGGTGGCGGTGGCCGACGTCACCGGCAATGACACTATCAGCCCGGTAGGATGTCCCTCTATCCCGCCGGTCGACACGTTCAATGACAACGAGATCGGCTGCGAGAAACCGGGTAATTGCACCTGAACGTTCTGCAAACCGGTAAGGTTCTGTATCGGCGTAAAGTTCAAGCTCTGCACGTTGATCGTATTGCTGTTCTGCGGCGGTGGACTCGACAGCGGCGACATCACCTGATTGTTCTTCGGCGATTGCACCGTGTACTGCGCGGTCGCCTGCTTCGGGCTCTGTATCAAGTGCGTCGGGCTACGCGCCGGGTTCGGACTCGTCCCGGACGCGCCGGCCAACTTCTCAAGCAGCAAGGAATTCGTGTTGGGTCCGACGATGTCGGGTCGATCGGCCGCCGGTGTACCGACTAGCAACGCCGACAGCGCCGACTTACTGCTATCGGTCGAAGCGGCAGCGCTCAACACGCGTTGGTTCAGCAGCGGCTGCTTGATCGTCGCGTAATTGCCGTGTATGAAGTTGCCGCTGTTCACCGACGTGAGCGTGATCGTCTGCGTCTGTTGCGATTGCGTCGCCGAGTGCGCGCCGAGGTCCGACAGGTTTATCCGATTGTTGTTCACCGCTATCAGGTTGCTGTGGTTGAGGACGCGCGCGTTCGGAACGTTCGACAGCGTTATTTTCCGGCCGAGTAGCTTCTGATTGATCGTCTGCACCTGTTGCGGTCGGAGCGTCGCATTATTGATGGCGTTCACGACAGCGGCACTCGCGTCACTATTCAGGTTGCTCGCCGGCGAACTGTTCAATAGGTTGATGATGGCGGCGTTACTGGTCGATGATGAGAGCTTCTGTTGTTGTTGCTTCGCGTTAGCTGCAAAAATAAATTGTAATCAAGATCTACTGGGTTACATATTGAAGTCAATCCGATCACTTAAAATCAGGACGATTTTCGTCATTACTAATGATGGCGTTATATTCTAGCACAGTTGTAAATTCACATTGTTCAGGCTTATAATCTCAATCACATTTGGCAGACAACAAGGGGATCAACATTATATAATTTTACTGATAATACTGTTTTACGTCATTACATTACATTTTACATTAATCAGTTAGTACTGTTGCATAAATGTGGCATTTTAATGGAAATTATTCGATTACTGTCAAGAAAATTATCCATTGAACTTTTTAATATTGACCTTGAATTTTCCTTCAAATTTTTGTTAGGATTTTAGGAGCGTTTGTAGAAAAAAAACTTAGTTTTCTCATTTCATTTGTTATTAATAGCAACGTTTGGTATGGTTGCCAACATTTTCAGACTTGTCTATAAACGAAATTTAGAATTAATCAGGTTTTAAATTAGAATTGGGTCAATTATATATTATCTGTTTAGTTTTACATTCGTTTTTTTTTTTAAACTCTTAGAATTCCCTCTAGATAAAAACCCCACCTATGTTGCGTCATCATTATCCAAGAGGGAGAAGAAAAAATGATGTAAAATAAACTACTGTGGTAGTGATATAAAATCGTTTTAAGATAAGTGGAAGGTAGGTACAGCCCCACTTCGTCCAAACGCTCTGGCACCACGCTGCTACGATGGGTGTGCGCACGGGAGAACAGCTTACCTGTTTCATACATATAAATACCTGTTCTACACCTGTTAATTACCTGATCCATAGTCGTAACGGTTGTGTGTGGCCAAACGATAAACGCATCATCCACGTACTTCCATCAAACCGTAGGTTTGTCCACCGTTGTTTCGATAGCTAGGCTTCACACTGTTCCACGAAGAGATTAGCTACCACGGTACTTAATGGATTCCCCATCGCTACTCCGTCCGTTTGTTGGTAGAAGCTCCCATCCTATACACATCAAAGTACCTGGTCGTGAGGCAGTACTTAAAAAGCTGCGTTATATTCAGTGGGAATAAACCGGCAATGTATCGCAGTGTGTCTACCAGTGGTACTTTTGTAAACAGCTATCCTACAGCAACAACGTTCTAGTACCTTTGAAAATGTGAACCGCAGTTGTTCGCGAAACGTCAGGGGCAGAAAACCTAGTGACACGGCGGAACCCGACAATCGTTACGACTATGGTAAACGGCCGTGAAAGTCCGAGAAACCATTTAGTTTTCTTCTTTTTATAATTTAAACCATAAACTAATAAAAGAGATATATATTTGAAGCTTACCTGCGGCTTGAAACTGTTGCGCCGAATTCATCAATCGTGTCGCTAGCGCGTTGATCTCTAGCTCCTGATTGGTCTGCGCAGCCGTCTTATGCGAACTGCCGCTCTGCAACTGCGTCTGCTGTAAAATACCACACACATTACAAAATGATTATTGCACGGCCCCGGCGAAATCAAAACTACATTACCAGAATGGGTACCGTAGAAGCGTTTTGCAGCGTTTGGTTCTGTTGGACGAGTGCTATGCTCGAACCGACGGTACCGTTAACCAGCGGCGTGACGCACGATTGATTCTGAAGATTCTGACTGAGCTGCGTCAGATGTTGATGCGCTAGATTCACTTGGGCCGCGTGCTGTGACTGCATCTGTAAACGTATGCTGATAATTATTCAGTTTCAATTTTTCATTACTCTAATATAAATGCATATTTCTGATTTTTGCTGAAATTAAAGCAATAAAATCTAACATTCCTCTATTTCAACTTTAGCAAAAACAAAAGAAACATCTACAATATCGACTCAGTACCCCTAGGAAACCTATACTTACAAAAGAGTGCCTATCAAAGCTTGCTTACAATAATAACATTATGATTGAGCCTTATAATACGTATCGTAAACTGATAACGTAAAAACTAAGACGTACCTGTGCAGCATGTACTTGTGCAACTCTATCCTTCAATCCGGCTCCGTAATTTATCCTAACCGACTTCCTACCGCCCTCCGTGAAGATCTCCGTGAACTGCTGAATATACCTATTGGCATGAGCTCTAGATCCGAGCGAAAACCTACAAGCGACCCCGTTCCTTTCGTTCTTCTTATGGTCCCGATCCAGGTACAATTCGCCTAGAAACTCCGAGTTTGACGGTCTCTGAAGTATCGACAGTTTGATATGGTAAACCCTAGGCTTCCCCTTCTCCTTAGAAGGAATAATATCGGTCTCCAACACGTACTCCTCTATCAGTTGCGGCAAACAATCGCTGGTCTCTCTCGGACGCTGATACGCCTTAAATTCGTTGATGCTGATGCCCTGAGCGGGCGGGCCGATCGGTGGCGACTCGAGCGAAGGCACCGGAATCGGTTTGATGTCGTCGTACGTCTTCTTGGCGATCTTCGGTCCAAGCATACCCATCGATACCCCACTAGCGCCGCTCCGCGATCTGCTCCGTAGTTTCGTCACGTAGTCGTAGAGTTCTAAGCCCGGTCTGTGCGTAAACTGATCCAGTTTCCGTTTTCTGTTTACGGAGACCTGCGAATATTTGCGCGCTGTCCGCCGTAACCGGTGGGTGTTCAGCAATTGGCGGTTGTGATTGATGCGACTCGCTTCACTGCTGACCGAGTTGTTTGGTTCCAAATAGAGTTTAGGATTATTGGCGAGTATGATTTGACTTTCCAGCTGTTGCTTTTCTTCGCTACCCCAGTCTACCTTCTCGTCCATCATTATATTTATATCGGCTAAAATACTCTGTGACAAAAAATGAGAAAGCTGTTATATAAAAAAAAGTGAGAAGCAAGCTGTGGGGGATATTCCGAATATGAGACACCGATATACATAAGTAAGGTACGAGGAAGCATTGATGAACAATCAGTTTCATACAATAAACAAAATCAGAAAAGGTTTCTATGGTAACGACTAAATTATTTGAGAATTCACGTTCTAACAGATTTATTAGTCTTCCAAGATCAAAAAAAAAAGTAAATTTGACACTAAAATAATTGAAGAAACAGTGGAAAAAATATATAATATAAAAATATGCGTATTTTGCATAGTATTTTTCGATAAAAGATTTTAACTTCACAAGCGACGGTATACATACATATTTAATTAGTAAATAATTTCCGACAGCTCTAAAAAGTCGATTAACTTAGTATACGCCATAGAAATTATACGAGAGTTGTTCTTGTTTTTACCTCCGTTCCTGCCTGTAAACAGTTACGCAAGCGGTGGGAGACGGGGGTGCCTTGAAGTGACTACGCATCTTCCCTACTATAAAACCCACCACTTGCAACGTCATTACGCCATTTTCAGCTGAGCTGCAGGCACGTAAACATGCCTATTACAATTGATTTTGCTGCCAAGTGCGAGTTGCGCAGTGTAATTCGATTCCTTCAAGAAGAAGCGAATACTGCACCCCCGAAACAATACAACATTGACGACAATGGATGCATTCAAACTCGCGAAGCAAACCCGAAAAAGTTCAAACAAGCATTCAACAATAGGAAAGTTATGGCTTTATTGGTTTGGGACCAAAAGTTGCTTGTTGAATTTAAGGAACCGGGAAGTACGATCAATGCAGCTATTTATTGTCAGACTTTACAACGATTACGGAAAGTCATTAAAAACAAAATAAGAGGTAGAGTTCTGCCCTCACACTGCTGTTGAGCGGTTTTTTGAACAATGTCGATGAGAAGTTTTTGAACGCCCGGCGCATAGCTCCGACTTAGTGGCAACCGACTTCTATCTCTTTCGTTAACTGAAAAAATACTTAGGAGGGCAGAGCCCGGATTCCGTAAGCTCGATATCGTCGAACTCGAAAGTTTCGGGATTCTATAAGAGCCACTCGATATGTAACTATTGTTAAACTCTAAACATTTTACTCGATAGATCGTCTAATGGATTTATCTTTCTTCCGCTAGCGTAATTTGTCTTCTATCTTTCCTTGGAAGTTACGGCGGACTTACGGTAAATTGTTATATTCAAAAGTGCATTTTGGGTATTTCATTACTAGACTCATTGTGTTATTTTTACCCAGCTATCACTTTTGAAACAACGTTAGTAATTTACCTTTCCAAACATTATTCTTTATCTAATACTACTACACTAGGGTGACAGAATAAAATAGACACCAGGTAAAGCGGTATAAATATGTAAACAGCTAAATTCTAAGAACGAATTAAGAGCTTTCTCTTGTCATTAGGGTAGGGGTAGATGTATCGGAAGGAATTCGTCATAGTTTAGTATCGTTACAACTATGCCTCGCTTACAAGGTTCGAATGATATTAGCGACTTCACCCGGGGTCGCATCGTTGGCCAGAGTGAACGCGGCGCTTCGCAACGTGAAATAAGTAAATTTTTAAATATTCCGTTGTCCAGACAGTTAACCGTGTGATTACACAATTTAAACGCAAGGAAAAAAACAACAGTGGAGCCGAGACCAGGTCGTGCCGGACCTTCTGAAAGAAGTAAAAGGGTGCTTGTGCGCAAAGTGTTAAAAGAACCGCAAAAAAGTACATACAGCTGAGCTTGCGGCAACTTCACAGAAAAGTCAGCGCACCGTTCTCCGATACCTCCACAGTGTGGGGATGTATAAAAGGATGGCAAAGAAAAAACCTCTCCCGACGGCGTTTCAAAAACGGCGCCGAATGGCTTGGGCAATCGAAATGCGAACGAAGCCCGAAGAGTTTTGGCGGTCTGTAATTTTTTCAGACGAAAGCAGATACTGCCAATTCAGTGATAGTGGTCGTACGTGGGTATGGAG
The DNA here is from genome assembly GCA_023509865.1 of Trypoxylus dichotomus. NCBI lineage: Eukaryota > Metazoa > Arthropoda > Insecta > Coleoptera > Scarabaeidae > Trypoxylus > Trypoxylus dichotomus. The sequence goes on from CM042077.1 coordinate 63,766,248, forward strand.
ACGTTCGTCACAGCAACTGGACGACAAATTTTTGCATCAGACGATGAAATACGGCGGTGTGAACATCATGGTGTGGGGCGCGATATGGTATGGTGGAAGATCGCAATTAGTAATCTGCGACGGAAATATCAATGCGGCAAAATATATCCAAATATTAACAGAAAGACTACTACCGATATTCGACAACGCCATTTTATCTAAAAAGACGCCACTTTTATGGAGGATGGAGCACCCTGCCACAAAACAAGAACAATAACCACATGGAAAGAGGAACAGGGGATTCAGATTTTACCATGGCCAGGCCAATCACCAGACATGAATCCGCTAGAGAATGTTTGGCACATAATCCAGACAAATATGGCGAAACGACCCCGAAAACCCAGCAATAAGGAAGAACTCGTGGCAGCTGTTACAGAAGAGTGGTTAAATATTCCAGAAGACACCATTAATCATTTAATAGATTCTATGCCACGACGACTCGCAGCACTTCACGCAAGTAAAGGTGGATCGCCAAAATATTAGTCTAATTTAAAAATTTTAAAATATTTTGTATATATAACGAGAATAGAATCTTTTTTTTAATTAGTAGGTGTCTATTTTATTCTGTCACCATAGTGTACTACCTCAAAAGAGGCGAAGGAATCCGGAAGATATAGGGAACACTGTTGACAATGAATGGCATGTCGCAAATAAATGAAAGTAGTAGTGAATTATTATGATTATTTTATTTTAAATATAACCACTGAAAATATCTATCTAATTATATCTTGTTGTTCCTTTTTTCCCTCATTTAACCGATCATTTGTTGCATCTAAATTATTTACAATGTCATACACGCAGTTACCAAGGCTAAAAAAAGAATTTTGAAATACACTATAAAGAACTGATGTATGGTAAAGTAATTCATCAATATATGTATATTTTAGCACATATCTAATACTCTATTGTCTTAAAGTATGTTTAAAATATATTTCTAATAGGCAAATACTTCTTTCAAATGAAAAAAAAATCGTAAGTAGAACCTCTAAAACTTACATTTAAAATATTCATTTTGCTACCACAAACCTCTTGCACATTAACTGTCTTTTATATAATTGCCGATTTTTCCCATTAGCTTAGCATAGTAACAGGTGCAAAATAGGCAACATTCTCTATAATATTTGTAATTTTTAAATAACCTACAATTTTTTAAAACTGTAAATGTGGACTTTTGCGATCTTTTGAATAAAAATTTGCAATTATTTGGATCGATTGTATACTTGTCCCTGAAATTAATCGAGCTCGTACACAAAAAACTTACGGAATCGCTCTTACTTTCAACTTCGAGGAGATCGAGTGAGGGTTTCGGATCGGGCTTACGGAATCCGTCCTCAGAGTTTGCAGAATACAGAGGAACTTTAAAACAACGTCACAGACCATCTCAACTCACTGGCGGTAACATTTTATGCAGAGGGGATTGGAAAGCTTGTCGATACGACAAATGCATCAATCTTCATAGTGAGTATGTAGCAAAGTAACCATGTTTGTACATAATTTTTGGTAATAAATTCATTTCGTTATTTACACTTGTCTTGTTTTTATGAGCTATTGGTGGTTTAAAAAAACAGCCCTCGTAATACGCCCCGTGTCATTATTTCAACGATATTCGTGTAAACTTTCGCGAAACTTAATAGCATTTCTTACCTGCAACGTAGGTTTAAGTAAAACATGGTGGATATCACATTTGAAGTGTGGATATGCTTGCCGGTAGTCGCGGACCTCGGCGACTATGCATCCACTGTAGAAGAGGAAGCTGTACTGCGGTTCGAGCACGTCCACGAAGAAGGCGGGTAGCTCTTCATTGTCGATGTACCTTAGCAGCTTCTCCTCCTCGTAAGGCCACTGTTTCGTCTCAATCATGTCGGCAGTGTCGTCGCAGAGATCGCTATTCGGAGCGGTCGGAAATGATAACGAGTAACCCTTGTTCCCGGGATATAGGTTTACGATTAACGTGTTCAGTCTTTCTTGCGCTACCAGTTTTTCTAATAGGTGAGAATTCGATTTCAAACCCTGCGGAAACAAACGAACATCGCCAAGCGTGAGAAAATAAAATTATTTTGAGTGATACGGTAAATATCGAATAGATGTCGCTGTTATTTAAAACGGTACTTTCGAACTGTCAAAATTGAGTGAACCATAACTGTAAGTAAGGAAAACACTATGTTATACCGATTATATCAGTCTTTTTGGAAGCATAGAAAACGCGTTAAGTAACAAGGATGCAGGATGACAGAAAAGCCAAATGACATAAAGATTTACGGGGGAATTATGAAATACTAAAAATAGTACGAGTAAGAGAATATTTTGATTTATGGAATACTTATAGCCTCGGCTAATTGGCAAAAAAATAGAAAAGAGAGGGAAACACTGGAATATCCGCCCTATAGTCCTGATCTGCCACCGTGTGAATATCACTTGTTTGGGCCATTCAAAGAAGAACTGGGAGGTCACCACTTTGATGACGACGGTGTGAAAATGTTCGTGCGCAATTGGTTACAGACGCGACCACATTCATTCTTTGATGATGATTAAAACATGTCCAATACGATGGGAAAAACGAGTGAATAAGAGAAGAGATTATACAGAAAAATAAGATGTATTCAATTTGTTCCTGTACCAATAAATGTTTTAAAACCAAAGTTCGGTTCATATTTGATTTACCCTCGTACAATACTCCGATAAAATAAATCTTTAGTATACAGAAGCAGTTCTGATTTTTAAGTATAACCTTATCAACACCAAAAGTGATGAAGAAAGCCCAAATGTACTAAAGTTGTCAAGAAATACGTGAACAATCCGAACCCTTTTCTATTTGATGAATGTATTAGCCTTCAGATTAAGGTTGAATAAAGTAGCTACTAGTTTAGCGAAGTCATCATAGTAAATTTCTTACTAAGACAATACACGATATAAAACAAGAACTCTCCCGTGACAAAGCTAGCACATATTCTAGAAGGAAATATTTACTGATAAGGAATTAGTTGGTGTAACTGTAACACAAGCCTTGAAGAATAAATTTTGAAAAGAATTAACATTTTATTGAGAGAGAAATTGATACGAAAGTAGTACTTCTGCATCTTGGATCAAAGTGTGCAGAACAGATTAAAACAATAAACAAACTTAATACCGCAACTTTTTTTATTCGCTTCAGCAATATTATGACTACAGAAAATGTCGCATTCGTGTCATGTACTAGATAGAATTATCACCTAAATAAAAGAGTAGAATAAATAAATTTATTTTAAATAGATAAAAGAATAAGTAGATAAACAAATAAAATTGCATATATCAGAAAAATGTAGGACAGACAAACACAAAAAAAACACTAATCGACTTGTGTGCCTAAATATGCAATTTTTGTTAAAACAAAGCCAAGGTTAATTTGAAGTTACCAAACTAAAATTAATGTTATTCTCTCTGTTAGAAAACACGACGTCGAAATACTGACATATACCTTCCGAGAAGATAATCGATAAGCATGTACGAAAAAAAAAACCAATCAAAACATTACACTTTTAATTTTCAAGTAGGCTGTTATTCTAATTAAAGATGGGAACTAGAAGAGAAGTGAAAGTATAAAACAATTGCCGGTGAAACCTGATTATTTATTCTTCTTTATCCGATGTTCTTTGGTATTAGGCTGCAGGATCGGATTTTTTTTTAGTAAAGTAGGCCATGACATGTTTAGGAATTGTGTAAATATTTTAACAGATTTTTTTTTTATAGAGGAAAGTAACAAAAATCGAGGAAAAGATCTACTTTTGTATATTTTGACAAAATATTATTACATACAGTGCGTTTTGAAAATAATAGTTTCCGTTGAGATTTTGACAACTGTCAGATTCATAATATAAATATAGATTCCTATAATTCGATAAAAATATCTTTGTCCAATATAATAATTTTTTTCCTATTAAATTATAATATTTTTTTCTTAAAAATTATCGCATGTAAGACATCAAAATATTTGTGTTCTTATTTGAAAGTTACACCTGTCAAAATTAATGACGTCATTTGCTTTGACATAAAACATTCTACATACGAAAAAATATATTACTAATAAAATAATATAAATAAATATATTAAGTTTTTTACATTTACGGAATTTACTCGCTACTTTTTCCTGCTTTGTTTATATATAAGCAGATCTAAAATTATATGCACACCATCACTCTCTTTTTACTATTATTATCAGTGCTGCAACGTAGGTTAAATTAAAAAATTAGTAATGCTTCTGATAATGGTTAGGAAAAGGAGATTAAAAGAAATACAATTGCATTGTGCACTACAAAAAAAGTCAATTTCTTTTTTGATAAGGAATATCCTGTATATCCTTAAGCATTTTCAAAAATAACTTAATTTGTGATATAAAAGTATTATTTTTAATTTATGCACTTTCATTGGGTGAAAATCGTAGTAAGCTTCCGACAAATTCAATAAAAACAAACACTGCACCTGTCAAAGGTATCACGAACACGGTTAATAAAGACAAATCCTTCTTATTGGAAAATGGTGCATTCAAAAACGTTTTTTATATATATTTTTTCGTGATATGAAACATTTTCTTTAAATATAAGATAACATATAGTATCCTACTTATGTTGAAAAACCTATTCATCCTTTCCGAATACAAAATCGACTGCAATACCAACATAAATGGGGAAAAATAAAAAATTCTATTATTAGACATTTTTTTATTGAAAAATATTACTAACGAAGGTTATTCAAATGTCCAAACAGCTCACATTCGCGAAAATTAAAAACAATGAATACGTAGGCTTCCACGGCCAGAGTCAGTAATAAGTGAACTACTTCCGGAATTGAACCGTATCATGATGACATTTATAGAAATGAAATAGGAGTAAGAAAAGGGAGACAAAAAAGGGAGAAAGAAAGAAAGAGAAGAAAAACAAGGAAAAAGTGGCACGGTAACTCGACGTGTTAACCACGGTGCCACTTTGGTTTCCCTGTTTCTCCTTAAGAAGCCTCCTACGATGGAGGCGAAACATCGAGATCCCATCTTTCTCTTTTTCCTTTTTTTCTTCTCTTTCGTTCTTCCTTTCTCCCTTTTTTGTCTCCCTTTCCTCTTTTCTTCACTTACTCTTTACACCCTTTTTTTCTTTTTCACACCCCTTTTTAATTTTTCCTTTTTATTTTCTGTTTCGTTCTATTTCTTTTCCTCTTACTCTTCTTTTCTGTATATCTTATCATGACACGATTAAATTCCGGAAGTAATTCACTTATTATTAAAAACAATATTGGAACTTTATTTAATTTACAAAATTCGAAAAATCCGAAAATAATTAATTTTTAGCTGTTTTTAAATAAAAAACAATTATTATTACAAACAGAAAATATACAGAAATCAACAAATTAACCTTGAAAATATTTGATAATTGCTTGACAGTTTATATTTTATGTCATTTAGAATTCCCACAGCACACTTTACTAAATGCAAAAATAAATTAAAAATTTCTGTATTTTTTTGTTTTTGATAGATTTTGGATCACTTGTGATAATTCGGCACAATTTTTTTAGTAGAATTGTCTGGTCTAATGTTCTCTCTATTTGACTATTGCAGGAGCTTTGGATTTGAAAGGGGTTCCATTTTTAACAATTTTGATTGGCTCAAGATCAAGTACAAATGCAATGAGACTCTTTAAAAACAAATTAAATCAGTAGAGGTCAGGATTAACCAATACACAAATGCAAAATCGAAGTCGCCCTGGTAGATTCTATATGTTTATAAACGAGCTGTATATCGCGAAAATTTTAACATTACTTTCCAATGTAGCACATCATATACAGGTCTTTTATTCATATATTCTTCTGCATGGGTTTTCTTTTGCAAAGGAAATGTTAAAAAATTTCACCAAAATAGAGAATTGATGTTTTAGTTTTAGATAAGCAAAAAATTTAATCAAAATATAAAATCGTCTTCCTCTCTTATTTAAATTAAACTCGACTCGGCGAAATTATCCGAAATAACCAGAAATTTGTGATATTAAATAAGATAATTTATAGTACTTACTGTAGACTGTAATTCAGGATTCTTCGCACATTCATCCAAGTAAAGCTCTTTCAATTTGGTATGTATGCAAAATGGAGGTTTCGGTGTTTGGATATCGGTTGGCACGTTATCCTGGGTAGGCTGCAAGGAGGGTATGGAGGATCGTCCAGTCTTTGCCTTCTTAAAAATTCGCTGAACACAGCAAAAATGGACATATATCCGACAATTACGAAAAAAGCATGGAACATAGCAATTGATTACTTACCGTATGTGTACACACCATATTTGATTTTGAGTTTGCGGAGGTACTTTTTTGATTACATTGGCAACACGTAACTGAACTTACTTCACCTTCCTCACATGCCGCCTCCAGGCTTTGCATCGTTATCGTATCTTTGTATCAGCATTCAGCTAACCACAAATTGCTTCGCAAACATAACTGGGATGATGTTTTAGTACGAAATGCTAAAAAGAAAATGCAACAGTAGCGTTAATAGTGGATGTTTTGAAATGGACCGTCGTGTTGACTACGAAAAGGGCGTTCCGGAGATGCCTTCGCGAAAATAATCGCGATTTAAATTCAAAAAATCCACGATACATGACTCTGACAAGTGGATACGAATTACGACGATAAGTTTGACGTTCTGTAAAATTATCATCCCTTTACGCCAGGATGTTTTGTAGGTCATTAAATAAAGGAGCGTAATGGGAAAACTTACGGTGTTAATTCTTCTGCTATTTTCTATAGACATGCTTTTCACTTGCCTATCATAAACATATTCGCAACCTTACAGATGTCCATAACCGCAAGGGTGAATCCTAACCCCTGTTGTCACACACAACAAATAAGATAATCGCGTCACATCTGTAAAGTATCCTCGCATTCGAGTTTATAGTTCGTCCAACGTTAATTCTACTAATTTTGCGTGCGAGTTTTTATCCAGACATTTGATATTTTCGTAAAATTATAGAAAACCCCAGTTTACAAACATACTGGGTGCACATTGCGCCTCTACTGGCAAAAATACATTAGCCAATCGCTATCGTTGGAAAACATTTTTCAAATGCCGCCAAAATTTAATTCTGGGCGATTACATTCGATTTTCAAATTTCGAAACGTGTACCGATTAAATATTATTTCTAACGCAATACAATATAGTATCGAATTCAATATGATACGAGCAGATTGTTAAGGTATCGACTCGAATCTTATAAGAAAATCTTAATTCTACGTTTATAAATTTAAAACTAACACAAAATAAGTAAACAAATACATATTATTGTTAATTTATTTAGGTTCGAATATAAGAGAAAGAGCTGTGATCAATTTCTTTAGATGGGAGATGCTAATGTTATAAATTTTATAATTTATAGACTGGAAAAGCGAGTAAAAGTATGTTATTTATTGAGAATATTCAAATATTATCGTTTAAATTTGCATTAGATTACGGTTATAAAAAGATCCATGCTAAATTGACTTTTGAAGTAATAAAAGACAATTTTAGATTGTTTACAATAATTTTTTTTGCACTTTCTTCTAGTTTTTTTAATAATTTTCAATGAAAATGCTTTTTCTTTTATTTTTGCAAGGTGTAAAATCTCCCCTCTGATGATAATGTAGCATACTGTCAGTAGATAGCACCACAACCACTAATTTATTATGTTATTATTATTATTATTTTAAGAGAAAATCTGAATTTATTTGTAGCAATTCCCTTGATTTTTATATTTATTGTAATTTTATTGCTAAATTGAAGTTGCTTCCATGATATCTTTTTCTATTTACACATAACATTATGAAGTTCTCTAACAGTTTACGATATAGTACAGCATCTGGATAATAGATGGGGCTACATATTATAATTATATCATGTAATTCGTTCCAAAAATGGTTTTTGGAATAGTTACGTATTTATACGTATAAAAATATGAACTTATTTACCTACATTCTATGCCTTGAATTACAAAATCATAATTTATTTTGCAATGGTAACGTTGGAAGTAAGGCTGGAAAGATTGTTTTGTTTATGATGAAATTCAATAACGCTTTTTATTAAACATTAAAATTTGTATGCAAAAACTGTAAGCAAATAAATAAAACCACTTCAAAATTTCTTCCCAATAAAGTGCTTACATCGATGTTTTTTTAAAGGAAAGATTGAAGCTTTTGATGGTGTTTAAGCACTGTCATCTGTTTACACAATCGATTGCAAATTAGTTCATGTTTTACCGACGTTGTATGTAACTTTCAGAAAAAATCATGTTTACGTAAAGTTTTCTTTAACAATTAGGGACGAACAGTACTATTAATGTCAATGGCGGCTTAGAAATAGGCTACCTACTCATAAAATATGTTCTATAAAAAGGGATGTACGTAGATTTCGTAATTGCTCAATTTCTCTGAAATTTACAGACAATATTCAATTATTTATTCTCCAAATATTGTTGTGGTAAAGGGAAAATATTAAAAAAAGATATTATATGGGTGCATACACAGTAGTAGGTGTGTAATTAACTATTAAGCGATATTAGATAAGTAGATTAATAAAATATTCATGGCTACCGTATGAAACGGACGGGTCTAACGCAATTAGATTGGACGCAGATATAAACACGCCATTCAGTGAAGAATTATATTAATAAGTATACAGGTATTATTCGCTTTCATTCAATAAAATACGATGATGTAACTCTTCTATATACTATTCTATTAAGGCTATTAATCATGATAAACAGATGCAGTAAAGTAATGAACGATTTTAAGATATTGGTAATTATCTAATCATATATCACACACTTCAGTAATTTACAATCAATTTTGGCTTAGTATTTTATTGAAATGTATTAATCTGATGAAGATTTAAATTGATGTCAAAAATGACATTTTATAAATTGCAAGTGAGAATATGCATTTGATCAATTACATGAGAAATAGAATTTTGTACACACAAAATTCGAATCATTTAATATAATTTACTAATAAATATGTATGTTGTAGATGATTTTCGAAGCTATATCACAATTTCATGTATAAATTAAATAAAATTACAATATAAATTAGAACACTTTGACAGTAATGGTTTGACAGACGTCAATGAAGTTTGCAACGTCATATTTTATTTTAATAATAATTACATTTAATTATTATCCACGGCATATAAGTTAAGCTATATAAGAAATAAATTTAAGATGCTTTTTTTAAAAACTATCATTATTACTTTTTATGAATATCTAAAACATATTTTAGTTTAGATTTGAATCAATTTTCAAAGTGTATTTATCATTATTTATTGAATATGGCTACATTAACCGTTAAAAAGACACTTTATAAGTATATCGATTACCGAAAAACTTGGTAATCGTTTACCGCATTTTAGTTCCCTACGAAGAGATAGCATATACAGTTAGAATTAAAAAGTATACCTAGGCGCTGATATCTATCCGATGTCATTAATAAAACACCGTTGAGACATTAACTAAATGGTGTGTTTTATTACGTTTTACAGCTTTTAGCGCTAAAACTGAAACAAGTCACGCAAGCGCGAGTATCATCCTTGAAACGCTTTTTCCCCTCGGAAAAGCGTTAGTTAAAAAAGTTAAGGCTCGTCTTGTCTCTTCGTTGGCAGAGACATAACAGTCTTATTTTAACAGAGCGACCGCAAAAGTCTAAGGTGTGCATTCTAACAATGTAGAACTATACGAAGATGATGTAAACTCTAATTCATCCAATACCATGAGCTTAGTCGATCTAGTGTTGCTTAGTTTGTGTGCGAATTTAACTTGTCCTGGAGATGAAGTTTTTGGTAAGTTTTAATGTACCTAATAAAAGTTTACAGGAAAATTTGGGATAGCTATGGAAAGGATATTGACAGCTGTTAAATTCACAGTCCTTAAATTTTTCAATTAATGTTCTTATAGCAGCTTTATTCCAAAAAGAGAGACACAAAATTCTGAACAGACACCCAGCCCAAATTACAACCTATAAATTGAAATCAATTTTACGCAGTAAACTTAAATTTGGCAGATCGTCTGAAATATAAAATCTGTACCAAATAAAATTGTACATGGCTTCCTACAATTAAAACAATAGAATGGTAAATGTAGTAGTTACAACATATGCAAGTAAATAAAAGTTCAAATAGCTGTCGTTATATAATTGTCTGCTATTCAGCATTACTCAAGTGATGTACTTTCTTTCGCTTAGGAGGAGAATACACCCCTGCACTTTTACCAGTGCTAGGTTCTGCATGCATAAATAAAAGAAACAGCTACAGAATTATGATTTCACTACAACTAAAGTTCTCTGTATTTACATATTACTTACATAATCTATTAATTTTCAAATCAAAGCTCTGAGAAAAACTAATCTATACCGCAAATAGCTAAATTAATATGATACTTAAGAACAAGACTGCCGAACGCAATATAAACAATATTAAGTATGTCAAAATCTTTGACAATTTATAGCAAAAATGGAATGTTGTACGGTGTAATTTGTCTCTCTTTTTTTGGAATACATTATAGATAAAAATCTATGGTTTGTAAATGAAATTTGTTCTAAATTCTTTATTGGGGAATTCATTTTATTTATAAAATTTTAACTTTCTTCTCAATTCCAAGATGGCGGTCGAGTAAACTGCAATTTTCAAGCATGTTACTGCCTGAAAGGTTTTAAATATTTCATACTCCTTGGATATCTTTTGAAAAAACATGACGAATTAATGAAAATCCACAACTACTAAAACTAAATTCCTTATTTGGTTGAAAATGTAAGTTCATATGTTGCAATTCTAATACTGCCAGTTGCTTTAGTATGATTTAATGTTAATATTCTGCTTAAAACGTCCATAAATTATAAATTTTACATCAGTTAGTTTTTAATAATCTAGATTTTTACTTTTTAATTTACTGTATTCTTTTCCAATAAAAAATGATTGATTTTTTTATATAATTAATGATAGGGAAACAGCACTGCTAGTGTTGCCAACCCAATTGCTTAACTACCAAACATTTTCCATTTATGACGATTGCAAGGACTGTGTGGATGTACAATTCATAGGTATAGCAGTAAACTCCACTCACACAAATTAATTAATTATGCGGAACGCAGCGTTTCGAGAGCACGTGGGCTCCCATTGTCAACCGTGTTACCGACATTTATGAGAAAACATTCTTAAATGAAAGAAATCAACGAAATTTTAGGTTTGTTGTTCAAGGTAATTACGAATTTGAAATAATTTTATACATAGACTGTCGATACTTTGATTTATAGGAGTATTTACAGTGTTCTGTTGGAAATAATATAACAACGGAAACAATGATAAAAAATCGATTTTGGGAATTCTTTCAAAAATATATTATGCGATGAATGCTCTTGGCTGAAGAACAATAATTTAATTTTATTTTTATATACATATATATATAAATTAAAGAGGGATAAATCAGAAATTTTATGAAGCACAGTGGATTAATAACCTAGATTTGGATTAGAATTTTCTGTTGACTTTTTCGAGTAGTTTCCCTTTTATTCATGTCATCATTTCGTAGTTCCCGTTATTTATTGTCCATAAGAATAAAAATAGAGTCGAATGGTTATTGGCGAAAGATTGAAAGTAATAAAAATGCTTTTAAGCTCTATGTCAATGTCAATAGAATACTCAAACAAGTTACACATGTTCCTTCAATAACATCACAGAGCAACAACCAAACTCGAAATATTTCATCTCTAATTAAGTCGTAAAGTAGCTTTTACTATACAAAGTGACTAAAATAAGAAATATTAATCGTATGATATTCTTGTTTTGTTGAATTTTCTATACATTTATTCCGTAAGGACATTTTTAAATAAAATAAAGGTTAATGGTAATTTGACGTATTTTTAAAATTAAAATTCACCTCTCTTAAGTCTGTAGTCTGCATGGCACTACATTTTTTTCTCTAGAAAATAGTAGTCAAATGATTAAACTAGAACCTAATATAAAGATTGTATAGAGTTGATTAAATTCTATCTAATTTTGATAGTAAAAAGTATAACCAAAACAGAATAGGAGTTAATTTTTTTAATCTCAGTTTTAAAATTATATCCTAAAATTTACTTCCCGTTTATAAGTTTTTGGTTCTCTTATAGGAAATGTGAATGCGGTTACCACATTGTGTCAAAATTATATTCTTAGGATGTTTTAAACTCTACAATTGGCTATATGAAGAAATGACAAATGGAACATAACCAATATTTCTCATATACGTTTATTATAGTAATGTTACATGATAGTATTTAATATAAATATTAAATAAGTTATTCCTATATTTTCCGAATTATACGAAACGGTTTTTATTAAAATATAATTTACGAATGTGGTATTTCTCTTTCTTTTAGAATTGATTCTACAATTCACTATAATAAGATTAGTAAACTGATTTATTTATTGAGAACATTGTTGCAATGATATGCGATAAATAGTGGTCTTCTATATATATTAACAAACATTAAGAATATTATACCTGAAGCTATTGATAGTAAGGGCAGGAATAAGGCTTTTCGAGTTAAAGCAGAAAGACCAATTTCTTTGTTGGTAATGCAGCTGTCAAAACAAGTCACTAGTACAAAATCGCACAACTCCACCCAGAATGAAAAGAGATGTACATACATAAATTCTCTGTCGACAGAAAGAGAGCATAACATTTCATAAGAGCCACACTGAATATTAACGAACGGAATACAGTTTTGTTCATTACTTACAAAAAACGCTCGAATAAGGCAATCCAATGCACCATCACGTCGCTGTCAAATCATTTTTAAAATGGCGTCTGTAGGACCCAAGTCAAATACTAAAAGTCATTGGTTACAATCTCCTTACTTTTTAAATACATACATAGTTTTTGTCATTTAAACACGCAGAAATGAGATAGTTTTCGTTAATATTATTTTATTTCATTTAATCATATTACAATGACGAAATCGTATTCAACATATTTATAACAACAGCTTCTTGGTGTGCCACTAACGATTTGTAAACAGGAGTGTAATATTAAAATAATCCAAAGAATGTATTCGTCTTGTTTGTGCGTCAGCAAGCTGTAGTTATCTAATCAACGTCAAATAAAAACTAACTAAAGCCAAAACACTATCGTATTGTATCCACATGACACTTGAGCAGTTATGTAAACTTAAAGCTCGCAATTGGCCGTAGACGCGTTGCAAAAACTGAAGCAGTTCTTTGCTCGAGTTGCGAACAGATTAGAAGTTTAATTATATTAATAACACTGAAAAGTTAGATGCAGATTCCAATTTTCAAATAGCCACATCGTTACGGTGTTGATAAAAAATATAAAAATGAACCAGTTTCAGGTCTTATAGTATTGAACAAATCTATATTCTATTTCTTAATTCGGAGGAGTGTTTTTAAATTGAAGCGCCAAAAAGTAGGCTAGCTGTTGGTCACTTTTCGGCAAAAATTACACTATATACTGATATTTGATATATTGCCGGCCGCCATATTGTTACACTAACTAAATGACTAGATCGTGTATTTTTCTGAGTGCATTTGTATTTCATTTTTCTTCTTAAATTTGCGTTGTAATAATAATTACGTAACTACAACATGTAAAATCTTTGCTAGTTTTAAAACTGCCGCCAAAAAGTAGCTTTGAAAAATTCCATTGTGTAAACGCGTCTTTCCATTTTACTCCTCCGAATTAAGTAATAGAGTATACCATCTTTTATTGTATTCTCTATTAAAATTTTGGTTATATGCGGTCTACATGCTCCCAAAATTTCATAATTTTCTGAATTTCTGTTAGTATCGAATCAAAGTGTCAAGCACGAAATATGGAATCATCAAAAATGTTGATTGAACGCTTTTTTAATTCTTCCATTTTTTTTTTCAGTTCAACTGAAAATTTTGGATCACAAAATTAATCACTGTCTATCTATAATATGATGATTTAAAACATGGTTACTTGCTCGATGTTGGTAACACCAAATTTAATATAGCAATATTGTGCAATTGGCTAAACCGCACTCGTTATTTACGCTGGGTGAATGTTTATTATCGATTAAATTTTGCCCTTAAATCATTATTGATAAAAACAATTTTAAATGTATACGTATTTCCGTTAAGTTTCACAGTTAACAGTGCAAATATTTGACATAATATATGTATATGAGAAATCGTCACGCAGCCCATTTATATGACATATGTTCTAAATGACTAGCATTTTGTATTCAATCAACAGATTTATTTAGTTTCTCATATTATTGAAAGTTTATGCAATATTTCATCTGAAATGTTAGTTATTTCTTCTGCATTCGCCGCTTAAAGTTTATTTAAATTAACAAATCAGTGGTTGTTTAATAAATTGCTTTTAAAATATCTAGAAGGAAAGAAATTTGGGGAATTAGGAAGCCATTCAGGCACAAAGTGATTTTAAATAACTGAGAATAATTTTGAGTTTCCCGCTTTGCTAAACTTTTGTCAGGTTGGTTTTGAACTTCAGTAGCGTCTCAGCCAGATGTTGTATAGGTGATAAATATTGACAATAAATCTTCAAAAAATAAATGTAAATGTGATAAAAAATAATAGAATGAAATCTAGATTATTTTAAACATAAATAAATCGAAAATTGAACGCGATATAATAATAACAATAATGTATTACGCAGAAGGTCGACAGATAATGACAGTGACCACTCTTAACATGCGGAATGCCCAAAAACCACGGTGGACTATACACTTGACAGATAGTTTAAGTATGCACCTCTCTTTCCAACTTGAGCAGAGTTGTAGGATTTTTTCTAGTGACTTTTTTTGAAGACTGCATTACCAACAGATAAATTAGTATTTATGTTTTTGCTATTGGTATCAGCTGCTCACTTTAACTCGAAAAATCTTATGTTGTTCTTAGTATCAATAGCTTTATGTCTAGTATTCTTAATGTTTGTTAATATATATAGAAGATCACCTTTTATATCACCGCAGCACTATTCTCAATAAAGCAGTTTACTAACCTTATCATAGTCAATTATAGAATCAAGTCTAAAAGAAAAAGAAATGTCACCTTCGTAAATTATATTTTAATAAAAGCCATTTTGTATAATTTCGAAAAAATAGAATAATATTTATATGAAATACTATAATGTAACATAATATTTACTATAAGCATCTACATATCAGAAATATTGGTTATGTTACATTTGTCATTTTTTCATACAGCCACCTATAGAGTTTAAAACATCCTAACAATATAATTTCGACACAATGTAGCAACCCCGTTTGCATTTCCCATACGAGCCATACTGAATTTGAAGATAGTATAGTTTAATATTCGTATGTTTCTGAGACCCATTTTGTTGAACGTAACCTTGAAATGCCAACCTTGGGCTTTTTCGAATGATAAGCTCAAGAGAAAACAAAATAAACCTTATTAATTTAAAAACAAACAAAATACAATTTTAAGGTTCCAAGATCAAGCTATTTTTTAGACACCTTTTCGACTCGTGAAGCTAACATACGTCACCAAGCCCAATTATTAAAGAACTACACCCTAAGAATTGCAACAATACATGTAAGTATGTAATTTAAGATGTGATAAAGAAATAAAAGAAATGACATTAATTTTCTCAAGAATCCACCATTGAGTACAATAGTTGAAGTAAATGGAACATGGCAAGCTGGAGGAATAGCCTTCGACTACATTGAAATTTTGAGGAAGAAGTTCGGTTTCAAGTATGAAATCGTCAAACCTCCTGAGGATAGTTTGAATGCTGCCGATAACGGTATCGTTGGAATGCTATCCAGAAATGTAAGTTGCTCTCTTTATTATATCTGAAATTTAAATCTAAAGGCATACGTTTGAAACTTTATTTCTAAAGCTGAAATTTGTTTGATCACCTTCAATGTTAACTCGTGTAGGTAAACAAATTATCCTTAACAACTCCTGTCAACTTGTTTCCTTTATATACAAAGAAGACTGTGGTAGTATACAAACATTATTGTCTTTTCTTTGGAAAGCGATCATAAAACAATTTTCATCACGATCCTAAAATTGCAAACATACGCGTTAAAATAAGCTCAATAATCGGTCTCTACTTTACCGGTGCCATTATCTAGAAGCGCCGGTAATGACGTACCGCGTTGGTGGGAAGAAATTATGCATGATTGATAATGGAGCCCTTGTAACGTTATCTATCATTTTATACTCGCTTCGATTCATGGGTACGTCCATATAACGAACGCCTGTCCGCTTTCTGTGGCATTAATAATAATGCGGACAGACAGTAATTTTGCGTGACAGTAACGAATAGAACGAAATAATAAGGAAAAATAATATCCTTGTGGTAGGCAAAAAGAATAAACAAAAGGGGAAAAGATATCTTTATTTATTCAGTTAGATGATGTACAGGGAAACCTACGGAAAATATATGCAACTGTATAAATACCAAGTTTTGAATAAATACTTAAGATAAAATACATAAGTGGTGTTATCTATACTCAATTTTTTAATTCGGAGAAGCAAATTGGAAAAACGCGTTTACACAATGGAATTTTTCAAAGCTATTTTTTGGCGGCAGTTTTAAAATTAGCTAGGATTTTATATAAGTTGTAGTTACGTAATTAATTACGAAAATTCATTACAAAAATAGATTTAGGGAGAAAAATTAAATACAAACGCACTTAGAAAAAATATACGATCTAAACGTCAATCAGTTGTTGTAACAATATGGCGGCCGGCAATATATCAACTAACGCTAATGTAATTCTTGTTGAAAACTGATCAATAGTTAGCGTTTCAATTTCAAATTCAACAATCTTCGGAAATAAAAAGTAGAATATAGGAATTAATTTTTTCATTTATGAGTCACTCTTTGCGGAAATCTTAAACCTATGTTTGGCATCCTTTTTTGTTCAATATCAATGTTGCATCCTTTTCATTTAGGAATATGATTAAAAGCAACTATATTTTGAATTTATGGAAAATTGCAAGAAACATATACAGAGTGATTTTATATGTTTGAGGACAGTTTAAATTTCGCGCGGTGGATTCTAGGGGATTTGATATGTTAAGAGTGGCCATTGTGAGTATCATTCATATATTCATTTTATTCGTTATTATTTGCTTCATTTTTATTTGTAATCTGTTCTTCTTAGAGGTACTGTTTATATTTCATTCCATTTTTTTATCACATTTACATTAATTTTCTGCTTAGAAAATCAATATGAAATTGATTTTTTGAAGATCTGTTGTCAATATTTTATCACCCATCCAAAATCTATTTGCTACGCTACTGGTTACGAATTCAAAACCAAATCGCCAACGTGACAAAAATTTAGCAAGGCTCGAAATTTAAACTGTCCTCAAACATTTAAAATCACTCAATACATAATTGAAAGTGATAAACATTTAACAGCCTGATTTGACATTCCAGGCGAATTGAAATAAGCTTCCGTAGGATTCTTGTCAATTGATTCGGACACCAAAATTCGAAAATTTAAAAAGATGGGAAAAAAGGACATTCTGTTGAAATTATCGTTTACCTTAAAATTTTATTATTTAACAAAACTGATAACATATTATGTTAAGTATGGATGTATTTTAAACTTAGTTTTGTTTTAATATTCTTTTGTTGAAATAGGTATAATTAACTAAGATGAATATAGTCACGACAATTTTGTTGTTTGAAACTTTTTGTTGTGCTATATATTATAAATACCAAGCTGTGTTTGTGTATTACCACTAGTAGAGGTATCTCTAAGGTACATTATTATTATTTATAAGGTAATTTTATATATATTAAATTCTAATTTTGTGACAACTGGCAACACTGGCGCCAACCTAAGAAAATTAAAAACAATTAGAGTTTTGTAAAAGTTAAAGAAACTATTCAGATTATCGTATAATCATTGTATTACTTAAGATAATTGATTATTGTATTAAGGAGAAACAAAATTTGGTATTCTACTGTAATCTGGTGAAATCAAACAGAATGACACATGGTCACCAACCTAATAGTGGATCAATGCATACCGAACATTAAAATAAATAAGAATTCTATGTAGAAAGGGAAGTTATATACTTCTATAAGGGTTATGTATTTTAGTAAATCTAAATTCTCTTATTATAATAAACAACTTTTGAAATCATCTGTAGCAACTATAAACAATATAAAATGTATCGAAACAGCTTCAAAACAATCAAAATTCTTTTAACCATTCTTTAGGAGGTCGACATTGGAGCCGCATTCCTACCAACATTTCCATACATCGCGAACCATATCAAATTTTCAACAAGTCTAAGCAAAGCAGAATGGGTGGTGTTAATGAAAAGACCCCCAGTATCCGCCACTGGTTCTGGACTCTTGGCACCATTCACCTTTCAAGTTTGGCTATTGATTTTGGTATCCCTGTTTGCCGTCGGACCTATAATTTACCTTCTAATTCTCTTGCAACACAGACTCTGCAAGGATGACGATAGTACAGTCTATCCTTTACCGGCTTGTGTATGGTTCGTTTATGGGGCCCTTTTGAAGCAGGGCAGCGTTTTATCGCCTCAAACAGGTAGCGATGGGTCGAATATGATTTGAAGGAAAAATATGCTGTCAATATTTTGTAGATTCTTCTAGAATATTATTCGCAACATGGTGGATCTTTATAACCATCCTAACCGCCTTTTACACAGCTAACCTGACGGCCTTTCTGACACTTTCAAGATTCACCCTACCAATTTCCAGCATCACCGATATAGGGACGAAGAAATACACTTGGGTTTCTCAAAAGGGGAACGCCATTGAAGCCGCTTTGGATAACGTAAGAATTTTTCCTAAATAAAAATTTTCGAAACTAAAGATACAATGGTTATTGCTATTTATGTATCCGGAATTGGCAACAATGTTGTTGCTAAGCGCCATCTGACATATACATCGTAAAGTTTGAAATTATTTGACTGTATTCAGAACGTTTCATCATATGGATTGCATTTGTATTGTTTAAATTTCATCTGAGTCAAAAAAATCGAATTTTTGAGCCATAATTTACTACGGCTTTTGACGTGGATTATCTCAACAACAGTGCATCGATCAGCTCACATCAGCTTTTGTCGATGAAGCACCATCTAAAGCCACTGTCTATCACTGGTTTAGTGAATTTAAACGTGGCTGTTGTCCACTCAAGGACGAATTTAAAGAAGGTCACCCAAAATCGGTTGTTGTGCTGGAAAACATCGATTCTATACGCGAAGTGATGAAACAAGATCGTCATGTGACGTACCGTAAGATTGGAGCATCCCTGGGCATTAGCATAACAAGCATACACAAGATTTTACACGAACATTTAGCTGTGAAACAATTTCTGGGCGTTGGATTCCGCATAATTTGATAATCGCTCAAAAAAAGGCTCGTGTCGATTGGTGCAAAGAAATGCTCAAAAAATACAATCGTGGTGAATCAATAGCCGTGCGTAACATTTAGACAGGTGACGAATCTTGGACTGTATGGACCTTACAAGATGAGCCAAACCTAGCTTTTTTTGATAAACGGGCATGTGGCTACAGTGCCACTAGAGAATCGTAAAACGGACAAATCTGAATGGAATACAACCATTTGTTTGTTTTCAGTCTTTGAAGAAGGAGCGACATAGGATCATTCTTCGCCATGACAGCGCGAGCTCTCACATATCGACCCAAACAACTCACTATTTAACAGATCGAAACATCGAATTGATGGGTCATCCGCCATACAGTCCTGATTTGGCACCAAATGAAGAACAAACTACGTGGTGAACAATTTTTGACGCCAGAAGAAGCGATTATCGCGCAGAATATTTTGAAAAACAATAAAACCATTTTCAATGACAAATATTTATTTTTATTTATTATTCCGGGATACATAAATAGCAACCCTCGTATTCTTACAGGATATCAACTTCAAAATCAGTTTGCAAGGATCTCACGGTGAATTTTTAGAGGAGGAGGCGACTAGTATTTTGGAAAATTGGGTGAGGAGACACGACTACATGTACATCGGAGAAAGACCGATCGTGGACCACTTGATGTACCGCGATTATTTGAGTAAGGTGGATCCGACCATAGCCGAAGCTGATAGATGCACATTCGTGGTGACTACTTGGATTATCACGGATAATTTGCGATCTTTCGGGTACTCCCCAAATTTTCCGTTCGTGGAATTGTTCGATAACATGTAAGTATAGAACTTTTTTAAGCGTAACTTTTACATGTACATCGTCAGTTCCAATAGAAAGAAATTTTCCGGAATATGTCGATAGTAATTTTAGTAAACCAAATCGCTTTGAAATTTTAAAGTGTTTTCTCTTGAAGCGGTAACTGAATATACCGTATTGATTATCGATTTGACCTTTTTAAATTCGCAAATAACACAGCGAACTACGTCGATTGTGAAATATTCAAAAACGATGTGGAAAACATATATAACATTTCGTAAACAATTTCATTCCTTTCCGAAACATTTACTTTTTCATTTGCGAAGCATTTTTTCCAAAAATCTTTCTCTTTCTTCTTGGCTAGCACATCCAAGAAAAGTAACAAGCCATCTTCTTCGAGTTCCATGGCAAATTGTATTTTGTGTCCTATGATGAGGTGTTCCAGAAATTTACATTGTACCAACCTACAAAATTTACTTTTATAAAATTTTTGTGTAATCTGTGTCTTTTGTGAGACACTTGGTATAAAGTTAGGTGGACTGTTCAATGGTTTTAGTTTAAATTGCACTACCGTCCATAAAAGTTACAATCAATAAGACCCTTACACTCATTGGATGTCGGGTTAGATTAAATTTACACAAATTTTCGCCAGTCCTCTCTGTTCTTTGCAATATTCTGGGCTTCACCCCAAGTTCTTCCATTCTTTTGTAAGATTTTCCTTATTTTTTTTCCAGCTTACTTTTGGACTCTCTCTTGTTCTCTTTTTCTGTATCTTTGCTTTCTAGACCTGCTTAACCGGAATTGTATTATCCATTCTTTGTAAATGTCCCCACCATGGTAATTGTCTTTGTTCGACATTACTTTCTGCCTCTCTTCTGATTTGTTTGTTTCTGATGCTATCACTTCTAGTTAAATTTTTATATTCTTCTTTAACATTGCATCTCTAGGGCTTGGATCTTACTTTTTTTCCTGACGATTAAGAGCAGGCGATCGTCTACTACAACTGTGAAGTAAGCGAAATCGTAGAAAAACAGTACCAGAAATAGAGAGAGCAAATTCAATCAAGGACGTCAGCGTCCGATTTCATTTACCATCGTCAAACGCCGACTGACCGAAGGAAATTTACACGATTGCGTGGCAGCTTGTAAACCATTCCTGCGCCAGGGTAACCGACTGAAAACGCTACAATGGGCCCGCGAACGTCGGGACTGGACGATAGAACTGTGGCAAAATGTTTTATGGACTGATGAATCAATATTTAAAGTATTTGGTCAGGGAGTGTTTGTCAGAGATTCCGCTAATAAAAGGATGCTTACCGAATGCATTGTACCGACAATAAAACACAGTGGCGGTTCAGTTACAGTTTGGGGTTGCTTCTCTTACTCGTGGAACAGGAACGTTACGAATCGAAGGACCAGACTTCTTTCTTCAACTCGCTCGAGCGTCTAGCTACTCAATCCACCTTCGGTTCGAGAGAATTTTCTTTTAACGCAGTTGGTTGGGCGTTTTTTTCTTCCCCGCCTTGAAGTAACTCACTCAAGCTTCCAGCTACTCGATCGACCTTCGACTCGAGTGAGTTGTCTTTTCGACGAAGTGGAAATGTTGTCTCTACTTCGTCTGGATGCCAATTACCCGAGCTTCCAGCTAGGCAATCCACCTTCGGCTCGAGTGAATCTGTATCTTCGACGAAGTGTGAGGGTTCCTCGCGATCAAGGGTACCCCCAGGGGATCCTGGGGTCGTAGTCCTGAGGCGCCGACACGAGGAGGTTTCAATGGTCCACTGCTCGGTCGAAGAATCGGGCGGCTATCCTGCAAATGAAGTCCAGGCGTCTTCATGTAGAGTGGTGTTCCTTATGAACCAGGAAGCATTTAGGGCCATCCGCAGTATCCGGTTCTGGAACGTCTTGAGTTTGTTCACATGCGTGGTCGCAGTGGTTGTCCGTATGGAAGATACGTATGTTACGATAGGCCTAAGCATGGTCTTGCATATCCGTATCTTACATGGAGGATACCAGACATTTGTCGTCCGCAATCGAGGACTCGATGCATGAGTTTCCCAGTTCACTCGGGAATTCAATATGACCCCTAAGTATGTGATCTGAGGTCGCTAGGGGATGATGCGTCTTTGGAAGGTGAGTTCGACTAGGTTACCGTGCTAATCGAAGGAATAATGCGGAAAGAGCAGTACCGCAAAGTATTGAAGTCTCATGCCATTTCTTCTGGGCTACGACTAATCGGCGAGAATTTTATTTCCGAAACACATAGCCTAAATTTGCAAACAGTATCTGAATGAACAAAATCAAACAGATATTTTACAAGTGACGACATAGCCACCACAGGGTCCAGATCTCAACCCTATTGACCCTATTGAATTCCTGTGGGATGAACTTGATAGAAGAGTTCGAAGTGTCGGTCCTACTTCCATGAAAGAACTTTGGAATATTCTTCAACAAGGATGGGATGACATCCTCCTCCGGGCGAAAACCTTAAAAAATTTATCGAAAGGATGCCGCGTGTTTCTAACTAATAAAACTTTTATTTTTTTAATATTTTTAAAATGTTTGTTACTTGGTCAAACTTCTATGGGCGGTAGTGTATATAGTTTCACAACAAATTTTTATCACAGCTCAAGTTAATATTTACTGTAATTCTTCTTAATAACTTATTATCGTTATAGATTGGAACACTTGGTAGAATCTGGGATCGTTATGTATTCGCTTCGTGAAGGTCTACCGGACACCCAAATCTGTCCATTGGATCTAGGCAGCAAAGAGAGGCAATTGCAAAACACCGATTTGATAATGACTTACTACATCGTAGTAGGCGGTTTTATCGTCTCAACTATAGCTTTCTTATGCGAATTAATGTGCACCAAATGCAAAAGCCGCATCAAATCGACCAGTCCGGATGCTTTATTCACCATAACGAACGATTCCAAAGGGAATCGCTCGAAAGATAATCACCTGCTGCCGCCACCGCCGCCTTATCACACCTTGTTCAAACCGCCGTTCACAAATTCCGAAAACGCTGAAACGAAGAACGTCAACGGGAGAGACTATTGGGTTGTGAAATCGGTCGATGGAAGCACCATACTTGTTCCGATAAGGGCACCCTCAGCATTCTTGTTCCAATACGATCATTAGAAAGAAAATTGATCAAGTTCTATCTGTTATTGTGTTTGATTCTGAATAAAGTCTACTTTGGTGTTTGCTGCATTTATTTTTCAAGTGTTTCTGTGCGTTAAATTTTTAGTAAAACGCTCTTTTTCTTTTTGATTCTCAAAATTTGAACTAGGACTTTAAGTTGTATTTTGGAACTATGTGTTCGAATTACTCGTAGTTTTCCAATAAAACACGGACTTCAACTGCATAGATGTTTACGATACATGTCATAGGTGTATTTGGAGTATTTGTGTACAAGTGCAGGTCTTTCGTTTTAAACATCTGTCCAGACGGAATGCGATGTAGTCGATGTAGGGAAAAGTTTTCTTTTCAGTTTCGTTTTTATGATCTGCTTCTTCTTTTCCCAAATCATCTTAATTTTCTTCGCGTTCCTTTTCTTATTTTCTTTGCCTGTTCTTCTGTGCCTTTCCTTTTATTTCTTTCTATCAATTCGTCTACTTTTCTTCCTCCAATTCACCTTCTTGTTTTCCACTTCTCCTTCTCTTTCTGCTTCATGTTGTTTTTCTCTTTCTCTTAATTGCTTTTTTTGCTTCTTTTGTTTTAATTTTTTTCTTTTGTCTCGTCTTCATTTTTATAAATCGCCTTTTCTACTTCCAGTTTTCTTTCTTATTTTTCCTCTACTTCTTCCTTATGTCCTTTTTCCCTTCTTCTTCCTTTCATTCTCCTGTTTCTTTTTTTTCTCAATGATCATGGTTTTCTTTTTCGTCTCATTTTTCTTCGTTCTCTTCTCCTTCCTTCTCCCTCTTCCTTTTCTTCGTCTTCCCTAATTTTTTTTTCATTTATAGTTTTTCCTCCATCTACCTTTTCATCGATACCCTTTACATTCTTGTTTATTTCCCCTTTTCTTCGTATTCCTATTCCTTTCCTCCCTTTCTTCTGATTCTTCTTTTTCAAAATCTCCTTCTACTTCCAGCTCATTTTCTTCTTTTTCTTCAATTTCTCATTCCTCTTAATCTTCTGTTACGTCATCTTTTTCCTTTCTTAATTTTTCATTCTTCTTTTAAGATTAATTTTTTCAATTATTAGTGATTAGTAATACTTATTTTCACTGTTTTTCTTCTTTTTTTTTTTTGAAGAAATTGACGTATATTAAATGAAATATATTTATACAAAAGAACTTTTAGTAAATACATGTACTTATGAGAATTTTCAGGTCCTAATTTGAATATTTCAAACTCGCATTAATGAATCTTGATAATCACAAGTAAGTAACACTTAATATATAGAAAGGATCTAGGTTTTATTGTAGAACGTTTACCGCTAGTTAACATTAAACAGTTTTTTAAAATTGTAACAAAATGAAACTTCTATTTTTAAAATTTCAAACAAAATATACAAATGCATTACATGATTAACACTTTATAGGCCCATCATTAGCATCTATAGCTACTTGTAATCTCTTCTCAACATCGAAAGTGGTAATTTCCGTAATTATTCTGTTACTGCACTAAACTTTCTCATGTTTTTAAAAACGTGCTCTTGATACACATTTTACTATCTCACCTCATACATTTTCTTGACACGCCATATTATTAAATACTTTGTTACTTAACAAACAAATCTAAATTTAACAATTACAGTATAAATTGCAACAAAAATCGTATGAATAGAAAAAAATTGACAATTATCCTACATTTTTATTTTATGTTATTAAAACACGTATTTTTAATATTAAATATTTGAAATTATAGTCAATAAAATTAAATATTTATTTAAAAGTTTCCTATGGAATTACAAATATCTAATATTATTTGATTTACTGCACCATCTATATTAAAGCGACCAAACTTCTACAAACTCTGACATTACCGACGCAGTTCTTAAAATAGCAGGTTTTAGGTCAATTGATAAGGTTTCCTGTTCCCTTGCGTAAATCATTCTGCATAAGGAAGTGTAAATTGTGTTTTCTTTTTAACAGTATTTCAATTAGAATTTGTGTTTTGTAATAGTTGCGTTTGAACAATTTCATTCCATTTTGGGTTTCCCTAATTCTACCCATCGTGACTTTATTTCACGTGTAACATATGCGATTCATAACACTATCTTGAGTGTGTCTCGTAATAAGAGTCTTTTTCCCTCTTTACACTCGGCAATATTATAATTATGGCGTCATATTAAACACATTTAAACAGTGCATATTATTGTAAATTGATTATATATATATTACCATGAATATTCTTTAAAATCGTAGGTTAACAATGTTGAATAGGTGAGATTATTAATTTAAAATTAAAATCGGATTACAAGATTCAAAAATTCATACAAGAATATGTACGACAAAGATTTTGGAAACTTATTATGAGTAACAGTAGTATGCTTTATAAGAAAATCCAATAAAATCGTAGAATAAACAACCAAATAATTAGTTTAAAAAATAATTCACTTTAAATCTTTTTTTTATAAATTTGAGCTAGTGTAAATATACATACTCTTACAAATAACTAAATTATTTTGTCCTTTTATCACCGTAAAATAAATTATTTTTAATACGAGAAGCATCTATGTTTAATTTAGTTCCACTAATTGAAATAAAATTAAAAAAGTAAAATACAAAGGAGTAGAAAATGTTCACTTAAGTTGCCCTTAACACATAAGTTTGGTTTATGAATCTCATTATTATTGTTATTCAGGAAATAGAATGATATTAGTCACGCATCCCTTCACATCGCATTATTTCCGTCTCAATTCGCATCTGTACGGTTAGAAAACGTGACAGCTGCGATAAATGTTAAAGTGTCAATAAGTTTTTAAAATAAACAATCGATATCAATTAGATAATTCGTAATTTCAACGGCGAATTTATCATATCCTTAATGTTTCCGATAAGACGGCGGTAAATTCGCCCGTATGATCATAGACGAAAGCAGGATACAGTTATCCTAATAAAAATGTCTATCACAATTCAACAAATAATTACGGATGCGAAACGTTTAGCTGGCCGTTTGAAGGAACGTGATAGCGTTGCGGAGGTTCTCCTTAACGAAACGCACGCTATTAATAAGAAGATTGATGCCATGAAACAGGTAAATCGTTTATAGCCGTCATTTACACTTCCGTTTCCAACCTATAAGCGGTGTTTACGTTATTTTTAGTACCAAGAAGAGGTCGAGCAATTGAACGAAGTCGCGCACCAGAAACCTCACTCACAACTAATAGCTAATATACAAAAAGAAAATAGGCATTTACGAGAGATACAGCAAGAAAATAGGGAGTTACGAGCCGCCTTAGAGGAACATCAGACCGCATTAGAACATATAATGTCAAAGTATAGACAACATACTAGTCAACAGATTTACAAATCGCGTATAAATTTTTCCACGTTTCAAGACGAAGGATATAAGAAGGTTATAACGGAACAAGCGGAGAAGATACAAGAAATGGCTGCTGTAATGGATAAAGCTGCACATATAGACGAGGATAAATCTCATAAGGATGAGGAGGTGCTTTCCCGGTTAAAAGCGGAAAATAAGGTTGGTGAAATGTTATACTATGGTTCATGGCTTGCTAGATTAGAGAGTATAACCTAAAATATTTCCTTGTTTTGTTTTAGGGGTTAAGAGAAATGTTAGAAATAAGCTGTAAATTTGGTTCTTATGGTAAACCGATGGTATCACCTATTACGGAAGACAAAATCGTACAAACAGACCAACCCACTACATGATTAAATTAACCCACTTCGTATGACAACACTGTGCCTGATTTAGTTTGTATTTATTTTTTATTACGATGTATACTAATTTATTTTGTTTGTGCACACTTTAATCATTTATTAGTTTGTTACGCTCATTATAATCAGTCGTCAATTACATGTTAACTTTTAAAAGTTGTATATCCACTAAGAGAAAGTAAAAGTAAATAAAAAATCAATATATTTATTAAAATACGTAATTCCATGGGTTTTTTATTTGTTTTTAAATTAAATATAGAAAGTAACAAAATTTGAAATACAAAATCAATAAATCGTATATTCTACATCCTGGAAGTGGTATACTCCTCTGGGAATTGAAACGAATGACTACCCTGAGCAAATATATTTGGCAGGAGGCCTGCGTTTGGAATTATATTCCACGATAACGTTAGTGTTATGTTGCTATTCCCTCTAAAACAGAAGAAAAGGGCAATTGTTTTAAAGGCTGATAACTTTAAAGTAGGACGATTTACTTAAAAAAAACAACAAACAATAGTGGTGCAAAAAGAACCATATATGCCAATTATACAAATATTAATTAAGCCTCTTTTAAATTCTCTTCAAGAAATATATAAAATTGTCCAAGAAAATCTACGTATTACAAGTGATATTAGTCGTTCAAAGTCATTAAATGTAACCTATAAGATAAAAACGTAAACTTACTTTAAACCATTCCCATCATCCCAGAAGTAGTATTTGGTATTCATATTCTTAAAATCTAGCACAGCATTTTCTCCTCGTAGAATGATTTTATCCCACAAAACTACCTATCCGCAAAATAAAAGAACGTTAGCAGCCTATATTAAATGAAATATATATGAACTTACTTGATTGAACTTATTATTCTGTGTTTCATATTCAGCGGTTAGGTATAGAAAGAGTTGCTTAACATTCCAATTAAATAGATGTGATAGATCGGTGTGCAAATCAAATGTTAGGAACCCTAAATCATTCTTCTCCCTCGATGCGCTGTAATCTGGTACATTCTTCCTGCAATAAAAAGTCAAATGAGTTAAACCACATTTAATGGTGTTTAGAAGGAAACAATAACACGTACACTACTACTTTAACCGTATTTAACTCAGCATTCGTGCGGTAATTTAAAAATACCGTCGATGCAAAGCACGCGAAAGTTAAACATGCAAGAGCACTAAGAGTATACGCCAAGAGTGAATTGCCTCTTTGCAGAACGGAGTGCATTTTCGAGTTTTAATTCAGAAATTTCGTTTTCATGTGTAAACAGGTTATTCTTTTGCAGACGTTATAATGGATGATGTACACGTCAGGTTATGTAGGATAGCGAAGATCAAAACCACTTTAAAACATAGCGCTATATATTGATAAAATAGAACTATTATTTATCAGTGAACGACATGAATATCTCCTTTAATCTACTTGACAGTAGGTGTCGCCTGTATTGCCTTTTAATAAAATTCAATTTGGTTCTAAACATATTAATTGTCAATTAATTGAATTTAGCGATAATCGATAAGATTAGATTAATGTTTATAATATTCTAATGGCTTACTTATAACACAAGTTGCGAAAAATGTCTTTATCTTATCACTTTCTAAAGAAGAGTAATAAATGTCCTCACAAATAACTCGTTAAACAGTAGCTATACAAAATGAAATCGAAACTTTTGTTTGTGTTAACCATTTATTTTGGTTGTGCATTTTTATGTAAGTGAAATAAATGTGAAAAATAGATGATATATAAACGTTATTTCCTTTTTATATAGCGCAATACGTATCCGCACAATTGGATTCTCCACATTGTTTTCGATTTACGTGGTTGGGGCCGCAATACGATAACTCATCCACGCTTGCTAATATAACTTGCTCGGAGTATTTGGACGATATTAGGGCAGTTGGCGTTCCTTGTAGACAACCGTTTGTAATAACAGGTAAGGGAATTAGTTGTAAACGTCAAGTGTGTGTCTATAACTTATACGTACGTAATTTAATTAA
Organism: Trypoxylus dichotomus; assembly: GCA_023509865.1. Taxonomy (NCBI): domain Eukaryota; kingdom Metazoa; phylum Arthropoda; class Insecta; order Coleoptera; family Scarabaeidae; genus Trypoxylus; species Trypoxylus dichotomus. Next base: position 63,795,307 of record CM042077.1, read on the forward strand.
GATACGTTTCTAGAAAAAAAAATAAGACGAATTCTTTCGAAGAAAATCTCTAGTAACTTTGTAGATAAAAAAAAATTTGAATATATCGGAAATTAACTTAAATTAAATTTTACAGGAAACTGTAAATTGTTAAGCGTGATATTTCCTCATGTTTTTATTATTTTTGTCCATAGATAAGGACGATTTGATATAGTACTGCCATCATTTAATCTTTATGTTACAACTTATTTATCTATGTGTTCGATTTAATTTTACTATAAAGTTGTAAGAACAAAAACACATTATTCTTCAGCTACCTATCTTCCATACAAATTGAAAAAGAATTTTAATAAAACAGTAGAGTAACTTTATAAATTGTTAAGGGCATAACCACTGGACGACACATATACATGCGGGGACAATTCCCATATCCCGTTCTAATTCCGGCACGTTGTAGGTGCTTCCGTTTCCCGACCGGGAAGATGCAAACGGGAAATGGAGTCACGTACCATGGTTATGTATTTTTTTTTATTAAAGGATCATGTTCAAAAAACCTATACACGTATTATTTGCTTTCAATTTTCGGAAAATAGCACGGACGTGTAGTAAATGAGGCCCGTATATGTGTGCGTATTTCTTTGGGATGTTATAAAGGAGGATGAAGTTAGCTGTAAATGGCGTGTATCTCTAAGATACGTGTAGCGCTGTTTTTGTTCTTGATATCAATTTCTAGTGGTCGGCTTGATATTCACGTAGGGGACGTAATGTACATGGCAGTTAATATTCCTAAGATTCCAATTTAGATATATCAATTCATATTCTCATTTATATGCAAATGGAGAAATTGTTTGCTTTTCCATGAATATAGCTCCGATTCACAAAATAAAGACATGTAGTAGGATAAGATTAATTGTAATTGTCTTGTGTTGGTGACATTTGTTTTAGATTGGGATGTATGAACAATTCTCATATACTAGGCGTACGATAAGTTCCAGCGCACGTCATTAACGTGACGTTATATATATAATCAAATGACGTCATTAATATGCAATGCCACCACACAAATGAATTAAAAATATTTTATATTGGTACATAATTATAGCATAATACTTAATAATTAAAGTAAATTTCAATGGATAACGTAACACACTGTTTTTTTAATACAAACGCTCGCTTTATCAAAGTTAAAAATGTAAAACATATAGTTATTTACTTAATTATTATATTTTCCATATCGCAGTACTTTTACCTTGCTGTTATATTTGGTCAGATACAATGTTGTCGGTTGTTTTTGGTTTGGCCATTTTAAAAGTTGACAGTTTGTGGACTGTTACATTAGTATGTTAGGTTTACATGTTGTGTTTCTATATGTACACAGAAAGCGTTTGAAAATTTCAAACAATTGTAGAAGTCTATGTAACAATTTGTTTGACATATAAGGATAAATACGATTCGATAAAAAATTACAATAAATAAATAAAAGGAGGAACTACAATTTGGGGCATTAAAACCTATTAAAATTATAATAAAAACAAAGAATCTAGGCTCATAATTGTACGTTCATATGTTTCCATTAATGTAATAAAGGAATGAATGTTTCTATGTATTTCACGGGTCTCATATTTTGAAACATTTAAATTTTGAACTTTGGCCACATGGTATTAGGTCAATATTATATCTACTGAAAAAGAACAGTAGTATGAAACACGTAGAAATAAAGGGTCTGATTGCTCAATGTACCAACATCAAAACACTAACGATGAATTGTAATTAGTATAATATTGGTTGCCATTAATCAATGTTTTCAGCGGTTTGTCAAAGAATTAATACAATCATAACGTTGTTAATATTATCAAATGTTTACAGATCTCTTATGTGAACATTTGCCTTTCGAAAAAAATTTGACGTACTGTTTAGTAATAACGAAATTTACTACAAAGAAAGAAGTCAGGAGTATTATTTAAAAATAAACAAAACAAAAAGTTATCTTAATAACTATTGGATAAAATCAATGAAACGAATATAAATATATAACGTTACATTAAGTTTATACAAATTATTTTAACATAACCAAAGAAAATAATATTTAAAAGTATTATTTTAAAAATTTACATTTTTAATGAAATGATATACTTTTCTGTGTTGTTTGTCGTTTCTGTCAAATTCTAGACTATCAATAAAATTTACATAACTTACGTTTATACATAAAATTATGTTTTAGATTATGTATCAATAAAACTGATTAAAACCTTAAAATGAAGTGCTTTCATTTAATCTATTTAGTTTTCTTACATTTTACTCAAATGTAATTTATGTAAAATCAGTTAGTCATAAATACCAATAATCTATTTTTCCTAATAAAATTTGCCAGAATAAAATAATAATTATACGGAATACCAATTTATTACTAGAAGTAACCCTTGTATTAGAAATGTGGCAACGTTTAATGCATTCATCAGCGTAGAAATGTTTGCATTACCAACCTTAAATAGTTAAAATTTCTCATTATGTAGCTTTTTCTTCTTGTAGAGGACGCAACACCACCTGACATCGATTACTTGTGGGAGCATCATGCAAGCGAAGTTACTTGCAGAACCGCCAGAGGTAGTGTCTGCGCCAAGTTCAGTTATACTTTCAACGATGCCAGTGAGTATCGTTTTCTTTTGTTATTTTCTTCAATTTTGTTATTTTAATTTCATTAGTAACTTTTTTGAATTTGCAGTTCAAAACATCACGTATATGTGCACGCAAGCCTATTCTGTAGGGGAAGGAGCGATAACTGGCGGATGTTACCAACAGATAATAGACGGTTATCAAGTTGAAGTTTGCTTGTGCCAGTCGGTGGCTGGTTATCGGCCTTGCAATGAAGCGACACCCTTGAAAATGTCGGTGATGTTACTTGCGATTTTAGGATTTCTTAAGTTCATATTAAATATATAGCGGGATTAACTTGTATGTATGCTTATAGTATGTTAATGTATATATAACTGTTATTTTTATGTTCTGAGATTTTTATTTTTAGTAACTAAAATTATATTACTATTGTTGATCTTTATATATAGATATTTATTATTTATTTATTACATAGTTTATTACTTATTCTATCATCATTTATTTTAATTATTTATTATTTAAGATGTAAGGTAATTCGGGAATTTGAACTTTCGAAATTTCGCGCGTTGTTATCTGTCAATTGTAACAGGACTTTAACGTTAATCATATGGAAATCTTAAACGCGCCAAATTTAAATTACATGAAATATAGAAGGTGAAATAAGATTCTCTAGATTGAAGTTTTTAAAAATATATTCAGGAATTTACACAAATGGTTTTAATGCGTATAAAATGGAGATTTAAAAATATATACACAATATAACTCAGTAGCCAACGTGTATGTATTTTCTGACAATTGTCTTTCACGAAATATAAACATAGTTTTTTGCTGCCTGTGAAACATTTGATTTGCAAGTTTTAAATAATAACTATAATAATAACGAGTTCTATCAAAAAAAAAAATATTATAGTGATCAAAACAGTAAATTAGAGATACCAAGTTTCTTTTTTGCAGTTCTAGATTTAGAAGGTATTTCCTTTAATGTAGCTGTGTCCAGCTGTATTAATTGGTGTTAAGATCATCATTTGCCGATATCAAGTGAAAAATTTAAGGTGATCGTGTTCACTCACAGACATCATAAGATCCCCTTTTCACAAGTAGTATTTGGTAGAATACCCCATTGGTTTCGTTAATCAGTAATCACATAAAGTATCTGGGTGTGGTTTTTGATGAAAGGATGTTATGGCACAGACATACTGAAAGAATGGTCCGGTGAAGCGAACAGGACTTAAACGTGATCGGGAATTAATCCCAGATGTTTCAATTTAATGTACAAGGGCCTAGTTAGATCCAAAGTGGAGTATGGAGTTTTCGTGTATCCCCTACATCTAAGAAGAGGTGGAAAATTGGAGACAATATGTGCATTTCCATTAGAATTGCACCTGATACCATGAAAGTTTCATCTATGAATGCGTTGCTAGTTCGAACAGGTAACCTGCCTTTACACTTGATATTACTTGATCACGGAAAGTCCTTTATTAAAAAACAGATGGCTTTTACAAATCACTATCTCTGGTTGCAGATATCGAGACGAACTTCTTTTTATCGCAATATACGCGAAAAAATGCGTCTTTTGATATGTCACTCGACCCCATTCGGAGCTCATTTAAGAAATTGAGTTTTGCACGTCCTCAACCTTCAAACGTCCATATCTCTTAAACGGTTAGAGTTAGTGGGCTGAAATGTCTCAGGAATAGTACACCTATATAGGTCCACGTTCGGCTAGGCTCAAAACCCTGAAATTCATTTTGGCCAGAAAAAAATGCGTTTCCATTGCTCGGTAACGGGAAGAATTAGAGGTTCGCTTATCGGTGCCTTGTAAGGATCCCAACGAGGGTTCTAAACAGGAGAAAGAACAACATCGTAGCTCAACCCCTTCCGACGATACAGCACGTCAAAGTTGGTTCTTTTTTCTCTCTTTTTCAACTTTGACGGGCCATAGCTCTTAAACGATTAGAGATAGAGCATTCGGAGCGATCGCAATCGATTCCGCGGACATTTTTGAGACCGTCTATTTCGTGCGTCTGAACGGCGTCGTTAACGCGCGACACGAGAAAACGTCGAAAGATGTCGTTTTCGGGGTCGATTTCTTCGCGTTTTTTCGAAGTCCCGAAACTTCACACGCCCGTATCTCCTAAACGGTTAGAGATATCGAGGTTTGCTAAAAAGATTCTTATTCAGCGTAACAAAATCTACCCGATAGGGCGGTAAAAGCGGTCATTTTCGAACTTTGATATTTTACCGAAATTTCGAAATTTTGTATAATCCGAATACTTGCTCCATAGGGAGACAAATGCTTGTTGGTCTAGTGAGTGACATAGAATTAAACAGACACCTACATCAAATATTAATTGTTCGTTATATCGTTAGCTTGCAGAACAGTGTTTTATACTTTTTAGGTGACGGTCACACTTCCACCTGCTGGTAAGAAACGTGCTTTGATACAGCTACTCGATTCTCCGTTCCGCGCGCATCACCCCTCCACGTTGTTCTCCGCATGGCACTGAAGCTTGCACCTCTTTGCCGAGACTAACTATAACTGTTGTACTCCTTGTTAGACCCACATGTGTCCTATACCTCCAGAAAATTTGAGATTAGCGGACTTGGAGCTTTTGCTTGGTATTTAAATACGGCCCGTCTAGACTTTACCTCAGTTTTTCTTGCTACAAAGTAAACATTTTATAACAAAGCGATCGGATAAACATCGTCCACATGCGTAGTGCTCGTAAAATCAGCAATGATTAAAAATGAAAGAGGAACGAGAGAGATGCAAACAGCTGCGAAAGAAAAAACAAAGTACGATGAAAGTGCAAGAGGTGTTACCTAAAAGCCGTATAAATCATTAATGAGAACATAAAACGGAAGAAATTAAAACCGCCCCTGTATCCCAAAAGAGAGAGATAGAGAGAATACACGAGCACATACAAACATACAACGCTAGCACGTATCAAAGGAACGATAAAAAAAGGAAATCGCATTATCTTATTTTGCTATTCGTGCCGTCGTCCGTCCATTAAAACTTCGCTCTTTCGGGGCTCATTTTTCGAAAATAAAAGAGCGCGCCGGGCTATCCCCTTCGGTCGGCTGAACGCGGCGATATTGCGGACAATTCGCGTCGATCGTTAGCGACGAACGTCAGGGGAGATTTTCACTATATCGGACGCCATCTAGCGGATACTCCGGTCATCAACTTGTTATATTTCGGACGTTGGAAATTGCTGGTTGGACTGGCGGCGGCGTTTGTATGAATAATATGGCCGATTTCCGGTGGGGCTTCCGCCCTTTTCGAACGTGATTTAATAATATAAATGATTGGTTTGGTATAAATAAAAGTAAACTGTAATTGGTGGCGATGTATGCGAAGTAATTGCTAGCTCGAGGAAAATTAGTACTTTAAAATAGGAAAATATTCAAAAGTTGAGCATAAAATGGGAATTTTTAAAAAATATAATTACGCTATTAGTTTGTGCTTATTTCAAAACTAAGAAGACTAAATCAGATACGATAACTAATAATTTTTGTGAGTTGCAAAGTCATACTATATAACAACTAAGTAATCTAACCTCCAATAAAGAAAAGAAGCTGGAATTCACTGTTTTGTTTTGATGCGAAACTCATGGTTTAGTTAAAATTTAACAAATGATAACTACTAGACTACTACATAGTCTAGTGTAATGTCGTGTTGCACATATGATTTGTGGACAGCAAAGAAATCTTCAGTTTCAGTAAACATATATGAGAAAGATTACAGTTTTAGAGGCAAGTTTCACTCAGACTCACATATATCACATTAGAAGTTTAGTGACACCTATGTTCACATTTCGGCGACATTCTGAGAATTTGTTTGAAACTTTTACTTAATCTGTTATGGAAGCATTAATTGCGCTATCCACATGAATCATAAATAATATTTAAACCCTATAATGCATACTTATAGTCATCAAATTGGCACAAAACTGCAACGTTGATATAAATTTCGAAAAAAAGTGACGACGAACTTCTGATAAAGTTTGACATCTAGAAAATTGGTAAGATAGGACAATATATTAGGTGTCGGTAAGGTAGGTTAATATATTAGCAGTTTGTGTGAAAATATAAGCACATTAATATAAACACGGGGAGCGATCTTACATTTGTGACCCTGATCTTCTTTTTCTTTTTTCATTCGTTCATAGATATTTGGTAGAGAGAATCGAATTATACAGACAAATACGCATGCGCATTCTTAAATATTACCCAGATATTACCATTCCGTTAGAAGTTACGTGAGGTTATGTTTCTATTGTTACACATGGTTATCAGTTATTCGTTTCGTTTTTGTGATTTAGTCGCAGTTTTAACGCTTAATTTTGTTGAATGTTTTACATTTTTGTACACAAATACATTAAAAAAAAAATTGTTACATTTCGTGAACGTTTCTATACCATTTTTCGTACATAGTTTACTTCTATTTAATTTTCGTATATAAGTGCCAGGTATAGAAAGATTGTATCTGTTTTCATTGTGAATATTTTAATTATTATATTTTATTATTTATTACCATTAAAATGCGATAAATTTCGAAAATTTGTTGTTATTTATTTTACAATTCTGGTTGTTGAGATAGGATACATTGCTTTCCAAGAATATCAAGCAAGCAGTTCTATTTTGGCAATATACATACTTATTTCAGCATACATGCTTTATTGTGTAATATATATTCTTCTTGCTATATTCGCAACATATGGAGCAGATAACAAGAAGGATATTTGTTACAATAGAACTTGCAGAATATATTACATATACATGATTTGAAATCGGGACTTAGATTTGGCGGTTTGAAATACTTTTTAGACGAACGGTAGGTGGCGCTAAGCAACCACAAAATAATATCGAATAGATTCCTATCTCCTATATATATTATCTCTGAATATAAACAAAACAGACAGAGTATGATGGAATAGAATACAAAAGCTCTGTTATATATTTATATATATATATATATATATATATATATAATAATGTTCCCGGGTTTCTGGTTACGTGTGCTGTTGATCCCGAAAGGGGCCGTTTCGACAAGATTTGACTCATCTTCTCTTGCATCTGTTCTACGTACTTATTCTTTAAGGGCATTTTTTTTTCATTCCTTTATAATAGTATCAATATATATGTTAAATATTTACCATAATCCTGTTGTCAGTTTATAAACCTTCTATAGCTCTTATTAAATGATGTGGATAACCCTGTTCCCTCATTCATATTCTAGAATCTAATTGTGTTACTTGAATCATATTATCAACTAAGCAATCTAACCTCCTATAACGATAAAAAGCTGGGATCTCAAATTCGCAATTTGACTACTAAATTTTTGAAAAACGTTGATGTTTTGACGCGAAACTCTAGGTTTGCTTAAAATTTAATATATGGCAATAAAGGTTGGGTAAAATCCGTCATACTTCTCGAAAGAGATAATATTACTTTGGTTTTGACCGTTCTTAAAAATACCATTTACGCCAAAACTTTTTCAAAAAAAAAAGTAAGTTCTGCAGACTCTAATGTAATGTCTTGTTTGTACACAGTTCTGCAGAGTGTAATGTAATATCGTGTTGCATATATGGTTCATGGACAGCAAAGAAATGCATAGACTCTAGTTTCAATAAGCAAGAAGATCATACTTTTAGAGGCAAGTTTCACACAGACACACAGATGTTACATTACAGGTTTAGCGAAAAGTATGTTGGCATTTAGGCAACGCTTTAAGAATTTGTTTGAAAATTAAAATTAAAAAAATTTGAATACAAGTTAATATTCTTAGCAAATACAATTCTGTCATGAAAGAGTTAATTGTGCTGTTTACAGGATCTACAAATCATTTAAGCCCTACAATACGTACAATTACTGTCTCAGAAATAGAACATTGATACAAATTTAGAAAAAAAAAAAATTGAAGCGAAGACCAAATTTGTTCAGATAAAATTTGACATTTAGAAAGTTGGTAAGCTAGGACAATGTAATAGGAGTCGGTAAGGCAGGGTAATATATTAGCAGCATATTAGCAGTTAGTGGGAAAAGAAGGGCACATTAATATATAACAAAAGAAACAACAGGGTATGATGGAAAAGAAGATGTAATAGTAACAATGGTTTAATCAACAAAACAATTAAAAGAAAACAACAGTTTATTCTGTCGTAACAAATTTATTGCAAATGTTGAATCAGTACACAAATATTTAAACACGTTTTGTAACTCAAACTTTATCAAATACTGAAATTAACAAGTACAAGTGTGTTTTTAAATTTGGTTTTTCTTTGTTCAAAATTATATTTCCACTACCCCTGCTTAGTTTTCAGTTAAGTACAAACCAATACCATCCATCATTGTACAAAAAGAAAGGACGAAAAAGAGAAATATCCCATTTGTTGCAAACTTTATGGGAGCCACTGTATATTACACTACTAATCACGTTTAGATTTAATTAATAAATTACTATTGTTTACTATCCTTGCGTATCATTCAAATACGAGCAATCACGTTACGATACCAACATAAATATACATAAATCGGTATACTGGCTTCATTCGAAAATAAAAAAAGAACATATACATATATCTCCTGAAAAAGCTTTTAGCCTCGAACACTAAAACGTATTTATTGCTGTGACATAACGGTATAATCAATATTTGCTCTAAACCGTTTGTTTTCCGCGCTTTTTCAACTCAATTTAATTATGGCTGTCGAGTTATGCTGTTTACCGGCCAATTCTAACCGAAAACGCCTCGGCGTTGGAACAAATATACTGATTGCGGACCCTAGTACATGTTTCTATAAAAATAATGGTATTTTTGCCGATGTCATGAAAAAACAAAAAGAGGAAAATGCAAATACGCGTATATATAAATATGACTGACAGAACAGGTTTTCTACTTTAAAATCCAAACTCAATTAATTATGCTTTTTTCATAAATGCTTAACGTAGATGTTAGGTTTTATGAGTCCGCTTTGCATATGTCAAAAGTATTAATTAGGCTTTTTTCATTTGTCATTTAAAGTCATTTTGCCTTTTTTTATTTATGAACAGGGATGAATTTTCAGAGAACATAATGTACCGTTAGAGGAAGTGTGACTTGAAGGTATTGACTATTTACCGTTTTGGCACCAAACCAGACAACGCTGCAAGTATCCTAACTGTAATGGGAAATCATGCATATGTTGCAGAAAATGTGAAACGTTTTTATGCCTTAACAAAGATCGAAATTGTATTTTTGAAATGTCATACTGAATATTTTTTTGCATAAAAAAATTATTAAAAAAAAACATTGTTGTACTGACTGCATGTTGTGAAATATATGTCACAAAGCGAATTTTTCTACATGCGAGCTGAAAATGCAATATAGATTTTTTTAAACATTCTTTCCCTAAATAAAATCGAAAAATACATCATACAATTTTTAATAAAAATTAAGAAATTCATGCAGTAAGGACGTAACACACGTGCACGTTTTTTGACGGACCAAGTTTTTCAGCAGGACGAAGCAACTTGTCATATTGCTACCGCAATTTTTCAATTTCTTTAGGGACATTTTCCAACCAAAATCTTTTCACGATTTGCTGCCTTTCCTTATCGTTACCTCTCCAGATGCATACATTTGGGGTGTGACCAAAGATATCGTCTTGAAAAGGTCACCACAAACCGTCGATGAATTAAAGGATACCATTCGATTCGTCTTTGTACGAGGGCGAGCTGAGATGTTTCCGGAATCGACAAGAGATGACAAGGGCAATCTTTTGTATGGCAACTGTCAAAATTTCAGACGTCTACTGTCAATAGTTGTTGTTTAAGACTGTGTTTTGTGTAGCAAGTCAGGTGGTTTCGAAAAAATGGACAAAATCGAATTTCGTGCAGTGATAAAACACTTCTGGATGGCTGGGAAAACGACCACGGAAATTCGAAATATTTTGCTAGAGGTTCATGGCGGATGTACTCCATTATTTTCGACCATCAGCTTTTGGGTGACCGAGTTCAAACGTGGCCGCACAAGCACCAGTGACGAACCACGCAGTGGACGCCCAAGAACCGCTACCAATGATGAAATGGTCGACAAAATTCGTAATGTCGTGTTAGCCAATCACCGATTGAAGCTAAAAGACAGAGACAACAGGCATCTCGGAAGAACGCGTTGGCCATGTCCTACACCAACAGTCGAAGCAGTGGACTTTTCCCGGCGAATCGGCTTCGAAGAAAGTAAAGACCGTTCTATCGGGCGACCATTTTTTGGGATTCCCAAGGTGTGATCCACATTGACTGTCTGCAGAAGTTAGGGACGATCACGGGGTAATACTACAGCGATCTACTGATTCGATTCGATGCAGTATTGAAGAAGAAACGGCTTCGTTTGCGGCGGAAAATAAAAATAAAAAACCACACCAATACCGTGTGTTTCTTGTTGAAAACGGAAACATTTTAGGTGGCCCTCGTACAACTAAGACAACCCCTATTTGATAACATGAGGACTAACTTGTAACTTCCTTATGAAGTCTGTCTTGAACGAGAAGATACACATTTAGAACATGCGATGAAGTTTAAATAATATGTTAAAAAAATAAAAGAGTTCAGTACTGTTTATTTGGGGCCATACTGTATTATTGGGTATCACTTGTTATTTATAAATTATTTATCATGATGCGGACGGCCATGGTATTCAAAGCGACTTAACAGCTTTACAACTAACTTCAATTCCAATAAATTTCAATGCTAATCGACAAAATCTAGTAGGCTTTAGAGGTTTACTTATAATGCAAGCTAGGACAAATAGGTTCGTCTTATCATTCTATTCTAAAAACTAATGCATTTTTTCGCCGTTAATATAGTCAGTGACTGCGCGAAATGAAATCGAAACATTTGGTTTTGTTTGCCATTTATTTGGGCTGTGCGTTTTTATGTAAGTGAAGTAAATTAAAAAAAAAATAGGTTTTACGGTAACCTATACACGTTATTTCTTTTTGATTTAGTGCAATATGTGTCAGCACAATGGGGTCCTTCGCACCGATATTGCTTCCAATTCACGTGGATCCTAGGGGAATACGATAATACAACCACGTTTGCTGATAGGAATTGTTCGGTGCATTTGGAAAGTATAGGGGCTGTTGGCATTGGGGTACCTTGTAAGGACCCGTTGCTGATAACAAGTGAGAGAATTCTTTATGAATGTGCTTGTCTGTAACTTGCAGATACATGTGTAATAATAACTAAGATGTGTCTCTAGAAAAAAATAAGAACTTTGCAGATAAAGAAAAAATTGTCCCTGAAATTAACTTAGTAATTTTACACTATTAAGAATAACATTTTTTTTGAAACGCTATTCAATGTGTATGTAATTTTCACGGGTAAAAAATAATGCAAATGTAATCTTCAGACGTAAATTTAATGAGCACGTAATTTTCATAAAGAACATTAGATAAGCATGTAATTTTACTACTTAAATCTATACTGATAAATATAAATTCCTAAGAATAATAAAGGTATGAGGGAATTTCCAAGTCTATTTTTATCAGCTACAGAGATAGTGCTGGTAAAGAAATTAGAACTGCTTGTGCTGGGGCATGGCTAGCAAATCTTGGCTGGTTCCTATGATTCACTTGAATCCAATAAAGCCACATCAGTGCTGTTAGCTTCAAGTACTAATTGGGGTCCATATGAATGAAGTTTTTATGGTGCTACAAAAAACAAGTTTTATTAAAATTGACAACGATATATATATATATAACTACAAAAAGGAAAGATTTGAAATCTTTCGAAATTCACACTGGTGAATAGTCAAGATGTGCGCCAAATATAAGTTTCAACACCCGACACTTAACTAACGAACACGTTATGGCTACCTAATAGTAGTATCTAGTAAACAAAGGATACTGATTCACAGGTATAGCAGTAAACTCCACTCACACAAATTAATTAATTATGCGGAACGCAGCGTTTCGAGAGCACGTGGGCTCCCATTGTCAACCGTGTTACCGACTGAAAGTAAAAACTGTATCATACATGCAAATTATTTTCTACGCAGGCTCTAAAATTTCTAAACCATATGACTATTTACAATCTACTAGGTGGCCTCATGCCTTTTACGGGAAAGGATGGACCGAAAGCGAACCGTATCTTTAACAGGGCCTATGGTAATAAATCCATCAAACTCGAGTGTGCAATTGGGGGTGGTTCTCTGTTCAATAAGTTTCCGTTCTTTTTCATATATACCGTTTCGTACGCGTATAATTCTCTATACGAGTTCACGTTTTTAAGTAGTGTCAGATTTTTTAAATCAATCTTATGTCCGGATTTTACCATATGCTCTGCTACGCTTGATAGTTCAGGTTTGTCGAAACGATAGTGTCTAATACGTTCTTTGAACCTCGTTTCGATACTCCTTTTTGTTTGTCCAATATAAACTTTCTCACAATCATTGCATGCGATTTGGTATATTCCAGACCTTTTTATCATCTCCGGTTTATCTTTGGGATTCCCTAAGAGATTCTTTAAGTTGTTTTTTGACACAAAAGACACGTTCATATTTAGTTGTCGGAAAATTTTACTTAACCCTTTTACTGTTGGGTGAAAAGGAAGAGTTATAAATTTCTTATTACCGGTGTTTGTTGATGTTAAAGTCGTGGAATTTCTGATGTGTTTGTATTGGACCTTCCTTAAAATACGGTCGACATCCATAGAAGAGAAACCATTGTACCTCGCTACATCTTTGATATACTTTAATTCTTTGTCATACCTGCTCTTGTTTAGCGGAAATCTGACGAGTCTATTAACCAGAAAACTAATCGGTCCATCCTTTACCGTAAAAGGCATGAGGTCACCTAGTAGATTGTAAATAGTCAAATGGTTTAGAAAAATTTTAGGCTTGTGTTGTTGAACTATGTTTAATTTCCAATATAAAGCTGCTGTAGTGTGTACTATATCTCGCAATCAATTATGATGATCCAGGGAAAACCGAATAGCATAAGGGAATTCACAGGTATAGCAGTAAACTCCACTCCCATTGTCAACCGTGTTACCGACTGAGTATAGTCGGTAACACGGTTGACAATGGGAGCCCACGTGCTCTCGAAACGCTGCGTTCCTCATAATTATTAATTTGTGTGAGTGGAGTTTACTGCTATACCTGTGAATTGTACATCCACACAGTCCTTGCAATCGTCATTTCAAAGGATACTGATGTTTTATTTATCAACATATCAATACTGTTATATTTCATAATCTTTTTCTCTTAATATAATTTCTTGAAAAAGGTTTTCCATAAATAAATCTTTTCTTAGTTGTAAATGTGCCCCATATTTTAAAAATAGCTGCCATCATGGAATACATGCCTGTAATATATTAATTTAATAATAGGTAACATTCTTATAGCAAAGGCATAAATAACTTCATGACAGTCAATCATATGATAAAATATTTATTGTTGTTACGAAAGTCACATGTTAGCTATAATATTATACCCACTATTTCGCCTAGATTCTGTAGGAAGGTGTCTATGTTAAATTTATAATAAAAGTAAGTATGTTTTTTAACCATGTTCCAAATGATAAAACCTATTATTTTCTTTATTAATGTAGTGTAAAAGGGGTTCATGATTCAAGAAATAATAGAAATGTACACCCATATGCGAATTAGTCCGTTTAAATACTTCAGACAGCCTTACTGTTATAAAAATTATCAGCGTTGGCTCCAATTAAGTATATATATGTCGCTGTAATCACTGTTAACTTTAATATGCTGGATTAAGCAAACAGTATAATTTCTATTTTGTTTAACATTCTCGAAGTGCGAGCAACACCTAGAAATTCTACTTCTTTAGCTATAAACCTAAGTACAATGACTGCATATACGTGGGGAGGTCCGGAAGCTCGTGGAATGGAGTGGATTCTGATTGGCGACTCATCATTAGTATATAAGTTAAGTTGCAGCCCTATAGCGTAAGTTGTTTATGAATAGTTGCCTGCTAAACAAGTTAATCCGGAAGAAAACTGAAACTATGGAGGAAATTGAACACCGCGCTGTGATAAAGTTCCTCACAAAGCAAGGAAAGAACGCTCAAACCATATTGAATGAAATGGAAACCGTTTATGGGGAACAGTGCCCTAGTAAATCAATGATTTATAAGTGGCATTGTCTTTTTAAACATGGTCGGGAGTCGATTGAAGACGACCTCCGCTCAGGACTGCCAGTTGAGGCCACCACATCAGACATCGTTGAAAAAGTGCAAAAATTTGTACTGCAAGTTGCCCGTCTGAAGAAATCTGCATTAGTTGGAATATCAGATACAACCATTTTGCGTATCCTACATGACCACCTCGGTATGACAAAAGTCAGTGCAAGATGGGTACCGAGAATGCTCACGCCGCTGCAGAAACAGCAGCGCGTCTGTGCGTCCAAAGAATTTTTGGAGGTGTGTGGAGACAAACCTGCACAGATTTTGGAGCGGATTGTTAGCGGAGATGAAACATGGGTTCATTACTTTGAGCCTGAGTTCAAACAAGAGTCCATGCAATGGCATAAAAAGGGGACACCACCGCCAAAGAAACTCAAAGTGTCAGAATCGGTTGGAAAGTTGATGGCTGCTGTTCTTGAGATTGTGAGGGGATATTACTGATTGATTACAAAGAAAAAGGTAGGAGCATAACCGGAGAATATTACGCAGCGATATTAGAAAAATTAAAGGAGGCCATCAAGGAAAAACGTCGAGGAAAATTGACCAAGGGCGTTGCTCTTGCAACACAATGCGCCGGTCCACAAGAGCAAAGTTGCAATGGCTGCTCTGCACAAGCATGGCTTTCAATCGATAGTCCATCCACCCTACAGTCCAGACCTGGCACCTAGTGATTTTTATTTGTTCCCCAATTTAAAAAAAGACTTACGTGGAAGAAAGTTTTCCGACGACAATGAGGTAAAGGAGGCAATTTTGGCCCATTTTGAGGCGAAAGATAAAAAATATTTTTATGGTGGTTTAGAAAAATTAATTCATAGATCTAATAAATGTATTGTGCTTAAGAGTGATTATATTGAAAAGGAGAAATGGATTTATTGTTTTATTTTATTTAAAACCCTTTCATTCCACGAACTTCTGGGCCTCCCCTCGTATATATACCGACAGGCCATATTACATTATAAATTAAGTATTATAGCATCAGTAATATGACAGGTTGTCTAGGTGATGTATTGAAAATCTTGGAGGAATATCACACTGATTTTCTCGGAAAATCTTTCTAGTTTTTTTCAATCTTACAATAGACTAAGAAACATGGTATTTTTGCTTGGATATTTTATTAAATGTTAAAAATCCCTTACAAAACCAGTAAATTAAAATTGACATTATATATCATTACAAATTAGTAATACTACTGGGTGACTAAAATTATTATCACTTTTTAGTGTGCATATATGCGTATTTTTTTTTTTTGGTGTTTTTAATTATGTTGCGCCGGTAACGTAAAGGTCGTGGGTTCAAATCCTGCCTTGACTAATATTTTTTCCAGGAATTTAATACATTGGTAAAATACGAGAAAATCGTGGCGACCAATGAGAAAGAGGCACAAGATATTGGTAAATTACCATAATAAAAAAGATTAATAGTAACGCTCACAGTATCACATATTTATATAAAGATATCTTCAAAATATCTTAGGACTTTTGTACGTAACAAAAACTGGTGTTAACAATAGCAGATTTGTGCATGTTAGAGGAATTATAAAAGTTGAAACATATACATTTTATTTAAACATAATTTACACAAAAAGGTACCAATAACTTATACGGAAACTCAACTTCTTATTTGAAATAACCGTTGAATTGGACGATCTCTAATGCTATCTCAATAAGAGCAATACTTTGAAGCCTAGGTGACACAGTCTATATTCATCAACGTGGACATTTTTAGTACTTCCAACCCTAAATTTCTCATTATTCATTTTCTTCTTGTAGATGACCAACCTGACATAGATTTCCTGTTGGAGAATTATGTAAGCGAAGTTACTACCAGATGTGTCGAAGGTAGGGTCTGCGCCAAATACAGTTACTCTTTCAATCATTTTCGTGAGTATCATTTTCTTAAATTTCGTTTCAATTTCACTAGCTGCTTGAATTATTTGAATTTGCAGCTCGAAACATTACCTACATGTGCACGCAGGCCTTTTCTACAGGGCAAGGACCGGTAACTAACGACTGTTTCCAACAGACAATAGATGGCCAACAAGTTGAAGTTTGCTTGTGTCAGTCGGTGAAAGGTTATATGCCTTGCAATGGGGCAACGTCCTTGAAAATATCGGTGACGTTACTTGTAATTCTAGCACTTTTTAAGTACGTATTAAACATACAGGGAGATTAATTTGTGTGTATCGTATAACATGTAAATATTTCGTACATATAAATATTATTTTTATGTTCTAAATTTTTATTGTTGATCTTTTCTAATTTTAATTTATTGTTTATTTATTACATACTACATTACTTAATGTAAGTGCATCTTTTATTTTAATTAAGTTCCTCAGGGGAGTAACTTGGGTCCACTTCTGTTCCTCATATATATAAATGATTTGTGCTATCAACTGAACTGTCCAAAGTTGTTATACGCAGATGACTTGAAGTTGTACTCAACAATTAATAATTCTCAGGATTGCAATCATTTGCAAAGCCAACTCGATATATTCCACACGTGGTGTGTCAACAACAAACTAACAGTTAATGTAAACAAATGCAAAATTGTCACCTACACTCGTAAGACGACTCCAATTATATATACCTACCACTTGGCTGGATCTTCTTTACCTAGAGAGACCTCTATGAGAGACTTGGGCGTCGTCTTTGACTCAAGACTGACCTTTATGGAGCACATATCCAGTATTTGTACATCAGCATTGAGTATGTTAGGATTCATTATACGTGTTACACGACCATTTGCTTCTATAACAGCTATTCTTCCTCTTTATTTCGCTTTTGTTCGGTCTCGACTGGAGTATGCGTCCGTGGTCTGGTCACCTATGTACATCTATCAGATACATCTTCTAGAGCAGATTCAGAGAAGGTGTTTGAAGTTCTTGTACTTTAAAAAATTTAATACTTACCCGATACAAGGATTTAGCCACAGTGCTCTGCTAGACGCATTTAATATTGATTCATTAGAACTACGTCGAAAACAGGCTGAGTGTAAATTCCTATTTACTTTACTTCATAATGGTCTTGATGTACCTGAGTTGTTGAGTAAAATCAACTTCATTGTACCACGTTCAGGATCTAGGCAAACAAATACATTTTACTGTTTCGCACCTAGAACAAACATCGCCATCAGGTCCCCAATACCCAGATTGTGTAGCAATTTCAACTCTATGGAGTTTGCCGAGTTGGATATACATACCTGCACTTTACCGTCCCTTTTGATGGTATGTAGACCGCGGGTGCGTTACACTTAGTTGAATACTTTTTCCGTTCTCTCTTTTTTCCTAACCACTGGTAAACTACTTTTTTTTTTTTAATTTAAATTAAAGCAACTAGTTACTAAGTTTTCTAATTTGACATACTTTGATTTTATGTTATTTATGTTATTTATATTTGCATGTGTACATTATTTAACATTGCCTTGTAATTGGATATTTGTATCTGTTGGGCATTAAATATTATTATTATTATTATTATTATTATTATTAACAGTACATAACACATATAATAAGAGTAATATAATTACAATTTATCGATTTAAAACCGTTAACTTTCCTTTTTTTCTTTTCTTAATTTAATTTAGTTAAAGTACAGTTTAGGAAAGGCGTATATTGACTATCATAAAAACTTAGAGAACGGTATCGTTAATGATTCAAACCTATTCTGGCGATTCCTAAACTCACAACACTCTAGTTCAAGGATTTCTGGTAGCTTGAGGGTTGGTGATATTTCCTTTGACAGACCTGTTGATATTGTACAAGCTTTTGCTAATGTTTAAGGTTGTCCTTGCTGACCAATGAATCCACTTCAACCTTCGCGCGCCATCTCTTGCCGATTTCGAAAACGTAAGGTTATAATCCGATTGTCAAAAAACTCATGAAGAAACACAATATTTTCTTGTGTTGTGTGCACTATCTTGCTGGAAGTAACCATATTGTAATTCTTCTATCTTTGTGCAGCTGTTCAATAAATTCGTTCATAATGTTTCTATACATCTCAGCAATAATTGTAAAATTAAAAAGAAGAAATAGATCCAACAATTCTGCGGCGGGAAACTGTGAACCAAATACCATAAGCTTTTCTTTACAATTTGCTGGCATGTTCAATAAGAAAGTCCATCCGCTGATGAACATCATTCATAACTTCTTCTGAACGAACAGTTGGTTTACCAGTACATGATTTATGGTTCATAGAACTACTTTCACGAAATGCACCACACACAATTGAAAAGGCAATTATGTACACTTTTTGGGAATTACAGCTAATTCTGGGAAGTGGTCTGTAAAATTATCCAAACATCTACGCTGGTTATTATTTTTTTTTAATCATATGTCCTTTATACCTTGCGGTGTCGGACTATTTATTTTCTTATTTTTATCTTCCACAGGTTCCTGTTCTGAGCCAGTTGTTTGGCTTCAATCCATCCCATACTTCTCTTTTCCAATGTTCTATACACCTGCTCCTTCCAGGTGTTTCGGGGTCTACCTATTCTGTTTTTGCCCTCTGTTTTGGCTTCAAATATCCTCTTTGTGATTCGATCTTCTTCCATTCTGTGTAGATGTCCAAGCCATCCCAGTTGTCTCTCTTCTATGACCACTTCTACTGGTTTGATATTTAGACTATTAGAGATTGTCGTGTTTGTGATTCTGTCTCTTCTAGTTACTCCTTCTATTCTTCTTAGGAATCTCATTACCATGGCCGTAACTCTGCTTTTGATTCTATTCGTGGTTATCCATGACTCACTACCATACCATGTTAATGTTGGTCTGACCACTCTTTTATACACCTCTGTCTTTATTTTCTTTGGTATTTCCTTTTTATCCAGAAACGAATTTCTCAATATGTTATATATTTTTGCGGATTTCCCTATCCTCTCATTTACCTCTTTCTCTATTCTCCCATTGTCTTCAATGATTGTTCCTAAGTAGTTGTAACTTTTAACTTGTTCCAATGCTTTTTCCCCGATTTTGATGCTATGTTTTCTTTCTTCTGCTGCTATTATCATTGTGTTTGTTTTCCTCGTGTTTACCTCCAAGTTTATCTTTGTTAGTTCTTCTTGGTATATCTTTAAGTTTTGCTGTAATGTCTCTTGCGAGTGTGCTATCAGTACCATATCATCTGCAAACATTAATTCCTGTACGTTAATTGCACTCATTTTCCAGTTTCTTACTTTCATATTTTTTCCTTTTTGTTTAGCTTTTTTAACAGTGTTGTCTATTAATATAAAGAATAACAATGGGCTCAATACGCATCCCTGTTTTAATCCAATTTGCGATTCGAATTCAGCTGATTCTTCATTGGAAGTTCTCGCCTTAGTCTTATTGCTTTTATGCAATGCCTTAATCATCTCTATCATTCCTTTCTCTAAACTTTTCCTTTCCAAGCTCCGCCATACATCTTCTCTTCTTACCCTATCAAAAGCTTTTTTAAGATCTATAAAACATATATGTATTTCATTTCCTTTCCCTATTAGTTTTTCTCCTAATTGTCCGATTACAAATATTAAGTCCTGGGTGCTTCTTCCTTTTCTAAATCCATGTTGAGTAACTTCTAGTGTTGTTTCCAGTTTCTCTCGGAGTCCTTCTTCTAGTATTCTTGTCAATACTTTTCCTAGGATGCTAGTTAATGTTATTCCTCTATCTACGCTGATTATACATCTAAATTCCATCAATTCGCACTCCAGTTCGAAAATAGGCTTCACTCAGCTATGTAGATACATTTTCTGCACTGTATTGTAAACCATATTTGAATTTATTCAAAATCGATGTTCAAACTTGCTTTCACCAGTCCTAACACATTAATTCATGAGAGTCAATACTATTGTCAAAATAATTTCTAAAACCGTTATGTTACAATTCCTGGTTTAAGTTCAGACATACGCTTTCTATTTCTATGACATCTTTGACCTAGAAACTTTATGATATCGCGGTAGTAATTCTTTGTATAACTAACTAACTAACTAACTTCAATGCCAGTAAACTTCATTGCAAATCGAAGAAATCTAGTAGGTTTCCAGTCATCCGATAAAAATAGCCTTAAGCTCTATTTTAAATCGTTATTGCGCAAAGGATATAGCGGTATAAATTAAAAATTATCTTTCACAAATACGAATACCATCGAGATGTTAAAAAGGAAACCATCAAAAGATGCGATATTACACTCGATCGAACGGATAGTAGCAGTAGTAGTATCAAAGCTGAACGTGCGGGTATAATCCCTTTCGTTTACGATTCGCGAAGGGTTCAAAGCGACCCGAGGGATCTAATTAATGCAACTATGTCATCGCTACCGTATCGCATTGAATAAGATTCGAGATTAGAGGTGTACCGTTGCCTTAATGCCTTAAACTTCTCAATACCTTTCATCCTGTTTACGATCTCGGATATTTTTTTATCTTTTTTAAAGTCGAATTCATACCGTATCCGGTCGTATCTAATCATCGCCGAGAAGATAGCTTATCTTAATCGAAGTATGTGGAAATTAATACCTTTAATTCATAAAAGGATACATTGTGTTTATACGTTGACTCTATTTTGATAGGATTTTCGTCAATTGTGTAAAGGAACGTGATGCGACATGTTAAAATTGCGACACCAAACTGTATATATAATAATCTCATTAATATTTTGTTGTTTCTAGTTCTGAAAAGAATATAAATTGATTGACTATGCAGGTAAAATAGTATCACAGCTCTTTTCGTGCGGGACCTTGTGGTGAAAGTTATTGTTCTTATACATTGAAAGAAAAGATTGTGAATAAAGGCAAACAGAAATTGGTCTACGGTGGTGTAATAAATGGTAAAAGAAGGACAAAAACCAATAAAGAGATGAATCTAAATTTTTTTTGCAATTGACAAGAATGGTAGCCCAGAAGGAAAGATGTCACACAGCACGATCTAATACAGTTTTCTATCGGATTGAGTTTCTCTTTGGCGCTTCTTCATTCCACTAAGATTTTTGGACAACATTTGGGTATTGGTGTTTTGCAATAGTGTAGTAGTTAGAGCTGGGATATATTTCTCGCGTGCCAGTAGCGTAACAAGACGAGTGTATGAAGAAATGGGCAACTTTGCGATGCATAAGTTATTTACATCATATATGTGTTATGTTCTATAAATAACACATTTACATTATTTACAGCTACTATTGCAACTTGCAAAGTCGATAAGATAGATATTCTTATATTTAGAAAATCTTTTGAAATAAATAATGGATCTATACATACACCATCACAAACTTGTCATAAATTGGTAAAATCGAAATCTTTCATTCAATAATGCGGCATATGATGTTCTCTAGCCTCGTAAATTTTGGTAATATTGATATCTAATATGAACTAACGTTTATAGGAATTGTGTTATCTAGACGAAACGAATTAATACGATTTAATTATAATTAATATGTATCATGTAATATGTTCTATAATTGTCACGAATTTTAATTCGCTTTTGTCTAGATAACACAATTCCTATGAACGTTCATTCATATTGCTATGTGGATCTAATAGTCAAGTAATTCTGATTGCATAACTTCTACGTTTGCCTCTTGGAATCTTACCACCGGTGTGATGTAGGGATGTTTCATTCTATTGAGTTGCGTATCTATTTGTGTATGATTGGTAAGGCTGCAGAAACGTGTCCATTAAGAGATGGGTGTGACTCGGTTTCTATGAATGTGATTGCTTGTTATTTTAGTTTGATTGTGTTATTGATGTAGAGTCAGTACTTTTAATATTGATAGTAACCGAGCCGCGCGCATCTCTAGCAGGACTCGTATCTCCAGCTTTAGTGACTGATGGTGCAGTTTGAAAGTCTATCAGTCAATGGTTCATTTACGAATAAAATAACTTTGAACATGAGGAAGCAATATGAGAACCAGGATTTTTCAACATGCATTTCGATTATCATCAGAAGATTCTGTAGCATTCCTGCTCCACCCCGGATTACTGGTATTGAAGACTCCAGTGGTATTTTTTTGTATGCAGCGCCCTTCCATTCTAGGCCATACATCGTTTCCACTTTATATTAGTTTTGTACATCAGTAGCTAATTTTTGTATTTTATTGACTGTTCAACACACTTCTTTTGTGGGTATTAATCTTTCAAAAGTTCTAATAACACCACTTCTCTATTATACTTAGATTTCCAGCAATGTATCTTCGGTAATATTCTTATTTTTACTCGAAAACATGATGTACGTGTTTCGTCAGCGTACGCATTGTTTTCGTCTGTTACACGTAATTGAAATATCCCGTTTGTATACAAAATATACAGAATGATTGGCAGGTTTCTACTTTGTAGTATTCTATATTTTGGGCAGCGTTTACTACCATGACAATTTTTTACGGAAGTTATTTGTTTTCTATGAAATAAGTACGTTCTTAGCAAATTCTTTTCCTTATCTCTTATTCTCCTGCTTTTCAACTGATTTTGTTTTCGATATTATTAGATTGGAGAGCTGTTGGGAGACTTTGGAAGCCATGGCTTTTTTGTAGCGGTTTAGGGAAGTTGTCGCTACGTATCGGCGACATTATTCTTCTGAAAAAGTCGGTCTTCGAGCTGCTGAAGATATGGAAAGTATGGGGTTGCAGAATCTCATTAACATAACGCTGGAGATTCGTATTTGCCATATGCTAGAGCACCTTATACTATAATTCCCATGGGTCAATGCACACACAACGTTCCCTACGTCTTCGTCTGACCTCATACATCCCTGTATAAAATCGAGATTCCTCACCGAATTCCACCTTTTACTTGCCCATGTTCCAATGCATTTGGAATCTACATTATTCTAAACGTTGCTGTCGGTGTTGAGCTGTCTAAATGATAACTAGAGACAGAGAAAAATGTAATTCTTGAAATCACTGCTGACTGCATTGCTCCAGAAAACTGTAGAAAGATAGTACCATCAACAGAATAGCTACAAAACTTTTTGTATATTAAGTCAAATTATAGGCTTGTTTCAAGTTCCATTAGTAGACGAATTTGATATGCTATGGAAGAAGGTTAAGGGTACATAGGTAATTCTATATACGATAAATTTAAAAAAGTGATAAATAAAAATGCGGGGTATTTGAAATTTAAGAAAGTTAAGAAAATATTGGAAAGTGAAACAGTAAACGATTTCGACTTTAATTTTAGTTTAGAACGTATTACAAAGTTAAAAAATGCACCAATTACATCTGTGGATGTTGAAAGAAGCTTTTCTATTTCGAAACATATACATTCTGATAGAAAACAAAACTTTTTTTTACACAATTTTGAAAAACATTTAGTGATAAATTGGTTTAGAAATATATTGTACAAAATTTTTGTGCAATAAAGTTAGTGTTCAAATTTCTGCTCTTATTTATTTTATGTAAAAAATGTTGCATATATGCCCCAGGTTTATGCATATTTTCTCAAAAATCGATGCATATATATGTGCATATATTCCAGTTTTTCTTTGCATATAATCCGGTCTCTAGTGATAACAGAAGGTGGCTGGTCGATAGGATTGCAAGTGGATAGATCAGCAATTGATTTGGTACTGTGGAATCAGTCTCCTACTACCACTAGCCTAAGGTGGTAGTCTTGCACTTCATTAGATACACTTCGGTACAAACCAACAATTCGACTTCTGTCGACTATCCTCAACTGGTGGTAATTTGCAGCATTGTAGGCGTAATCAAACCATCAAAACACACACATGAGAAGAGAAAGAGAGTGAAAATTGAATCAAAATTCGCAAGAAGTGCATCTGATATTGATGTTGATGTCTGGGGTATACATACATAAAGTATATGACATGCTTTCCGCAATTGCGGTAGTTCTCGTTTTCTGTGTCTGTGAGGCATAGATTTTATACAAGCTTAACCGACAATTTGAACTTTGTTATCGCCTGTCAAACCACGTCAACTCTGAAGATTTTATCCCTTTTCTTCATTATCTTTTAAGAAATATGGAAATATATGGCTATTCTATTTAACACAAGAAAATTTTCATTTATGCTACCACAAATAAAGTTACTTCGAACAACACTTTAAAAGCTTAACCAAAAGAAGAAATACTCATGGTAGACATAAAAAATGTATATTACAAAGATATAGAACACTTAAAATCGTCCGGAAAACGTGTGAAGTAATCCGTTTTAATTATCAAAACTACCGAAAAGCATCTAAAGGCGAAAAGCGGCTTTAACGCTTCGGGTAGAATATCTCGTCGGCCCGTTCGTATGTAAATCCCGCAACGGAACGTCGCTGTATATTACGCGACATTATGTAAATGGTGGCGGCATGCTGTTGCTGTTTCCTCGACTAGAAAAGCGTTCTGAATTCTCCCTTGAATGCTTTATTCTTCGCGCTCTTATTGTAAGCGCCTGAACGCCGGAGACAACTAATGACGGCTTCGTTAGGGGGCGCCGTAATCGCGAAACTATTAACGTCGGGCTTACGCAGCAACGTACCATAAATCCCGTGCGCGTCATCTGTAATATGCATGAACGCAGACCAACCTGGAAGGTTCCATTTGCTGTTTTTTTTTTAAGAAATTATAGCGAATATCTAGCCTAGCATCCCAGTATTGCTGTATTTGGCTTTGTCTTGTATATATTGAATTGCCTATTTTCTACCATACCATTGAAACTTTCTCTTTTTAAAATTAATGGATATTACCTAAGGAGAGATCTATTTCATGACAAATGAGTTGGCATAACACTATGTATATAACCATTCATATCGAAGTTATACTTTCGATTTAAATTTTTCCATGGCAATATTGTTATTTTAAAGCTTGTTATATGGTATTTATGTTCTCTTCGAATCACCCCAAATGCAATCTCATTTATTTTCTAACATAATTAAATAAGCTCCAACTATTTTGGTATATTGCAGTTGGTGTCATTTTTACTTTATTATTAAGGTATTATTCTATCAGGTCATGTAACAATAATGTAGTGCACACAAAATAAATAGTAAAACTCTGCTATTTACTACATAAGATTTTGATAACCAAACTTTGACGTTACGACGTTGTCATTTGACAGGTCTATTGGTTAAATTTCACCAGTATAATCACGGGGGCCCAAGTAAATTATAAGTGGGGTGATACAAGTTTTAGTTTAGTTTCTGATGGTAGGCAACACTATTATTTGTTTACTACTGGTGAAATCTCTGTGGTTTTATGTAGACATATTTGAGAAATATGGCTGAAAGTCATTTTATTTCTGTTACTTGTCACGTTCGGCTGTTAAATTTTTATTCTGATATTTATGTTTAGCTTTTAATTACATCTAGTTAGTGTTTTCGTGATTAATACAGAATAAAAAACTCTTATTAATAACTATTTTATATTAGAATTTAAATTGTACAAAATCTATATATAGGGTGTCTTTTGATGTTATATATTTATATATATATTCAATTATATTTCTCAAATAGCAATGCTCCCCATAAAGTGTAGTGTCACTAATTGTGAATATGGTGTACCTCCGTTTTACAGATTCTCCAATACAAAAATAAATTTTGACAGTTTGAAAAAATGGTTTAACGCTATCCATAATCCAATATTGATAACTATACCTCCAGATACGGTGTACAATGCATACCGCGTTACGGATTTTAATTTACTTTCTTAAGGTAGAGGGCATAAAACGCAATTGTGACTTCATGTTACTAAGTTGCCATTCTCCACTAATATCTCTTATCTGTGAGTGTAATACAGTCTGTTTCGTCCTCAACAAAAATAATTTATTTTAAATATATAAGTTAGATCTAGATATGTAGTACAGACAATCTATCAGAGTGACAGTTGGAATTGAATTGAGTTTTTTACGCGTAATTTAAGTCGCTTCGTGTAGTCTTCGCGGATACATTCATTCAAAACGACGAAATTGAAAAATTTACATAAATAATTCAATTGCGTTGTTTTAACACTTTTCTTTTCTTTTATCTAGATCTAACTTATATATTTAAAATAAATTATTTTTGTTGAGGACGAAACACAGCCGTTATCGCAGCGCTAACTACTGCATTCTTAACGTGAATAGAGTATAGATTGATATACCTAGCCATCACTGAGATAAAGATAGGAGACATCCATAA
The DNA here is from genome assembly GCA_023509865.1 of Trypoxylus dichotomus. Classification (NCBI taxonomy): domain Eukaryota; kingdom Metazoa; phylum Arthropoda; class Insecta; order Coleoptera; family Scarabaeidae; genus Trypoxylus; species Trypoxylus dichotomus. Next base: position 63,822,163 of record CM042077.1, read on the forward strand.
ACCTCCCACACAAGAATTCCACCAGTTTTTATGAAGTTACCACTTAACCCACATGAGGCACTACAAAAGCGCTCAAAACATGACGCGATATATTTGAACTTACTTTCAAAGACGTAACGCGGTAAATTTAAAAAATGTTTTCACTATAGTTGTCACTATAACCTCAACTTTTTTTATACTTTTAATAGATAAAAAAAGATGTATGTAATTAAACTGAAAGCATCATTGTAAATTATTTTATTTACACTTAATAATAACATAAATCATATAAGCAAAGTAAAAACTAACTACTATGCCAATTTTTAATTATTTACACAGCAAATTGTTATTCATGCATGGCCTACTTATTATACACATTTTTTGATTCCTGAATATTATTTTGCACCTCGGTATTTCTATTTCTGTTTTCAAGCCGAGTTCTTCAATGATGTTTCGATATGAATATTAACGCAATTCGCATGAGGGGCACCGCGTTACGTCACAAATACAACACTGTATCAAGAACTTAACCGGGAAACGCTCGAGACTATAATACGCAGAAGAATACAAAACGTGTTACACAGAATGGGGACGCATGATAACACAACTGTCAGAAGAATAATACAACCAATACGATGAATAAGGAAAAGAGGAGTTGCACAGATTAAACTAACGATTGATATTTAAACCAGAAAGCTCGTATAAATCCAAAATGACTGCAAAATAGCTTCTACCTTTCTGATACGTATAACGGGATCAATTGTTAAATTCACAATAGATATATTTGGCTCAATGTAACGTGCAACATATTCTCTTTTATATATCTGAGTAATAATCGCTCATAACACTGGCACCGTTACATCCTTAACCTTTGCATTTTCTTATATCGATGCATACTTTTGCCATAGGATCCAATATTTTGTTCACCACTCCAGATGCACTTCCATCTTCAATTTTAAAAATCTCTAAAATTTCCTCTCTGATATTTATTCCTTTGGATACAGCTTCTTTCATTTCTACACACCTAATTATAAAACTCATTTGATCGATTTTTAAAAGATCCTGAGTTGTATCCTGCCATTAAGGCAAAAAAAAATGATTACTTTATCAATTTTCAATACTGTTTTTGTAATGTCTTTGTAAGATTTTAATTCGAATTGTAGGATTTAAATGATCTACACATCTTTTGAGGAGTATAATAAGGCTCTTTCATGATAGAATAGTAGTTAGCAAGAAACTGTGGATCGCATAGTAGGTACGCCCATTCTTATCTTCTCTTTGAATAAGAATTTAATGTTAAATTAAAAATTTTAGGCAGTATAAGTATCATTAATAATTACTGTTGACGTATTTTCTCCTTGCCTATATTTCATAAGATCCAATTAGCTTCAATTTCCATCCTCCTCGGAGCTAAACGTGAAAAAGCGATCTCTTGATTATCGTTAATTAATTATTTAATTAATCACAGAGAGCAAAAACTCAACAGTTGACGATGATGCGAAAGGTAAGACAGCTACCATCTGCTAGTTCGCGAGGAACCGAACGAACTAGATACCAACGTAGATGGAGGTGTCCCGATAAGGTCGTCTTTAGGGAATGGCTGGGCTCCACCATCCATTATTACCTGAGTGATGGGAAGCGGTGAATAATAAACAGACGCGCTAAACGGAAGGGTTTCGGCTTTCACGCGCTGAACGCTTAATTAATTAGAAAATCTAATTAATATAAATTAATAGAAGGCGATAATTTAGTCACGTCTTATTTTAATTTAATATAATAGATGTACAACATAAATCACACTTTACACTGGCGAATTTCTAATCATGGAAGAACGTCAAAAGAAGCTATATCCATTGTAGTTTATTATACATCTAAGTTCTGGGGTTCTTTTTCCCCTCTACTAACTTTTGAATATATACAAAATACACCACACGATCGATTAAATTTACCCTCTAGCAAGCCATGAAATTTTTTTTCTTCAAACTTAATTTGCATTGACTTATTCCGTGGCGTTAGTGACAGCGCTTAAGTGTACGGGGTTTAGTTTATGTTACACTATTGATATGCTGTTGTCCGAATAGGTTTTGATGTTTTGACAAATAACGGCACAGAAACGTTTCAGTTGGAAAAATCCATTGTTTAACAATAGAGAATGGTTACATTAAACGTTCAATTTTGTATACACAATCCCACTCTTCGTTTTATATTATTGAAGGCATTCCGTAAATTACGTGGTAAATTTGTAAATATTCTATTTTTTAGATGTGAATATACTTGGCACATGCTAAGCTCCATTGCACGTCATTAACACGACGTCATACATATAATCAAATGACGTCATAAATATGCAATGCGACCACACAAATAAATTAAAAGTGTTTTATATTAGCATTTAATTATAACACAATAAATTTCAATGGATAACACAACACAGTGTTTTTTAATACAATCGCTCGTTCCATCAGAGACCGGATTATATGCAAAGTGCATATATTTTATTTCTTGCATATCCTTAATTATAGTCTATATGTAGACGTATTACACTAATTGAAGTTAATTAGCGCTAATTAGTGATGGCATATATTGGATATTTAGGCATTTTTATGCATATTTTTACAAAAGTTGCATATATTGCATATTTAGGCTTTTCCTTATCCTTTCTATTAGTAAAAATTCCTAGTAATTCCTAATATAGATCGACAACGATAAATCTTTTACATTGGTTTCTCTTATACTCTTTTCCAAGAACTGCACGTGTTTAATTTCGCCTAGCAGAAGGTATGTGGTAAATACGTTTTATTATTATTAATTCACAAATAAACCATTCACTCATTGAATATCGTTGAGCGAAACAGCATGTAATTGTGTTACGTTTTTAAATACTGTGCGTATATACAATGAGTATAGCGAACAACATTTCTTTATGGATTAAACCGTATCCTAAATTGGTAGAGGATGGCGACAAAATATTTTGTCGAGCCTGCAGTAAATTGGTAATATTAATTTTACTAAAAGCTTTACAATTGTTTTAAATTCTTTAACTTTTGATATAAAATGATAATTGTTGCTGTAGGTGTCTTGTGGTAGAAAATACCTGATTGCTCAACACCCTAAAACTCCATAACATATTGGAAAATGTGAAAAACTAAAGTGATCCGCTTGTGTGTAGCAATCTATATATCAATGTGTAGCAAGAACTTCACGAAACCCAGAACAGGAAGGATATAATACGGATCTGTGTAACGCATTAATTTCGACTAACATATCATTAGCAAGATTAATTATAATCAAATAATAATAATCAAATTAACATTGAAATCATTTCTATAAAAATATTGCAAACATAATATACCTGACGAAAGTACCTTATGAAAAATTTATGTCACATCTTGTTACCAGCAAACAATGGCAGAACTTCAACAATTGGTAGGGAATAATTTTATTTATATCATGGTAAATGAAAGTACGGATAAATGTGGCCGTTATATTACTTATTTGTTAATAGGAATTCTTCAAGAAGATATTGTAGGTAAATCATATTTAATTTATTGTAAAGAACTTCAAAAAACAAATAATGTGGCAGTTACCCAATTCGTTCAAGAAGGTTTATAAAGTTTCTTTTTATCTGGAAGTATACCTTGTGAAAAAAATTTTACTAATGTTGTTCGACGCTGCACCATACATGATAAAAGCCGCGCAAAATTAAAAAAATTTTTATAGTAACATTATTCATAGCACCTGTTTAGCTCATGGGTTCAATCGTGTAGGTGAAGACATTAGGAATCAAATTCCTTTAATTAATGATTTACTTATCAATGTCAAAAAAGTATTTTTAAAAGCACCTTTACGAATCCAATTTTATAAGGAGCGACTTCCCGGTGTTAAGTTACCTCCTGAACCGATTATTACGAGATGGGGTACATGGTTAGACGCTGCAATTTTTTATGCTGATAATTTTGAAGGAATAAGAATGTAATTCTTGAAATCACTGCTGACTGCATTGCTCTAGAAAACTGTAATAAGATAGTAACATTAACAGAACTGCTACAAAACCTTTTGTATATTAAGATCAAATTATAGGTTTGTTTCAAGTTCCATTAGTAGACGAATTTGATATGCTATGCAAGAAGGTTAAGGGTACAATAGGTAATTCTATATTCGTTAAATTTAAAAAAGTGATAAATAAAAATGCGGGATATTTGAAATTGAAGAAAGTTAAGAAAATGTTGGAAGATGAAACAGTAAACGATTAAGACTTTAATTTTAGTTTAGAATGTATTACAAAGTTAAAAAATGCACCAATTGCATCTATGGATGTTGAAAGAAGCTTTTCTATTTCGAAACATATGTATTCTGATAGAGGACAGAACTTTCTTTTATACAATTTTGAATAACATTTAATCATAAATTGCTTTAGAAACATGTAAAAAAAATGGTGCAATAAAGTTAATGTTTAAATTTCTGCTCTTATTTATTTTATGAAAAAATTTCGTATATTATATATTATATTCTATTTCTGCATACACGATAATACCGGCATAAAATTGTTGTATTTTAGTGCGTCGTTGCTGCTGCAAATGCGAGTATTTGTGCTTTGAGCAAGATATTCAGCCCGGCAAACTCGCTGCAAGCATTACCTTCTTGCAGCAAGAGCAGAAACAAATTAAAACCAATTATGGATGTTAATGACTACCCGCAATATAATTCATAATCGTGTGTTAAAATGCTACGTAGTCAGATGTGCTAATGCCGATTAAAATTTCTCAATTTTTGTATTCCACCTGACTTAACCACTTAACCAGTAAGCTAATAAGGAAGAAGGGGGAGGGGCAACTTTGACAGACAAAAAATCATGGAACGTATGATTAATCCGCCAAGAAACAGCCCTTCTCGGGGTTATCCTGAAGACGATGGTAGACAACAACTCTAGTTATTATGAGTCAAGTGTGTTTTATTTGTTTCTGTCAATTTTCTATTCACTACCAACAAGATATTTTGAAGAAATAATTTCATGGCTTGCCAGAGAGTGAATTTTTATAATAATATAGTACTTTTTTAAATCATTAAGTTAAAACATTGCATATCCACTTCTATTGATAAGTTTCTTAGCGTCTTCTCCTAATTCTTCTCTTGCATTTTCAAATTATTCTCGAATTTGTCAAAGAGTTTCCTTATCTTTAGGTCTCTTTCATTCCCAATGAAAATGGAGCAATATTAACACTTTTATACTGAGTAAACTTCTATGTAGTTTTGGAATGCGTGGAATTTGGGAGGATCGTTAGGGGATAATTTCAATGAAATGGTTATGATCGTAGAACTAATGCTTTCAACCCGACCATTTGTGCCTGGTAAACCAGCAGTTATTTTTTTTTATCAAAATAATATTGGTTGCTGCAGAGATTTTTTTTTCTGTCGAAGCATGGCGTAAACATAACATTTTCACTGAACCAAGTTCGCTCCGGTTTTTTTATCCTTGTAATCGTGCTGCGCACAATAATTAGTTTCCGATCTTTTCGGAACGCCGTGCGGAAAAGTCCGGCAATTACTATTGGACAGGAACAGCAGAAGGTAACGACACGGATAGAAACAGGCACATAATATTAATCTACTTTTAATTGCGAGTTGTAGTCTGTTACGAACGGTGTTCGCTATTCGATAATGTCCGCCGTTCAGTACAAGAAATTAATAACAGTCGGACTTTCGATATCGATACGCCGCGCTCAAGCTGTCGCGCTCCTTTTATCCCCGTAACAAGAACATATTGCCAGCCGGTCAGGCGCTTGCTAGTAACGTTAGCGACCGCCAGCGAAAGCTTCTCTAATAACGATCGGGCTGTCATCAACCGTTACTAATATCGGACGGATATTTCGTTTATACGACGTAATACCTTGTAATTGTATTTTCATCGTTTTCTTGTTGGGCTTAAACTCAAAATTAAAATCGTCACCGGTTACCGATCTCGGTGTTTAAAGGGAATTAAAAAAATGGGTGACGAGAATAAATTGTTTGGTATTGGAATACTATTAAAATCGGAAGAAACTTGCGTAAACACCAATGTACGCACTAAAAAGAGATAGCATTATGTAATCGAAAGAAATATCGACTGCCGACCAGCTGTTCACAAATCACATATAACTGATCTGTAATACATGCAAACGTTCAACAAGATTCTTAAATCAATAAAATATCAAATGTACTGTTAAGGACTTAACATTGTTTTTGTGTTTCTCTAGAAGAATTTTAATTTTCTGAGTATATGTATTTTATTTTATATGCATGCACATTACGCATTGTATATGTACGCATTCAGCCATTCGTAATATTCGTACTAAAACTGCATTATAGTGGAGCCATTAGGTATAACGTCGTCGGACGAATAATGGAGTTTTCAATATTTAATATATACGAGGTATTAGCGATCGTTCACTCTCGGCGCCTTTCGTACCTCGTCGTAAGCTTTACTGTAACCTCGTCAGACAAACAATAGGAATTTTTAATATCCAATATTTTCATGTACTGGCTGTCGACTCTCGTGTGACGGTCGAGGTATTATCGATCGTTCACTCTCAGCCGCTTTCGTACTTCGTCTGTTTTCGTACAGTGGCATCCTTTACTGCGTCCGTTGTCACCTATACATATATTTAGTCTTCTATTGAGTTTGTGGCGGGAATCATTTTTGTAACGTTGTCGGAGCTTACATAGGAACATGCTTAACAAGTACGATTTCTCAGCTTTTTATTGTCGTTCGTCGAGGCTGCTGTGTCCATTGTCGTCTATACATATGTTTAGTCTTCTGTTGAGTCTGTGGCGGGAATCATTTTTGTAAAGTCGTCGGAGCGCATGTATAGGCATCCGTAATAAGTACGATTTCTCGGCTCTCTATAATTGTTCGTCGGGGCTACGGTATCCGTTGTCGTTTATACCTATATTTACTCTTCTGTTGAGTTTGTGGCGGGAAACATTTTTGTAACGATATCGGAGCGCATGTATAAACATCCTATACATGTACGATCTCTTCTAGTTGACGGTCGTCGAGGCCGCAGCGCCCTTTGTCATCTGTACGTTTGTTCGGTCCTCTGTCGTATCGGGACCTAGACATTTTTTCATTTAGTTGTCCGTCGTAGCGGACGAGTTTCACGGACCAATTTTCTATATGTTATGTCGGCTTCATCGCTCCGTTTTCCTTCGGTGTACATTTCGCACATTTGTTGGCTACTGGCTTTTTCCCTTCTTTGGGGCGCAGTAGTAAAGAGCTAGATTGCACATAGCGTATTATTTCCTACGGGAACGCCTGGGTAGCTGTGACATTACATACTTCTGTTTTGAGATCGGCTATTATCGTTACTGGCACCCTCAACCAGGCGTTCAGGCTCTAAGAGATAGGGTGAGTTCCCCTATAAAAGTGTAAAAAACGAAAGTGTTTGGTTCGAGTACAAATACAAGCCAATGAAACAGGGCCAAGTTCCTTAGGTAAATTCAAAGCAAGGAAAAGTTATTAGGCTCCCGAAAAGGGACATATAAATAAGCACAGCACCGAGGTGCCCTTATAAAATTAACAAGTAAATAGGGTTGGCTCCCCTATACAAAGGTAGTGGTGCATGCATACATATAGAGGCATTAGTACATGCCTTTAACAAAGCTTCTGCGGAAGTATATAAAAATTTAAACCTAGCATTGACAACGTACACGCTCTGGCGGTACCTCATACAATAACAATTAAAGAAAAGCATACATATACACATGCTAATGTACATTACATGTACAAGAGAGCTCGAATAACTGCATTTATTGCGAATATTGCATATCTTATGTACATCGTAACTGTATATAGGCTAGAGTGGAAACCGTGTACATATTTTATTTTTTAAATATATTTTTTTTGCGCATCCACATTCAATTTCACTGTATAACATTCAACGTAGCAAATAGGCGAGTATATTCTGCAAGTATTAGTCAAATAATTTAGAAATTTACGAGCAGGCTACAGCGGCACTGTTCTTCAAACCAGGAGAACGTAACATGTACTAATTAATTATCGCAATCTTTTAACTGCATATATTACAAATTTATATAGTATTCTTCTATTGATATCTGAATTAAATTTAATAAAAAGAGATGCTGTTGGGATTGTATCGTTAGAATAACAAATGAAATAAACATATGAATTTGATTTATAAATCGTAAGGTAAAGTAAAAAAGGTGAACAAATACCTTCAATTCATTATACAAATGATATCAATATACATTTGGATCAGATTCTGATGATGGAGGTCTGACGAAGATGGTGTATTTGCTGTTATGATAAATTCTTGAAGTATACATATTTTCAAAGACATTATCCAGTTAATACATCTTATTCTCTTCTTCGATAACATGTTTGATACAGTTAATTTGTACATTTGTTCTTTCAAAATTACAACATTGTATAATTAAATGTGTGAAATCCAATGAGCAATCAGAGCATTCTAAGTATTATACATAATTTATTAGCTCTTCTATTAGGCAAAATCAAAATCTGATATATCCGTTGATGAACCTTATAATAAATTCTTCAACCATATCATCAACTATGTTATCAAGTTGATACATTTTACTACACATCTTCAATAGTGTGTTTGAGACAGTTTGTCCAAGCGTCAGCTGTTACAACATCTAGCCCTTCCAGTAATAATGCTTTCACCCCTGAAATTTTAAAAGTTTTATTATCGGCAGCGACGTGGTGCTTTGCTTGTACCGATACAAGTTCAATAATGTTTAAATCACAAAGATATGGGGGCAAACGTAAAACTATACGACCACTTTCCGATATATGGTCAATAACATTCGTTATAGGATTATCAGCCACACATTTAGTTATCTCAAGTAGTTCAAACTTCAATAAAGTTTCACTAGTTACAATCCTTTTCGAAGCAAGCCATTTAACTATAACATGGAATGAAAAACTGCACGATACCGAAACGATAACTAAAAGAAATTGCATCCGTTTCTCCTGTGTAAGTACGCCTTGCCGATTAGCCAATACCAAGCCCGTATTTTAAGGCCTATCTATTCTAACACTGCATTCTTAACGTGAATGGAGTATAGCTACTCCCCCATTCTATGAATGTATTCGCGCACTGAACAAAACAAATTGAAAAATGCCTTTGAGGCACGCAGTACTTTATTTTAGGTTAAAAAGGAACGATTTAAGTATTAAGACAAAATATGACATTTAAAATTACAGTTACACAATGTCTTATATCAATTCAATTTCGAATAGAACGATTATCGCAATCCATAGATAAGGTATAAATTGAGTTATTTACATGAATGAATACACGTATAGAGGGTCTAGTTATTTCCTAAATGTCACTCCTTTATCGTCGGCAAGAACTTCATCAATCATACATGAGAAATCGATTTCGTTTCTTTCGATAATCGCCTTACACGGTAGATACGTAAATACATCAATATCGATAACGTAAATTAGTTCAGACACGATAGTGTATATGGAATAATTACGTCTACGTTTGGGGCGCCCATATTTTATCCGATCGTTCGCTAAATGAGCCGGTGCTGCTTGTATAGAGTGATGAATGTAAAGTAATTTACCATTTGCGAGATCTAACGCTACCTATCCGTTCGCTAATGACATAACCTTAACGCTACTTATACTGTTACATATACATATTAAATCCTAACTGGAATAATGGATGGAAGTTGTCGGGAAACTGTAATTGCGTTTTTGCTTCGGTACAAACGCAGTTATATTCCAAGGTCGTAGTAATTTACTAAAGAAGGGTATTGCTATTTTAATTGTTGGAATATCCTATGAGAAATCTTAAATAATTACTTTCCTAGTAATGTACCAAATCGAGTATAAGGGAAATGTTTGTTCATTCGTAAACTAGTAGAATAGCAATAATTTCAATAAGCTTTGGGGATTATTTTCTGTTTAATGATAGATGATAGAATAACGAAAGCCTGTAACTAAATGTTCATGAGATATTATACATTACAGCTAAATTCCTTGCTTTTTCCATATCAACCATTCTTTGTTTCGTGTATATGTTCCTTTACAAACAGATTATACAAACAGGTATCGACCATGGCTTGACAAAGAAGTAATTAACAACAGTACGAGGGCGACTTGAAGTCTTTCCGGAATCGACAAGGAGCACGAAGGTTGAAATGGTTTCACTGGCCAGCAAGGGTAACGTTTTTTATGGCAACTGCCAAAATTTCAAACGTCTACTGTCAATAGTTGTTCTTTAAGAGTGTAGTAGCAAATCAGGCGGTTGCTAGAGGTTCATGGCGGATGTGTCCAAATTGAATGAGTTGCGAATTAGTTTCTCATCCTCCATATTCACCGGACTTCAGCGACTCTTTCCTATTCCGAAACCTGAAAAAATCACTGGTAGGAAAGAGATTTGCCTCAAATGAGGAGGTCTCCGCCGCCACGGATGGCTATTTTGCAGACCTCGAAACATCCTACTATTCCGACGGCTTGAAGAGATTGGAGCACCGTTTGGAAAAGTGTATCATCGATCTTTGCTGACCAGTCCTCGTATATACCAGACATTATATTTTCCTTTAATAGATTCTTATAATAAAAACATGAGTTTTCGAAACGAATGCCGCAAACAATATCGTAGTTTTGTTGTATCCATTGCTGCAATTCTATTTATTGCATTGTCCTCGTTCCACCTTATTAGAATATCTCAATACGGATGGATGTTTAATGCATTCGTTCGCTTCGTCTTTTCTTTGTCCGTTAGTTTCTCGACGATGTCACGAACGAGGACAAGGTAATTCGCCTGCTTTGCGTTCCTCTTCTATTTCCTCGCCGTGGAAAATTTATTGCCGTATAAAATAATGTCTAACAGGCATCCGTCAAGTTGCAAATATCGACTAGTATATCATTACTTGAAATATCGTGCCGTATTATTCCCTTTTAACATAATAAATACCGTAATAGTTAACGTTCCATTTATAGGATTTTATTTGTACAATAGTAAACAAGAAAAATCTATAATATTGACTCCTATGTTAATAGAAGTAACTACTGTTCAATATGTACTCGTCCATATTAGTTCGGATACTCAGTAAAATGTTGCAAACTCTACTAAACGATGAAATGAATACGTAGGTTTCCACGGCCCGAGTTAGTAATAAACGAACTACTATCGGAATTGGACCGTATCATGATGAGATATATATAAACAGAAATAACAGTAAGAGGAGAAAGAAAAGGATGGCGACAAAAAATATTTTGTCGAGCCTGCAGTAAACTGGAAAGTTTAGTTTTACTAAAACCTTTACAATTGTTTTTAAATTCTTTAACTCTTGAGATAAAATAACAATTGTTATTGTAGGTGTCTTGTGAGAGAAAATACCTGATTGATCAACACGTTAAAACTCCATCACATATTGGAAAATGTGAAAAACTAAAGCGATCCGCATGTGTGCAGCAATCTATATATCAATGTGTAGCATCAACTTCACGAAACTCAGAACAAGAAGAATATAATACGAATCGGATCTGTGTATCGCATTAATTTCGTCTAACATACCATTAGCAAGATTAAACAATGTTAATTTGAAATCATTTCTGCAAAAATATTGCGAACATAATATACCTGACCATCTTACCAGCTAATAATAGCAGAACTTCAACAATAGGTAGGGAATAATTTTATTTATATATTATAGTTTATTGTAAAGAACTTCAAAAAACAAATAATGTGACAATTACCCAATTCGTTCAAGAAGGTTTATCAAATTTATTTTTACCTGTAAGTATACCTTGTGAAAAAATTTTACTAATATTGTCCGACGCTGACATACATGATAAACCACGCAAAATTTAAAATTTTTATATAGTAACACAACATAGAAAATCTCTAGTATAGTACTTTTAATCTCTAATCGGATCGTTACATCATAAGACGAAGTATAGCGTATAAGTTCAACTGATGTACTCTATTATTTATTCACTATTATCCGAAATAAATTACAGTTTTTCAAATATATTTAAATATGTATAATATACAAGAAGTTTAGAAGACTCGGAAACTGTATAGTGCAGTTAACTTTTTAAAACACTGAAATGCACAAGGGAATTTCCCGTACAGTTCAAACAAAGCTAACGTTCCTCTGGATACCGTCGCTGCGGTAGCAAGGAGTAAACAATTCCGAAAAGGCCGTGCATCGCCCGCTTTAAAAGGACCAACAACGCAACATTAGCAAACGCCCACACATATACATCCGCACACACACACTTTAATTGTCGTCTAGCAAAAGCTTTTGACCGGGCCGCACACCGTACTCCATGCATATAGCTGCGAGACGGATGCGGGTTCATCCAAGGTCCGAGTGCCCTGGACGACGAGCTTCGAAATTACGACGGCATAGATTCCGCCTAAAAGGTGAATTGCTTAATCTAACTGCGATTGTACGTTCACGAAACGCGCTGCTGCTGTTTATTGTTGCTGCCTACGCTGTTTTCCTCCGCCTCGGTCGTGAAATGTTCTCGTCTTCGTCCATGCAAAGCGTATCAGTGCAAAGCGGTTTCTGTTACGTGAAATAATGTAAACGTGGCTGTAGTTCGGCGTTGCATTGCTGCGGTTTGTTTGTTGTAACGTTGGAAATTAAAAAGAAAGAAATCATTTTCAGACCTTTGCTTGTGATGATTAAAGTTTATATTACATTCACCTTAATTTGGATGGATATTGCATACGCTGACGTTGTAATTGAGATTATGTTTGCTGAACGTATTGTATTTTGTAACAAGTATTGTGGTAAAATGGAAAAAATGTAGAATGTTATTATAATCTTTAACAACAAACTTTTATGAATAATACTTTTATGTATTATTGACTTTTAAATTTTCTAAAATATCAATGTTTTTCTAAAATTTTCTTATACTTCTGTATTAGATATTTTCTCGTCAGTGTGTGGTTATTGATGATGTTGTTGTTGGAGACAAAGTACCCGGTAGGACTTCGTCTTCATTTAATTTGCTTATAATATTTATTCCATGCAGTTTTCTTTCTGTGTATTAAATTTTAAAGATATCTACTTTAGTTATTCATTACTGACATATCTACAATTTTAATGTTTAGAAAAAGAAAAGAAGTCGCTTCAACATGTGCAGTGAAGACGCAATATATATATATAGTTTTTTTCGTAAACATATTTATACGTTTAATTATAATTTCTTCCAAATTTATTTGTAAAAGACGGTTAATGTGCTGTACTTACACATTTTTATCATATTATTAAAATATGTATCGTCCCGAAATTATAGCACGATATCTTCAAAATTTCTCCTATGTAGGATAGATGGCATGCCTGGCAGCTTTAGATAGACATATAGATAGATAGTTTATTTAGCTAACAAGCTGTACAGTTATACAGAACAAAGTAATTCAGTATACAATCACTTGCAGGTCTCAATAATATGCATGTACAAATACTTCTTAAAGGTACTAATATTATTTATTAGTTCTAATTTCATATGGTAAACCATTATATAACATAAGACCACTTACAAATATGTTTTCGGATGTCTAAGTTCTAGGAAAGTGAGTAATATAAAAGTCGTTCTAGTTTTTAGTGTTGCAAGCATGAGTATCATGAATCTTTTCAATCTTTCACTAAGGTAACTTGGAAGTAAACTATTTTTCATTTTATCTATAAACACTAGACTCTTAAATAAAATTCTGTGACGTACATTTATTAAATTAAGTGTAATTAACATATATTTAACAGGGGTATATCTGTTACATTTTAAAATTATTCTCATGGCTCTATTTTTAATTTTTTGTATTTGCTCGATTTCATTCTTATTTAGATTAAAAAGTACTGTTGCATAAAATTCTATATGTGGTGCAATTGCAGATGTATAAACAAGGATTTTTATATAGTGATAAATGTTTGCAAGTTCTACTCATAAACCCTACTTTCTTCGACATTTTATTCATAATATATTTTTACATGTTCTTCGAATAACAAATGTTTATCTATGGTAACTCCCAAGTACTTAATGTTGTCTACCCTTTCTAATTCATTGCTATCAATTTTTATTCTAATACTAGGTATATCTATATTATTTAACTTATGCGTGCTACCTATAACCATATATTTTGATTTAGTAACATTAATGCTTAGTTTATTTATACATAGCCACTGATATAATACAGTGAGTTGATTATTCATAGTCTTCGTCATATCGCCAACACCACTACTTATGTACAACATGATATCATCCGTAAACATACACATATTATTGCGATCCATCCTTCCACTGTCAACAATAAATTATTAACATATAAGTTAAACAGTAAGGAACCTAACACCGTCCTTTATGGAACACCATTGTTTGTATTTAAGCTATCAGATATCCTATTGTTATATTTCACTTTTTGAGTTCTATTATTCAAATATGAATCAAACCAGTCCTTAACTTTGTCACAAATACCATACATTTCAAATTTCTTTATTAATAGTTTTCTATCAATAGTTTCAAAAGTCCTACGGATGTCCAAAAACACAGCTATCACATTTCCCTTATCCACTTCTTGCAACCATTTATGATATATATCCACAATAGCAGTTTCACATGAATGATGAATCATATTGGTTCGCTCAGAAAAATTGTATAATTGGTCTTTTAGGTGCAGTTCCAGAACTATTTCGTAACTTGGTACAGTATTAATAGGCCTGAATTCCCCACATACTTTGATCCTTGCCACTTTGGGAATTGGAAGAACGTACACACGTTCTTAACCTGTAAATAATTTCATTTCATAAAGAATGTGTTTACTGCGTGGCCTATTATATAGGTAAACAAGCTGAATATAATGTGTGTATCCCTGGAAACGACCTAATAAATAAGGATTGTATCAGAGTCACACATGCCGGAGTTGTCTCTCTAGAGAAAAATTCGTTATGAAATTCTTCACAGTTATTCAAAGTTAAAAAGTGTATCAACTGATATTTTCACAATAATTTGGACACATTGGTGAAAGCCGAAGACCAGGATATCTAGAATACGACAAAGTACGTGTGAATGTAAGTACGATTACAAAATTAAAGACTTCAAATTATAATAAATTTTCAAAATTTACTGTTTTTTGTTCTCATTTTGTATTTCGTATATAATTTACAATTCTAGCTAGGCAGGGATTGATTTCGGTATTTGTTAAACATAAATTTTGTTAAAACGCGATATATATGCATTTTGGTTTATTAATATATTTTTAGAATGTTACATTTGGCTATTTCAAGTAATTAATATTATTTACATTTGAATTTAAAAAAAGCAAAAATTTAAATAAAAGAACCCATTTGGCAAATTAAGAGCCTGTGATTTTCCATCACAATACGAAGTCATAAATGTAGATGATTTTTTCATTTCCTCATTTAGATGAATTCTATTCAATAAATACATATATATTTATTAGCTTAATTGTCGTGTATACGTAAACACTTACAATTATATATTGTATATACATAACTGGAAGCCGGAATGTCCTTATTATAGCAGAACGTACAGGTACTATATGGCGTCATTATCATGATTACATTCATGCGTAGGTAGGATTGCCATTACGACAATTGATTGATTTGTACATTCACAGATATTAGTGGCCGATATCCCGCCAATAATAGCCCACATTAATTAAACGTTAATTTACCCGGCGAGACTGTAGATTATTACATATTATTGTAGCCGAAGTGGAATGAATCGAATATAGGTTAAATAAGCAATCGAAAGTGCCTACATAAACATAATACTGTATTATAACATTGTACAGAAATGTAGATTGAAATCCTTGAAAGTTTTCATCGGCGTGAGCTGTGCAGAATAACTCTTTAGCAAATTAATTTTCCAATTGAAATTGATTTCTTTCGGTCGTTTTAATTGCTTGGGCATTTTTCTTTAAGCTTGCGATTTTACACAAGGTATTACTAATGAAATTCCGTTGTACCTTAGTAAGCAATCTGAGACTTTCAAAATTTTAATAATTTCGAGCAGAAAGATATACTTGTCGTCTCTTTTATGATACTACGGTATTCATGTAACGTATGTACGAGGACCATTTGGAAAGTTTTCTTGTCTCATATGATACCGTCTCTCCACCATGGCCGCTGACTCATCTCTGACCTTGCTGCTCATCCACGTCACACTTAATACTCTAAAATTAGATGAGGATTTAGTCTGTACAATTTTCATATGGTCTCAAATCTCCGGAAATGAATACCGTTTAGATTAGTCCTCTTGCGACAATTTAGGTTTTAGAATCGTATTCTGAAGATAGCATTCGGTGGGCCTTGAACCAAATCCAAGATTGCCGAAATTTCGACGAGATTTCAAATTTAAGTCAGCTAAAATATGTCAAAATGTATACGCAACCGAAGATTTTGATAATTAGATTGTAGGAAAACTATCCATCATGGCGAAATACTTAATTTTCTAAAATTGGAGGAGGATTTAGCAATAGTCATTACACTCTTCACATATTTTCAAATCATTAACTCTACTTTAAGTAACTTATTATAGAGATTAACTAAATCACATAGATATCCCATAATCATGAATACAAAGAGACGGGCTCCAGGTTTCTGATGAATCATCCAAGCGTTATATGCGGTGAGTATACAGCTTATTTTTAAACATGAGTTTTCGACACTCAAAATAAAATTATGAATGCACAATGAAAGTGTGAGGCCAGTAAGTATTCCGGTTAGTAGTTTTGCGACTATAAGCAGCATTATGTTGTTCGTTTAGTAAAATTATGAAATTCATTACAATTATTATTAGAATTTCTACTCATTTGCTTAACTTTAAAACATATCTAGGATGGACTGTAGCAAATATGCCTAAAGAAGATCAACTAATGAAATGAAGCTTCAGTTGAACTTGCATCGTGGAGATCTGGCTCTACATGAGATTTTGTGTTACCGGTACATACCAATCTCTAGGAAGAATATACTTTATACCATCATCCTTCAGTACGTTTACAAATTATCATATTATACTAGACAGTATTAAGAACAAATCTGAAAATGCTGCTTTACTTGTTTTGCAGAAATTAACATAAATTTCGTATAAATATATGATTAGGACTTGTTGGTATAACTCTAAATGGTGTAGTAGCATATATTAACCACCGGTACTGTACTTTAACACCAAATAAAGAAAGCGTTGAAGATTGTGGTGTATTAGAAAATATGATGCTTGGTAACTTACTGTTAGTTTATAAAGGATTTTTAGTTAAAAACTTATTATTATTATTTTTATATACGTGTGAGATTTGTTTGTATCCTGTTTATTTGTCAACCACTTATCTTTTTCTTTAAATCGGTAGTAATTATTCACATTTGTATGCTCGTTTGATAGATAAAAATAGAACTTTACATCTCGTATATGAAAACATACTCACTTTTGTAATATCGAAACTACAAATTTATTTAATGTGAGTGTCTACATGTAAATTATTTTTTAGAAGCGTAACTGTTCATAATTATAGCTTAATGACATGTCTTAAATAATAAAACAAACTAAAAGAAGCTTTTTATTATTTATATTTACAAAAACATTTTAAAGTGAAAACCTCTGAAATTATAGGAAATTATATATAAATCAGTCCTCCCTAAACTCCAAGTTGTAAGTGCTACTAATAGACGTATGAAGCGTTAGTAAGAAGGTGATGTCATTTCGCGAGTGCCGATTTAATTCAGTTACATATTGTAACTGATAGTTATATGCGAACAATAAACGTACCACCAGCAAACCCATCGAAACCGTCAGTCGCAACAATTACATTGTTGTCAATTTTGGAATATATTACCCCTGCACTACTCAGTTTCTAACAACAGTTTTCACAGCACTCCATTTTGAGACCTAACACATTGGCTGAAAAGTCCCGGGCCTAACAAAGAAAACACGGTTTTTTTGGTTCAAAATTAGCTTTATTCATCAACGTAATCTCCATCAAGAGCAACGCAATCATTCCAGCGCCGCTCTAACATTTCAATACCACTTTTGTAGAACGATTTATCTTTTGCCTCAAAATAGGCCTTAGTTTCAGCGATAACCTCTTCATTCGTGCGAAATTTTTTACCGGCGAGCATTTTTTTGAAGTCTGCGAACAGCCAGTAGTCGCTGGGAGCCAAAACTGGCGAATACGGAGGATGTGGGAGCAATTCGAAGTTCAATTCATGTAGTTTTGCCATTGTTTTGACTGACTTGTGACACGGTGCGTTGTCTTGATGAAACAAAATTCTTTTCTTTGCCATATGCGGTCGTTACTTTGCAATTTCGGCCTTCAAACGCTCCAATAACGCTATATAATATTCACTGTTGATGGTATTTCCTTTCTCAAGATAGTCGATGAATATTATACCACGCACATCCCAAAATACCGAGGCCATATAAAGCCAATACGTTCTTTTGATATTTTTACGATGTCAGCTAACTCACGCAACTTCACTTTTCGATCATTCAAAACGAGATTTTGTGGATTTTTTTGATGTTTTCTGGTGTTACCGGCTCATTTGGACGTCGACTGTGTTCTGCATCATCGGTGTCTCTACGACCACGTTTGAAGTCAGCAAACCAACGTTTTATTGTTGTTTCTGATGGAGCGGAGTACCCATAACACTTTTCAAGCCATTGCTTCGCTTGAACGGTATTTTTTTCCCATCAAGAAGCAGTGTAAAATTAAAACACGAAATTGCTTTTGATCCATTGTTTTGAAAATAACAAAAGTAGCGTGACTCTTAGCACAATAACTCACAAACTAATGAATAGAATATCATGAAATTTTAACAGTTGTCTTTTGAAGGTTAGTACTAACTGAGAGAAAGGTGACTGCAATAGAACTAGCGTCATCTATGTGTTAGGCCCGGGACTTTTCAGCCCATGTGTTACGTACATCCACGAAGATAGGACGATTATCGTACTGATAGGTGTGTCACGCCACTGTATAAGAAATACCTAATTTAGGATTAGTGTATATATAATTAGCTAGATTTGCGTTTATTTAATATATTGTTAAGTCGGGGACATCCGGTGTAGTGTCTCTGGCGGAGCACTGGAGCTAGAGCATTTATTATGATATAGTTTAAGTTTTTTACGAAACAAACAGTGTATAACAAATACCAGCATCAGTATAACGCAATATAATAATAAGTTATAGTCAGTAGCACGAAATATTGATGTAGAAATTGCATTTCCTTAATTGTAGATTTTCTAACATTATATTCCATTAAGTTTTACTACACTGAGCTTGCAATAAAACAAAAGTTAAGCTGAGTTAAAGCAGAATAGCGGTTCTTACAAATATTAATACGTACTTGTGTCAGGATAAACACAAATGCTTTAGATTTAAGACGAAATCTTTTTTTGCGCTAGAAACTGAAAGATGAATTCACGCGAAGTTGGATTGATTTCACTCCACTTAAACTAGATTAACACCTGCTAATGCAACTGTACGACAATGCAGGGCATCTGTCTGCTTATCCCGTCCCCATTACTTCTGTCGGAAATCATCGGATCGAATTAAATTTGCTCTTTTTTCTTCTCGCTAGCGCGCGTCTCTTCTCTTAACGGCAGTCGTCTTCCTTTCCTCGAATCTACATTGAATTTTAACTTCTAAACTGTACCGCGGAAGTGTCCCGGCGACGAGAGTAATGAGATAAATCCATTTAAATTAATGGACAACCTTTTTTTAGGCGCGCTCGCTTTTTCCTTAATCAAAGGCAAGGAAGCGGCAGGACGAGAGAGAGAGAGTAGAGCGTAAGAAAAAAAAAAAGAAACTCGAAAGGAAGTAAAAAGAAAAGAAAGAGGGGACATCGGACGTCGGTATCGGGAGGAAGGGCAGGTTTCCATTATAATTCTTCGGTTCGGTTTATTCGGATTGAATGGAAATCTCAATAATGATAAGTGCAAATTTTAATTGAATTTTACTAGAAAGAAGGGGAGAAAAAAGAGACGTAAAGTGGGTAAAAAGAAAGAAAAAAGAAAAAGGGAAACGGAAGAGGGATGAACTCAATATACTTAATGAAAAAGGAAGCGAACTTTAGTCTTAGTGCTCTTCCAGCTCAATTAAAAATTGAAAATCGTAGCTTGGGTAATGGTTAGCTTAAGTGCAAAAAAAACAATGGATTAAACTTGATCAGAACTTTCTATAACATTGTCTGTACGAGGGTGATCTGAAATGTTTCCGTAATCGGCAAGAGATGGCAACTGTAAAAATTTCAGAATAGTTGTTGTTTGAGACTGTGTTTTATGTAGCAAGTCAACCGGTTTCGCAAAAATTGATAAAATAGAAATTTGTGCAGGGATAAAACACTTCTGGTTGGTTGGGAAAACGGCCAAGGAAATTCAAAATAATTTGCTAGAGGTCCATGGCGGTTGCACCCCATCATTTTGACCATCAGCTGTGGGTGAGCGAGTTCAAACGTGGCCGCACAAGCACAAGTGACGAACCACAGTGGACACCCAAAAACTGCTACCTACGATGAGATGGTCGACAAGATTCATGATGA
The DNA here is from genome assembly GCA_023509865.1 of Trypoxylus dichotomus. NCBI lineage: Eukaryota > Metazoa > Arthropoda > Insecta > Coleoptera > Scarabaeidae > Trypoxylus > Trypoxylus dichotomus. The sequence continues at coordinate 63,842,680 of CM042077.1, forward strand.
AGCTGAAAGAGATAGCAGAGACAACAGGGATCCCAGAATAACGTGTTGGCCATATCCCAGCCGAAATTTTGGGAATGAAAAAGCTTTCGGCGCGATGGGTACCGCGTTTGCTCACACCGGAGCAAAAACGAAATCAGGTGACCTTTTCGGAGGAGTGTCTGGCCAGGATCCAACGCAATCCAAGGGATTTCTTCATGCATTTGGTAACCGTGTGTGAGATTTGGATCCACCACTACATGCTGGAGACCAAAGAACAGTCGAAACAGTGGACTTTACCGGGCGAATCAGCTCCGAAGAAAGCAAAGACCGTTCCATCGGCCGGATCATTTTTTTGGATTCCCAATGCGTGATTCTCACCGACCATCTGCAGAAGGGAAAGACGATCACCGGGGAATACTACAGCGATTCGACGCAGTATTGAAGGAGAAACGGCCTCGTTTGCGCTACGAATTAGTCTCTCATCTTGCATATTCACCGGACCTAGTCCCCAGCGATTTTTTCCTATTCCAAAACCTGAAAAAATTACCGGGAGGAAAGAGATTTACCTCAAATGAGGGGGTCATCACCGATATTTTGCACATCTCGAAACATCCTACTTTTCAACGGCTGGAAAGGGATTGGGGCATCGTTTGAAAAAGTGTGTTAATTTTCGAGGACACTACATCAAAAAATAAAAATGAAAAATTCGGGAGCATTTCTGGTCGCCCTCGTACATAGAAAAAAAAATGATCGAAATCCTCTAAATTTTGCAACCAATTTTTGAAAACAACAAAAGGGACGACTTTAAGTTGTGTCCATTCGAAACGTCCAAACATAGATTTATAGGTTATGTATGCTCGTTCGCATGTAAGAAATATGAGAGCATGCCCAAAAACCTGCATACATGAGAAATTTCGCTTGGAATGTTTCCTGTTGGCCTAAATCTGGCGATAATTTATTTCGCTTTTATCGGATTAGATTCTAAATGATATACGGATGCATCTAGATAACGAAGTGACGGTGTATTTGTACGTCAAAAGTCGATTAAGATAATGGACATGTTTGCCGATGAAATATAAACGATGGCGAGATGATTTGTAAGAGTGGTTTGTATTTGTTTGCCTATCCTTTCGTCGGAGTAATCTTGCTGGTGGACGGTCAATAATGTAATATCTGTTTTGTTGTAGTTTAGATTAGTGTTAGACTAGTCGTAAGTTCAATACGCAATATTTGTTGGAAAACAGTATAGGATTACGATGATGTGAATTTATCTCTTAAAAAGGACTGATTTAAATTTGGGTGCGCTATGGAACAGTAAGGTTTTTCGAAAGTTAAACTTTGACAATTGTCATAGTAAAGTCAAGCTATTGAACACTTGTCTTATCGATTAGATTATTTATTATCATATTAGAAAAACAACACAAAGTTTTTCCTGTTGAAATCTATTTTGGAACTGGTAGATTAGTTAATGGGCAGTGGGTTTATGTAATTAATCAGTGTATACAGGATTTTCGTCAACAGTTCCCTGATTTTGTAGTTACTTATGAATAGGTGGTTACACAAATTCCTGGTTGTGTTAACAGATTTTGTGAAACGGGGACAGTACTTCGTAAATTCGGGAGTGGAGTACTTAAAAAAAGAACTGCAGAATATATTGAAGATATTCGACATTAAATGAAAAATTCCCCAAAGAATTCCATTCCAAAACTGCCACAGGAAGTTTAGTTATCAAATGGAACATGCCATACTATTCTTAAAAAAAGATTTAAAATTATGTCCATATAAAATTCAAGTTGTTTTTGATCTCAGTCCCTTTGATTATAATAGAAAAATCTATTATTGCCAATGGTTCCTGATTAACTTTGGGCATATGTAAACAACCAAGGTATGAGAATATGGTCGTAGGAAAATCCTCATAAATTTGTGGAAAAACCATGACATTCACAAAAAAATTGGTGAGATAATGAAAGCATTTATTAATCAGTTAAATAATGATGAAATTACGGAAGGATATTTCCAATAAGACAGCGCTCCAGCACATATAGCTGAATAAACACTTGTTCATTTGGAAGACTTCTTTGACAATCGAATAGTGAATTTTCTTCTTAGGTCACCAGATTTTACAATTCTAGATTATTTCACTTTTCCACACATGACGACCACGATTTTTAGGACACCACAATACACTATTAAAGAATTTCGCAATAGTATTACAGAATGTTGTAATAATATAACTCAAAGGCATTTGAAAATATGAAATGCAGTGTTCGTGCGTGCATGGATAATAGTAGAGGACAACAATTCGAGCATCGTCTTTAATGTAGTACAATAAACGCATTTCTGCAAACGCTATCTTGTTTAAAACATTTCACATAAAATGCGATTAACCTGATAACTAAGTTAAATGATGGCTGTTCCACAGTGTTCCTAAATTTAAATAAAATCATAGACCACTCTAAATTGAAAATTTAATTGAAGACATGGTATGTATACCGTATGTGTCAAAAGTGGTGGGTTATTGGATGGCCCACCTTTTTGTAAATCTGTTGGTCTTGCCCACGGTTCCGTTATTGGTCTAATCTGTTAATGGTCGAATCTACGAATATTATAGTAGAAGCGCAGAGACAAATTTTGAATATACTGCAATATAGGATGCATTTAGTTAATCACGCTAATTAAAAAGATATAAGATTAGTAAATTCTTTTTTTTTAAAGAGTATATGGCGATAAAATGATTTCTACGGGAATTTATTATCGTGGGTGTCAAATCTTAATTCGCTATCCAACAAGACACCCAGAGACTCCTTGCATAACCTACAATACGTAAAGTCTCATTGTCAATTATGACATTAATTAGAAGTAAAAATTCCTTCAAATTTATTTTTATTACCGAAAAAGTGGTAACCGATTTGCTACCATTGTCTTTAAGGCCGTAAGAACTCAAAGTACCAACAAATGAACGAATATCTTCATCAATGATTGCATTGGCAAAAACAGTGTCGATATAATGAAATGTAATTGTATAGTTTAAGAACCCAAATTTATAAACTATGTATCGTAAGGGGGCACATACACTGCCCTGCGGTGCATCACAAATCAAGGGGATTGCGTGCGAGATATTATTGGATACTTTAACTCGTTTTCTATTCTGTAAGTACTACTCAAAAAAGTCAGTGCCTCTTTTATTTTCTCTAATGCATTCCAAGATACCTAACGTGAGATCGTGATTGATAACACCGAATACCCTAGAATAATCTAAAATGACTAGCAACGTTCGCCGCCTTCAACTACTATGACAATATCGTCTACAATATTTAATAATATAGTACCAGCTGCAGTTGGGTTTGAATCCTGACTGGGTAATAGGTAAAATATTTTAAGTATCCAATACCTTAGAAAGTGCGGATACTATACTTATTGGTCTCAAATCTTTATATTCAGTAGGATTAGCAATTCTGGAGATAAGCTTAACCAATGCCAGTCTTCAATAATGAGGGAAAACTTTCTCTAACAGACAAAAATTTATAATGTTTGTTAGAAACTTAGCCAGGTAAGGAAAAGTCACTTTTATAACTTTAATCAACATTAAGTGGCAAAATGGATACCCGAATTAATACTTATAACTTAAATTGCCGTAAGTAGTTTTAGAATCGGAGCATTTAGTAAATTATTGTTCTCATACCGAGAGAGCAAATTCTATATTCATAAAAGTATGCTATGGAATTTAAAAATGTATGTCATAGCTTACTTAATTTTTTTGATATAATTCTGACAGGTTAAGTGTCACTCTGACATTTACTTTACACAAAAAGGTATACAAGGACGCGATATCTTAATAATTTTTGCAACGTTTATATGTTCTTTTTAACATCCCTTTTAACGTTTTAATTTTGTATTGCTTCTAATTTTTTCCTTTGTTTCCATTTTTTATGGTCCAATTCCTAAATTCGAAATGAAATGAAATTCGTTATGGTCTTATAACCTACAGCAATAAAAGGAAAACGTTTCAACATCGGAAAATCCGCGAAAAAGCAGAATTGACATATTGCGAGAAAAATTGAAGTTTCCACACCATCTACCTTTAATAGGAAACTATTCGTACGCCATAACCAGAGCAAAATATTTAATCAAAAAATCCCACCCCTAGCACACGTGTAATTTCATACCGACGTATGTACGAATAAAACTTGAAACTTTAATAACGTCAAACTTCTCGACATACAGCGACCACCAGCATCACCCGACTTTCTTCGACGTTTTCGCATGCCAATTTTTCCGTCTTGAAATCGCCCCGCCATTTTTTTGTCGGTCTTTCTATAAAAAAATTAATTTCAAAAATTTATTTCGCCGCCGTAAAAATGAAATGGTTATTGCGTGCTTTGTGCGAAATTTATATGAGGTCGAGAACGTCGCTATTGTGCTTTGCTGGTACAGAGGAGGCTATAGAACACAGGCATTTTCTTTGCTCGGTCGAAAATAATAAAATGTCGACGAGGAAGGAAGTAGTGTTGGAGCGTTTTTGGTAAAGCTACATGCCCACATCTACTTACACGAGAAAAGGGATGTCTTGGCCATATACAAACGTAGGTTTCACGTTCAAACAGTCAAATTATTGAAACGTTGAATTGAGCGAAATAATAGAGGAACTCGTGTAATATTTTGAGAATTTGTTAAATGTTGGATGTTTGTAGAAAGTAACAAGAAGTTTTTAGTGTAACAATAATAATACTATTATAGTTGCCGATTACACTGGCCAACACACATTTTGGTGATTCGGAGCTTTTGAGTATGATTAAGCAATTTTCGGGTACCTAATTCAAAAATGCAGTCAGATTTGTTCTACCAGATCTACTTTTCGAAGTTCACTCTTTCTGCCCTATTTGTGAAAAATTCGCCAAAATTAGATATAGTGTTTTGTATAATGTATAATGTACATTACTTTTTAAATGGGTAGGAGGTACTTATTTAATAGAAAATTGTGCATATACAACTTTCAATCGTCAGTTAAAAAATTCCTTTTATAAGATTTCCTTGCGTGAGGTTTACCGTAATAGTCTCCCTGAAGATTCCAGCGGTAATCGGTCATCATATGGGCATCCCATTTTCCTTGGTACCTTTCCTCCATAATGTTGATGTCTTTGTAAAATCTTTCCTCCTGTTCCTAACATCAGCTAAGTTTTCTGGAAACGGAGTGGCTGTGAAGGTAATGAATCTGGATGTTCATGTTACATCTGAGTGTATGAAAGCGTTTGTTCTAGTAATAAATAACGGTGAAAATTCACCGTGGTGTATCTTAAAAACTAGAGCTGTTAGGAAAAAGTGCCAGCTATTTTTGGAGCCAGCACATCAGAAATATCCTAAATCTGTTCGTATATTACAGGCACCTCGACGAAAAATTATTTTCCTGGGCGGTGTTATACAGTTAGAAAAGATAGAAGAGATTTCTGTCGTTTTCTGTGATTGTTCTATATTTGTGTCTTGTCCTTCATCTCCCTCAATCAGCGGCTGTTTGCTTTCCTTATCGTCTTTGCATAGGTTTCTGCATGGTGTCCTTAATTTCTATTTTATTTCTTCTGAGTATCCACCATATTTTTCTCTGACTTCCGTACATGTCCCTCTCCATTTGTTTTGTGAATTGTTCTCAATATGCTTCTTTTATTTCTCTTATTCTTGTGTTTGCTCTGTTTTGTTCCTTCCTGTATAGTGTCTAGTCTACTAGGTTCTTGCTTCGATGGTAATTGATGTATGCTCTTTCTTTTGATTGCATAACTCTTTTATTTCTAGGGTGAACCGTGGTGTTTTATTTGTTTTACTGAGATTCATTAGCGTATCAGTAGTCTTTGGTAGTAGGTTTTTCCATTGGACATACACACTGTCTTCTATGTTGATTAGGTTATGCTTTATTTATTTTGCCAATCTGCTTTTATATAGCTGTTTCACACTCTATTCTTCCAGAGATACGATGTTGAGTTTATCTGTATATTGTGGTTTTGGTTTTGGTGTATATTCTCATTTTACAAAGTACCAATTTGTAAAGGCTACCTATGTTAGTTGCAAAGAGTGTTCTCACATCGGGTATCATCTGTGGTGTGGTCCTATTAGTGATGATATAATCTATTGCAGATCGTTGATTCCTTGTATTTTGCCACGTATAGTTATACTCCATATCGTGTTGAAGTAGTTAAATTTCAGAATTTTATTTATGTTTATCGCTTTTATTTGATAAGAATTTTTATTTAGTTTAGAAAGTTTAATATTATTTGATTTTCATTAGGCCACGGTATTATTATTAATAGTAAGCTTTAGCGAGAAAACGAATATCACGTTCATTTTATTTCAACTGGGCTATGACGTGTCGCTGAATATAAACAAATCTGTGCTGCGGCCTCGTGCTTATGTACGCCTACAGCTGGAGTCCTTCCCATTTCCAGGCGTTCAGAATGCAATTGACAGCTTTTCACCTTGTATAGAAAACTGAGACACAGGGAAATGCAATCAAAGTTGAACATAGAGGAGTTTATAAATATCCCTTTAAAGTGGTTTAAGCCATTGACTTTATTGTATACATTAAGCTATTGTGTATATTGTATTGCATATAGTATAGACTACAGTATTTTTAGGAAAGAAGAAAAGAATATGAGTCCCACACAAAATGATAGACAGTAACCTGTTTACTATCATGTAGACAACGCTTAAAAGCTGACACTAAGACACCAGCGGAGAACGTTAATGAAATATGAATTTTTAAAACAATAACACCATGTTCTTGACATATGCATGAATAGCAAGATCGTCTACAGTTTAGTATATAAACTCCTATATTCATAGGTGCAAAGTTAGATTGAATTTCTAAGCAACAACATGTAGGAAATAAAACCAAGTCAATAAGATATACATACATCGTATATATTTGCCAATATACTCCGGCCTATATCCGATATAGCGTACAGTTAACATGCATACATGTACATAGATGGTAGTACGATAAATATGTAATATTACGGCGGGCGCTAGCATCCAGATCAGACAATTTAAACGAGAATTTACAGCGTGTAGAACGAGCGCAGTTATTTTATTAGTCGCATAAATAAATTAAGGTTTAATTATATCTCTCGTATAGTTCCGTCCTTGTCGAGCTCGTATACAACGAAGTGGTTGTTCGTCGAAGCCAAAAACGGGCGGCACGTACACTGTAAAGACAATGAAACATGACTCGAATTAAACGAAAATCGGATAGGAATGAAACATGAGAGCGCCCGGTGCTCAGTATATTACGAACTGGTGTATACGGCGCCCCCTAGTTCCTATTCGTGTAATTTCTAATGAAACGGACGCGTAGGCAGTCAGATTTTATGTACGCTGCTTCCTCTTTCAGACGGCACCAGCGTAGTGTTGTTGTTGCCGTGTTATATAGAATGTACATACGTATTTCTGTCGTTTTCCCGTTTCCACTCCGTTTTGAACGTATGTATATTCTGGGAAAACGATCGCTTTATTGCGTTATTGTATCGCCTTTAGCGGGGAGCACGAGTTTCAAACACAAAATTGTAATGGGAGAATAGCGTATGGTATTATCGATATTACTTTGGCATGGATATATACTGTGTTTGGGATTTGAGGAAATCGAAAGCGTAGGCGTACAATGCAGAATAAGTTAGTAAGCTTTTCTAAAATAGTTGAGTGATCAATTTTCCTCAAATCTCAATAGGTTATCGATATATACAAAAAAAATGGTAGAATTACGACCTTCATCTTTTGCAACAGGTATTAGCTGTCCATCTAGGAGTTTTTTAATGTCAGTAAGAGATTGACTTTACTTCATTTCAAAGATACGATTAGATTAAGTTAAATTATGTTTTTTGGGAAAAATCATCTAAAATATTTCAAAATGCGTATGCAAGAGAAGAAACACACTTTTCACATGTTTTCAAATCATTAGAAACGAATTCCGTCTATTTCAGTCCTCTCGTGCTAATTTTGGTTTTAGAATCGTTTTCTGTATGATTCAAGATAGTATTGGGTGAGTCTTGAACCAAATCCAAAATGGGTGAAATTTTCACGTGCCAATTTTGTCTCTTTGTGGGGGCCAAATCCTACTTCTTTGCCTTGATTTTATCTAAGGGATCTTTTTTCATTGATTTGTGGTTATTATAACACTTTTCTTATTTGTATATTTATAATAACTAGAGTTGTTGTTATTCTATTCGGTTAGCAAAACATGCTAGAGGTAAGAATTATCCTATTTCCACCAATAGTATTTAGCGGATATTATGAAATTCGTCTCCACCTTCTATTTAGAAACAAAGTAGATATTTTCCTTTTCTCAGATATGTTGAAACCTCCCCGTAGATATCTATCTTCGTGAAACGAACTACCTATAATTCTTTCGTCCAAAATCGAAAAGAAAATGGAAAAGCCACGAGAAGAGGACAAAAGAAATGAGATTGGTGTTAGTTCGAGGATGTCGTTTCGAGGGGTGGAAAGAGAATGGGAAGAGGGAGGGGGGTGTGTCCGCCTTAGCGAGAGAAGTAAATCCTAATGAGAGAACATCTTTTGACCGACGGGGGGATAACAATGTCCATGTTTCTTTGCGCGCTAACAAGAGAACGTTGGACGAAGTAGTGGAAGAAGAAGAAGAAGACGAGAACGAAGGAACAAAGGCAATTCAACAAGTGAACCGTGGCGAGAAGCATTATGAAACCATTTCCGTCCAGACGTTGGTCTCTCCGACGAACCGACCTCTTTCACTCGACCCTCGCTCCCTTACGGGACGAGAAAACCTAAAAATAATCAACTTCGCTGCTTCCTTTTTCCTTTCGCTTTACGCGACTGCTGGCTGAAATATACCCGCTTCGATCTTCTCCCTTCACTCCTTCGGTTATGAAGGGGGGCGTTTTCTTTAGATTCGAGTTAATTTTAGCCTCTATCCGGAAAATGGCGCAGTTTTTTTAATATAGTGACAAATTGTTATAATTCTGGTGGATTGCAGTGATTCGATTTAGGATTCTGATTCTAATATTTATAATCTGCCCAAATGTAACAGTTGTTTGGTTGCAATCACTTAACAATTATAATTTTTACACAGTACAAAGATGAAAAAAATAAGTGATTTGGAACTTGAATACTGATAATGAAACTTTTTTCAGAAGAAAGAAAAATATCCATGACAGGAATATGACAGTATATACCAAGTGTGTCCATAGGTTTTTTCCGTTTTTTGTTTTCTGCTAAAAAGAAACACGTAATTTTCAAGGGAAATTACTTTTTTTATTTAAAATATTGACAATCGGCTTCTACACATTTCACCCATCTTTCAGGAAATTTATGGATACCATGCCAGAGAAGCTGCTTCCCTTTTGCGACAAACCATTCGTCGAGCCATTTTCCAACTTCCTCGAAATTGCTAAAGTACTGCTCTGCGAACGCGTGCCCCATAAATGCGAAGAGGTGATAGTCAGATGGCGTCACGTCTGGGGAGTATTGCGGGTGCGGAAGCGTGTCCCATCCAAGTGATATCAAGGCGTCTTCCACTGGTTTTGCTGTGTCTTCTGGCCCATTCCGGTCTTCTTTCGATTAATGTGTGGTTAAAATTAGCGGGTAGTTGGCGATAGCCTTGTATATTAGCGGCTTCGCCGGCACAATATCGCTCTGGTCCCATCAGATACAAAGCATGGTCTTCTTGCTGAAGCGATTTGGTCTTTGTGTTGAAGGACCGACTTCGCCAGGCGAAAGTCACGATTTTTCCCGCTTCGGGGTTTCAAAATATATCCATTCTTCGTTACCCGTCACAATTCGATACAGAAATGATTTCCTTTCGTGACGTTGAAGCAGCGTTTCACAGGTGGCTTTGCGATTTTCTATTTGACGTTCATTCAAATAGTGTGGTACCCATTTACCGAGTTTATTGACCTTCCCCATTGCTTATGTAATGCTTCTGCTAATTACCCTTGAGTTTGAGTTGGGTTATCATCCAATAATTCTTATAATTGCCCGTCTTCGCATTTGTATGATATACCAAAACGCTCAGTCTCTTTCACATCGAAATCACCACGAAATCATGTCTCATATGTTCTAATGGATGGAGCGTTCACGATATGTTTCTACCAGAAAACGATAACTTTCAACAGCCTCTTTCTTTTGATTAAATAAGAAAAGCAATGCGTGCCGCAAATGTTTTTTGTCAGGCACAAAACTCGACATGATCTCTGAACGATAAAGCGAAGCCGTTAGTTTTTGGCGGACCCAACCTGTAAATTTTTATGTCGTTGGCATACGCAAGAATAGTATAATAAACCTGCAGTAGCAGATCATCCATATACAGGATAAACAGGGGTGGTCCCAGGTTAGAATCCTGCGGTACGCCAAATATCAAAGTGAACTCATCACAAGAATACCCGTTGTAGATACGGTCGCTGAGATGACACAAACACGAACTTAAGCTTTCTGAATATTACATGAACCACGGAAAGCAGTTTCTGTAGAATAACGCCTGCTAATTTTGAATGTGCTTGCTATATTGTACCAATATGGAAGTGTTTTGACCAAAACACGTTTATAATTCGAGAAATTTAAATTTTTTAAAGAAAAATGTCTGGGCTGAAATCTCCGACCACTTCTATCGCCAAGATTGCCTAAACAAAATATTAAAAATGAATTCTACAATACAGGAATTGATATCATATTCCAGAAACGAAAGGATTTAGATTATACTCGTATGAAAACGCAAAACACACGTATATTGTGTGTTTGATTGCTGAACAATTCGAACTCTCGTTACTTTCTAGAAAATGCAGGTAGAACTATATTTGTTGTCCCTCGCAAAATTAATGCAGCTTTGTTAAAAAATGAAATCGCAGCGGTACATCTAAAGCCACATTCAGATCGCGTAATAACAGCCGAATGCAAAAAAAAACGCTATAGAATTTATTCAGAGAACGTGCGATCGTTAAATCAGAGCTCTAACGACATCCGACCGTTGGATATTACGGACTCTCTCTTCTACTGCGTATATACATACACACACACACATATACAGTTCGGCGAGTAAAAACACAAAAGCTTGACGTCTCAGAGTTATATTCGCACACCCATACGCGCGAATAAAAATATTCTAACCGTAAACTTGTACAAAAGGTAAATAAGAGAAATAGAACACCACAAATTGCAATAATTGTGTGCAAGGCAAAGAGGGTACACCCGAACTAAGTTCGCCGGAAGAAGCAAGACCGCAAAGCTGTTGATGCGAGAAAAGTAGAAACAAGAAATAGTGAGGATATACGAGGGCGACCTGAAATGTTTTCGGAATCGACAAGAGATGGCGCACGAAGGTTGAAGTGAATTCATTGGTCGCAAGGGCAACCTTTTTTACGGCAACTGTCAAAATTTCAGACGTCTACTGTCAATAGTTGTTGTTTAACAGTGTGTTTGCAGCGGAAAAAAGTGCTTTTTCACCACTACAATGCACCAGTTCATTTCGCATAGTCGTGTCCAAATTGAATGAATTGTGCTATGAAGCAGCAACTTTTTCCTATTTCGAAATCTGAAAAAGTTACTTGGAGGAAAGAGATTTACCTCAAATGACATGCAGATTGGAGTTCCGTTTGAAAAAGTGTATTGAGCATCGAGGAGACTACATCGAAAAATAAAAATAAAAAACCACACCCATACCACGTTTTTCATGTCGATTCCGGAAACATTTCAGGTCGTCCTCGTATAGACAACGTTTTGAAATTCATATTATTTCGCCATTAATTTCACAATCACTAACTAACATTTTTAGGAAATCTTTAGAAGATTATTTTCCCGATGTACTCAATCTACTTTTCATGGCAACTATTAACTTTCTAGCGAAAAAGGTGTTTCACTCTGTATGGAAAGCAAAGGGAAATAAACGACACGACTTTGTGCACGTTCATAAGCAAATAATTCAAAAAGTTTGCCCACTAACCCACGTACGTTAACGGCAACGCGAATGTTTTATGAGGTTTTTTCACAGTTCGGTTGATATATTTTATTATTAAAAAGTGCGGCTTTCCAGCTACGAGCTTCCGGGTAATTCATATTTAATACGGCATCTCTAAACTTAAAAATGCACCGCGAGAGCTTAAACTAAAGTTTTCTTTAATCCTTCAGGAAGGTATCGTCTTGGTGAAGTTTTGAAAAATTATAAGAAGAGGAAACGGAAGCAACGTTTATCGTTAGAAATAGAAAATTGGACTGGTGATATTTCAATTTTACTATTTTGTCGTTTTTCTGTGTTCAAAATTTTGCCATTCCCCGAGATATGCGAGGATGACTTGAAATGTTTCTGTAATCGACAGGGAAGACGCGGTATTGGTGCGGTTTTTATTTTTAGTTTTCGATGTAGTCTCCTCGAAGTCATTTGGAGCAAATCTTTTTCCTGCTAGTGATTCTCTCGGGTTTAGAAATAGGAAAAAGTTACTGAGGGCTTGGTTCGGTGAATATGGGGGATGAGAGACTAATTTATAGCGCAACTCATTTAATTTGGACCTTGTCGTGGTGGAAAAGTACTTTTTTTCCGGTGCAAACGAGGCAGTTTCTCCTTTAATATTGCATCGAATCGGGTCTATATATCGCTGTAGTATTACTTCGTGATAGTCCTTCTCTTCTACAGATAGTCGATGAGGACCACACACTGGAAATCACAAAAAAATGGTCACCATGACCTTTCCGGCCGATGGAACGGTCTTTGCTCTCTTGGGAGCCGATTCGCCCGGGAGAGACCTTTGCTTCGACTGTTCCTTGGTCTCCGATATGTTGTGGTGGATCCAAGTCTTATTCACGGTTACGAAACGCATGAAGAAATTTCTTGGACTTCGTTGGATCCAGGCCAGACACTCCTCCGAAACGGTCACCTGATTTCACCCATTGCGTACGCCGAAAGCTTTTTCATATCCAAAATTTCATGTAGAATATGGTCAACGCGTTCTTCTGAGATACCTGCTGACTCTGCTATCTCTTTCAGCTTCAATCGACGATCGGCTAGCCCGACATCATTTGTCGACCATTTCATCGTTGGTAGCAGTTTTCGGGCGTCAACTGCAAGCACAAGTGACGATTGTGCTTGTACAGCCACGCTTAAACTCGCTCACCCAGTAGCTGGTGTTTGAAAATGATGGAGTGCACCTCTAGCAAAAACCAGAAGTGTTTTGTGACTGAACTTTCGTGCGCCATCTCTTGCCGATTCCGGAAACATTTTAAGTCGCCTTCGTATCTACGCTAACAATGTCACCAAACTCACTGTCACAATTTAAACGCAAACACGTTAACCATCAATTCAAACTTAAGGTCACCTCCAGATATTGCATCGTAATCATTAAATTAAACCATCCAACAAGCAACTGCTTCAAGCACATCAAAAATGAACAATTACTTCCTTAAGATTGCCCCTCTTTTCGCAGGAAAGCTAGTTAACTTTTAAAACTAGAATGAAGAAAGTTTCACGTGAAAAAAGTAGGTCGTCGAAGTTCATATTGTTTTACCGCGTCTCCATACGAGCTCCCTCCGGTTATGGAAAATATAGCCGACAAAAATGTAAACATATCACAACGTTAATAACAGCTCTATCAGGTTGGATTTAATTACTGCCCGCATTAGCGTTATTATTGACGGACAGCGGACGATGCCAGATGGTATTAATTAACACTACCGCTTAGTTTCCTCAATATTGCGAGCGATTACGGTATCGATTTCGACAACGGTAGGTGGCGCTCTCTATAATATACGATACAACGGAAGGGAAGTAAAAAACATCGCTGCAGCTGAAAGAGAATAGACGTTAGAGGCTTAGGTTTAAAACTAATACAGTCTTAGCCAGAGAGCAGGCAGTAATGGTTTATAGCACATCTGGTGCAGAGATTTCGTCGTTTTGGCGAGCTAATTGCTTTGGTATTCTACAGGGCTCCACATTTGGACCACTCTTATTTCTTCTCTTTCTTCGATAATGTAATTATTTTATATGCAGATGGCATATCATGCATTATTCGGAAACCTATCTTCCTCTTAGATTTCCCGTCTAGACAATTTTTGTTCGGAATGAAACAGACACTTTGTGACGCAGAGTGGTATTCTGTATTACGAATATATATAACGAGAAGCAAGAGACTACGGTCGTGAAAGCCTACACTCAACTATTAGCACTTCAGCAATTTCGAGGAAGTTGGAAAACGACTCGACAAAGGGTTTGCCGCAAAAGGGAAGCCGTTTTTCTGGAATGGTATCTATAAATGAAAAAGGGTGAAATGTGTAGAAGCTGATGGCCAATATTTTGAATAAAAAAGAATAATTTGCTTTGAAAAGTACGTGTTTCTTTTTAGCAAAAAAACTTACACATACATTGATATATGTTAAGATGCGGAGAGCTATGGTATCCCGGTAGATTTGCTAGCTCTAGTAATTACGTATGAGCAAGTACGAAGCCCGCATACTTATAATTTAAACTCCATACGACGGCAAAAAACATAACCCGAACATTAGACGCCGCTGCGTTATAATGCAAAGCGATGAAATCCGTGGGATTTGCGAGATATATGTGTGTATACACGACCTCCTCCCTCACCTCTACGCTATACGTAATTAACATTAAATAAACGGCGAATAAATTTTGCGCATTATCTCTTTTAGATGCAGATTGCCTGGGCGAGCGACTGCCTCCACCTTTGAGGGTAATTGTTTTTTTTTGCCGCGTGAATTCGCATACCTACAGCGCACTATCTCCCGTTGTTGCTCTTTTGTTTGCTTGTTTGTTTGTTGCCATCGTTACCTTTGTTTGCCGACTAGACTTTGCGTACGAAAACAGGTTTTTCGGCGAAATTCTCCGGCGAATACGTTTAACGTAAGGGGCGGAGTTTTAATTACATAAACAAATTTTTAAAGCGATGTGCGTGGTTAGAATTGCCTTCCATCACACCGTCTAGGTTTTTTTTCCGTATTTTTTTTTTCTCTTCGTGGCAAATATAATAAACAAATAGATGGAGTATAATCTCATTTTGTAATTTGTTTGGTTAAGAAAGATCTACTTGCAACATTGTCTCTTGATATTCTTTGTCTTTCTTGATGCTTATTGAATACGCAAAAATATCGAAATAAATACTATTGGTTATTTATTGAAAGATGTGGATACATAAACCGAAACTGTAGGAGGATTTTCTATTTGTCGATCAAACTTATAGCAATTTCGTTGAATATGGAGGCTGCGTATCAAAGAAAAATGAAGCAAGTTTTATAAATTTGCGTTTTATCATCGTAAAACGGGTTGCACTCAACCAATTTAGTTCCTAACGGCGCTGTAAAAATTAATCAGCAACACTTTTCGGAATAATTCAAGGAATTTGTACTATAATTTGTTTTCAATATCTATGAAACCCTGGATTTTTCATGACCACCCAGGTTCCTTCAAATAGAATATTGTGACCTGTTTCAAGATGATGTTCGGCTATCGCAGATTTTAATATGTGCCCTTATTTCAGACAACGTCTGTACGTTTTAAAGCAGGTTTCGATTGAATGACTTGTTTCGTCTATATATAGTAAACCGCAAGAGCAGGGGATTTTGCAGACACCTTTAGAGGATAGGGTCTGAACTTGATCCTTAGGAGAAGGGAGAATGTTGACAATTTTCGAAGGGAGGCTTAAACACTGCTTTGATGTTTTTGAAGAATTCTGCTGATACGTTCAGGAACACGGTGGATGAAAGGAAAACACGCTGTATCTTCAGGCTTTGTAATCTTGGAGTTTGTCTGCATGAGAGGCATGTCTTTATTGATGACTTCCTGATCTATTCCGATATTGGTAACCATTATTTTGGAGCGATGACTTAACATCGATGACATGCTGTAGTTATTTCTACAGGTTGTCTGGTTCAGAAGCAAATTTCGTCTTGTGATTTTCATAATAATTTTTTTTCTCTGAGTTCTTATACGTTTTGTATCTTAGTCTGTGGAATAAAGATTATTGTTTTTATTATAAACTCTGGTAACTGTATATTGGCAAACAAAAAAGCTTTGCTTAGGCTTTCGTTCAAAATTCCGAATAAAAGCCGGCTCCTCCGCCAAAAGTGAACTTCAAAATAAAAGGAACACCAGTGATCCGCTTGCAAGAAGAAAAACTGGCAAAGCAGGATTATAGCATTACTTAATTTGTTTCTATCCAACGGACGCCTACAGTCATTACATTAATGCGACACATTTTTTGTGCTGTCAACGAATACACTTTTTCCTTTCTCCTCCTTATCGAAATTATTAATTTCCCGAAACATTCATGAGGATTAAAATGCTTTTAATTTCATCTTACGCATTTTTCGTTTCCCATTCCAATTCGTTTCTCCGCTTCCGTTAGAGGACGCCCTTACGCTTTCGCGGTAATGGACCGAATCTAATTTCGAACGAAGGAGCTCTTCCAGCGGCAGTAGCGGCAGCGGTCGCCTACGCTCATTAAACGGCGAAAAGAGGAGTCAGGCGGCCCTCTACGTGTCCATTAGATCTTAGACGTTACAAATTATACAATTAAACGTATTTGCATCGTTTAAATTTACTAGGCGGAGGTTAATGAAAGGTCCCGCCATTAACCCGATATCCTTTCGTACGACCTATTGCAGCTGACTATTTCGTTCTTTGTCTTTTCGACGTTAGATCTCGCTCGCTCCTAGGTTGGGCCGCGCGGGCCATGAATAATGACCGCAAAAGGTCATCTTACAAGCAATTCGATCTCGATAAGTAAAACCGAAAAGATTAATTAATGTTAAATTGCGTTCGCGGTTTATGGGTTTAAGGTGGAGCGTTCAGATGATCTCAGGATAGGGGATAATTTAAGCTATTTTAGTACGGAATGGACGACGAAGTTGTGTTGTGTAAAATGCGATCAATCACCTCGAACAGAATTCTGTAACAGTTGACTTAATAATCCGTATCCATCTCCTTGTTTTCCCAGTACAAATTCGAAGTGACTGCAGTGTTGCTTATGATCATTAAAAGAATTTAGTTACATCTGTACTCATATGAATGTTTTTAATAATTTATACACTACACAGAGAAAAAGAAACTCTTGACTCAAACAGATGTAGGTGTTTGAAACTTTCTGTTTAACTCAACAACGGACACGCAGTATACATATGCGAGGCAGGCGCTATAAATTCTCGGTCTGACAGGCTTATACAGGTTCAAGTGTGTTCAAACTCCATCATGGTATTCATGCACATACGCGAGGTCTAGGCTATAATTATGACAGCTTAAAGAATAATATATAATAACAAAAGGAGCGCACACGTCTAATCACATAGAACAAGGTTTAGACGGGGTTTACAGTGGTTCATCTCCTTCGTATGTCACTGTAAAAAGTGGGCAAAATGTTTCCGCGAGGGGCAAGAATCCCTGAAGATGCTGAACGATCGGGTCGACCAATTGCCTCAACAAATTTCAATGATTGAAGATTTAGTGGTAGAAGATCGCCGTTTGAAAGTGAAGGAATTAGCAGTGATAGCAAACATATCCGAAACAAGTATACGCCGAATTCTTCATGACCATTTGGGTATGGATAAAGTTGGTGCAGGATGGGTATGGCGACTTCTTTTTGCTCTCCAACGTGAACGTCGAGTCGAATGTGCGCGGTCATTTTTAAACATGTGTTGAGACGACCCAAATCCGATTTTGGAGTCCATTCAGGGGATGAAACAATGGTTCTGTTTTGCGATCCTCTCTCGAAAAGGGAGTCCATGGAATGGCGGAGACCTTACGAATCTCGTCCCAGAAAGATGGAAGTCGGCACATATTATGCGTCCTTATTACATAACTTAAGGGACAGTATTCGTGCGGAACGTCTTGGAAAATCGACAAAAGTTGTGTGATTATTGCTTCCGTCCTTATTGCCGCCGTTTCACAAGCTGTAATATCTGTATCTTAAAGGCAAGGTGTACCGTACACAACCTGCAACAATCCATGAACTGAATGAGAACATTCAACAAGAAATCACTGCCATTCGTTAAGATTTGCTACACGGCGCATTCCAGAGTTTTCATTACAGGCTGTTAGAGTGTGAACGCCGAATGGGAGGACATCCTTCCGATGTCATCTTTAAAAAGTAAAGAGACACTTTTGGACATTTTGATTGTAAAAACATAAATGGCGTGCTGCATACATGCACTTTCGTTAATAAATTACTAGTTTTATGAATTTATTCGTGGAAATGACGTTATTTCAAAATTTCCCGTTCCCATGCGCCATCCAGTATACGTATTTTAAGTTAAACAAATATATTTCAAAATGAAAGAAATGAGTTTTTTTTTGTTTCAAAGGATTATATGTTTAAACCAAAGAAATTATATCCTTGAATCAAACAAATATATTGTAATGATATAAATTGTTGTCCTTTATTTACCAATGATTTTCTTCTATAATTTTACTAGTTCACCTATTGCAGATATATTTTTCGTCACTGTTTGGTGCACGCCGTTAGTTTTTATTTTGGTTGATGTTAGAAGTTGGAGGCGAAGTACCGTCAGTACTCCCTTTTGATGAAATTTTTAAACATAGATATTCAATCTGTACAGGTTTCTTTTAAAAGTTTTGCAGATATCTACTTTGGGTATCCTTTAATAACTAATTATTCACAATTTTTCTTGTTTTAAAAAAAAAAACTTCAACAACACTTACAGAGGAGACGTAAAGTTTACTATCGTTCAGCTTATATATCGCATTTCGTAAACATATTTCTGATGTAAATAAATATTTCTAAATTTCATCTTTAAAAGACGTTTAATATACAGTACTCACACATTTCAATTACATTATATGAATATGTATTATTCCGAAATTGTACTCATAATCTTCGAAATATCTCGTACGACGAAAGGATGGCACGACTGGCAGCAATTTCCTTTATAATGTCACACATATCGAGTATGTTTGATGTGTACTGAGTGGCCTAGCATACAGGCGTACAGACGAACCAATGCGTTGCCCTGGATATAAAACAAAAGAAGAACAGAAAGATGAAGATCGGGAACAAAGGTGAGAGATGTTGACGTTTCTTTTCTCCTAAGAAAGAATAAATCCTTATTTTTCTCATATAACTCAGTAAAATTGTAAATATCTTTGTATTATATTCAATAATAAAGTGTATCAGCGGAAGCCGAAGGCCAGTCCATCCCAAAGCCGAGCCACTGAGTACGATTTCAAAGGTTATAGACGTCGAATCTTCTTAATTTCTTCAAAATTAATTCTATCTTTCGATCTCATATTTAGTTTCGTTAGGTTTTCTGTAAAAACATTTCCTTTTGTAGAAAAAAAGCGGTATATATATATATTTTTTGTCAATATATTTGCTTTTTTCCATTTTACATTTGGTATTTTAATTTAGAAAACATTTTCACTTAATTCAAAACAAATAAGTCAACATTTTAATTCAAAGAATCCGGTTAAAAAATTTTAACGAGCCTGAGATTTTCCACCACAATATGTTTGCCGCCACTTAAACAAATGATTTCTGTTAAGGACTTAACATTGTTTTTTGTATTTTATAAATTTTTTACTACTATGTATTTTATCTTCGTTGCATTATTATTTTCATTTAGAATATTACTTTATTTTCATTTTTATATTTATTTATTTTCATTCTTATATTTATTTATTTTGCTCTCTTATATCCAATTTTATTTTAATATGTATGTACATTACGCATTGTATATGTATGCAAGTCAGCCATTCGCATTACGCTAGCTAAAACTGCCTAATTAGAAATCATTCACTGCAACGTCGTCGGATATGTAATGGGAGTTTTCTTGAAATTTAAGGTACACAAGCATAGGCAGTCGTCTCCCGCGCGACAGTCGAGGTATTAGCGATCGTGCACTCTCGGTCACCTTTCGTGCCTCGTCGTAACGTGTACAGTAACGTCGTCGTAAGATTATTAGAGATTTCTAAGTTTTTCTAGTTTTGGCGGGAATCGTCGAGGACGTTGTCTATACATTTATTTCTGGCGGAAGTCATTTGATACGTCGTCGGACCACACGTATAGATTTTTTTAATAAGTATAAATTCTCGATTTTCTATCATCGTACGTCGAGGCTACTGTGTCCATTGTCGTCTATACATATTTTTAGTCTTCAGTTAAGTTTGTGTCGGAAATTATTTTGGTGAGATTGTCGGCGCGCATGTATAGACCTCCTCTACAAGTACGATCACTCCGCTTCTTGCTGACGGTCGTTGCGGCCGCAGCACCCGTTGTCTTTTGTACGTTTGTTCGGTCCTTGTCGTATCGGGACTTAGAAATTTTTCATTTAGTTGCTCGTCGTAGCGGACGAGTGTCCCGGACCAGTTTTTTTATGTAATGTCGGCATCATCGCTCCGTTTTACTTGTCGGTGCACAGTTCGCACATTTGCTGGTTACTGGATTTTTCCCTTCTTTGGGGGCGCAGTAGTATAGAGCTAAAGATTGCACATAGCGTAATATTTCAAACGAGAACGCCTGGGTAGCTGTGACATTACTTTTGTATTGAGATCGGCTATTATCGCTACTGTCGCCCTCGACCAGGCGTTCAAGCTCTAAGAGATAGGGTGGGTTCCCCTATAAATGTGAATATAACAAACGTATTTGGTCAAGTACAAATACATGCCAATAATACAGGGCCAAGTCCCTTAGGCAAATTTAAAACAAAGGAAAGTATATTAGGCTCCCGGAAAGGGACATATAAATAAGCATAGCACCGAGGTGCGCTTATAAATTTAAGAAATAAATAGGGTTGGCTCTCTATAAAAGGTAGTGGTGCATGCAAACAGATAGAGGCATTAGTACATGCCTCTAACAAAAGCTTCAGCGGAAGCATATAAGAGTTTAACCTTTTAAACAGTATTAAGACATAGCGTTGCAACGTACATGCTGAGGCATTACTTTATGTTGCTACCAATGAAAATACATATACACATGCTAATGTACATTACATGTATAAGAGAGCTCGAATAACTGCAATTATTGCAAATATATATATCTTACGTACATCGTACATGTACATAGGCAAGAGTGGAAACCGTGTAACCATTTCATTTTTAAATATATTTTTTTGCGCATGCGCATTGAGTTTCACTGTACAACCTTTCCTCTAGTAAATAAGCGAACATACTCTACAAGTAAGTATTGGTCAAGTAATTTAGGAAATTACGAGCAGGCTACAGCGGCGTTGTTCTTCAAACCAGGAGAACGTAACAATTTCTTTGAATCAAGAACTTTCTTTCTCTGTGTAATACGTGGGTAAAGTAAAAAGACTGACAAAATCTTACAATATCTGAATTTCTTCGATAGATACTAGAACAAGCGGTTTCATGCGACGATTCTACACATCTTCAGGCTTAGGCTAGAATAGTAATTGGTGGTAAAGTTATTAAAAATATAGTAAAAAATTAATTGCTTATACTTGATATTCTAGAAGAGAATTATAGAGTAAAACAGACAACACTAAGAATAACGACACTATTAATATTCATTCTATTGAACTAACTTAAGTGTAAAAACTTCCTACTGAATCTTTTCTAATTATCCTATAAAAACTGATACATATACGCTCTCTCCGCAATTAATCTTAAAACAGGTACTGCGCATTTATAATTAACATTAACACACTATCATTGGCCTTCAACAAATAACTCTGTAAGGTATGCGTGCATGTTCTATTCAACTGGGAGGTGTGTACGTCTTTGCACCGCACTTTTTTTTTTCCTTCACTAAGATCGTAATTACCAAGATCGAAAGGTCTCTAATAATTGATTTCTTCGGCTAAGCGGAGACAATTAGATTTCACGCTTACTAACGCGGAAAAAATAATGGTAATTGTCAATTTTCTATATACATAGGTGTGCGCCGTTAACTTTGTGTGTCGAATATGAATTGGTAGCGTAAAGGTTCCTTATTAAATCCTTGTATTTCTTGTAGCTTGAGGTGTATATACACTACTACTGTTAAGTGAGATATTGTGCTTTGTCATTTGTTTTTTATATGTACTATTACTGCATGTAACTCATATTTCAACAATAAATATTTTCAAAATTTATTTTTATATTTCTATTGGACTATGAGATGTTGTTCCTTTTTTTTCCTTAAGATTCAGCTTTTTACCTGGCAGCAGACAGTTGATGATTGATTAAGTGAAAGATTGGCACTGTTTCAGCTTGTATATTAGTTTAACCATTTTAGGATGAAAAAGTTGAATATAGACAAAAAGATAAGAGCAGTAATGTCAGATTTTACTACTAGAATGTACCTTTCATTGGTTATAGTGTAGGATTTTTATAATTAAGAATTTTTGGGCTAATAATCAGATTAAGTTTATAGTAGAAAATTTAAAATATGTCTTAACAGTTAAGGCAAATATGCAAATCGTATTTTTTAAGCAACTTGAATTTACAAGTGGTTAAAGATGAGTTCCCATGCTTGCTCTGCATTTTATGTTGAAATTTGTAAACATGTAGATATGTTTGTTACAGTCAAAACTAGTGCACGCACTAATTATCCTTTGTGGTCACATTAATAATATTATAATAAATACTATTAAACTTAAGAAGCATTATCGATCCATGTACAAAAGAACAGGTTGTCTAAGCGATTTAAATGGGTTTAAGAGTATTAGAAGGAAACCAAAAGTTGAGTCTAAGCGGTTGTACAGGATACAGGTATATTCAAAACAATGAATTTTTTTTTTAACTAACGCCAAATATTGTTGGCAATTTCTGCATTCCCAGAAGAGTGGGGGAGGTATTTCTAACACTATAACGGATGATTACGGTCACACGTATGGCGATCCACCCTCTGTAGTGGACGCTTTTCGATAATTTTTCCAATCAGTATACCTTCCGTCTACATTAACTCCGATGCCTGCTGCTTCGATTTCTCCGGGTGCTGGTATGGCTGATCTCGTTTCTGTGACTGAGATAGATGTGCTTTATGCTCTTAAATCGTTAAAGCAGCAGCAGGTAGCGATAATATTTCGGCGGTCGTGGTTAGGGACTGTGCACATATTTTTGGTTCTCCTCTTTGCTACTTGTTTAGTCTTACAAGAAGACTCTTAGAGACTTAGAGGTCCATGTTAATCTCTATTTATTATTCTAAATGATATTAGAAAATTTCATTATTGATGTAAGATACATAAGTATTGTATTATATATATACATATACATATATACATGTATACATATATATATATATACATACATATGTATACATATATACATGTATACTTATATATATATATATATTATATATATATATAGATTTTGCTATCATACCTGCGCCAGGATAAAATTCTATCCTACCTAAAACACCCCTAAATCTTAGAGATAGCCATGTTTTTAGTAATTATAGATAAATAAATGTAATTTATGTATAGTTCCATCGTTTGTATACACCGAAAAAGTAAATAGTAACGGAGTTGTATATGTTAAAACAGCTACATAAATACGATACTTTCCTGCACCATTGCCTGTTCCTTACTTCCCTGAGCCAATTTATACAAATTTATGTTAAAAACCTATTTATCCTGAGCCATTGCGACGTTATCAGATTTTGTCTTTGCACATCAATTAAGTAGAGGAATGATATGAATAAAAGGGATGGTGGAAATGTTTATAGTTTTCAATGAAGTGATTTTTTTTACTTTTATTTATTAAATTGGAATATATTGTTATAACAAAATGAAGCCGCAAATTCAGCCCACTTTCAATTTTCCGGCGTATATGTTGTATTCTACTGCCTTAATTGATGCCCCTTTTCTTTAGCATCATTAAAACATCACGCCTTTGTTTTGGATTCTTCTATAGTAACACCCAACCGTTAAAACACATGTAATGTTTGAAATTGAATATCTGCGCTATACAGTGTTGCCACATTTTTTGGCTTAGGATTAGTAGCAATTCACTAATATACGATATACAAAAAAACTGCGAACAGCGTCATCTATCGAAATGCATCCAAACTCAATTTTAGTTATACAATACCAAACTGAACCATTTTAAAATTAATAGTGAGGCCCCCTACAGCACAGATCTGCAGTTTTTCATTAAAAAACAAACCTGAGCCAATATACTGATTCAGCTTTGTGACGATTCTCAGACTCAGCTTTGTATCAATACCATATATATATATATACATATATAGAAAAATGAGGAAGTGGGAGGTTGCTTTCGTAAACTTGGTATCGAGTTACACCATCGTTTAGGACATATAAAACAAATAAAATCTAACTTTTCTTTTCTTTTCTTTTTCTAAGTTATTAAGTGAAACAACGAAGTGGTCGACACCATGCCCCTCCCACTCTAACGGGCGATTGGGCTACTAAGATGGTTGCCGTTCGTCTTACACGAGATTGGTCTATAAAGCCACTAAGTTTCATTTAAATCGGTGAGACGGGTTTACCTACATTCCCTTGTTAGTCTTAAAACATCCACCTTCCCCTTTTGTATGGAAAAATTGATAGCTATTTACAAAAGCGACGGCAAGTGTGTTGTTTTCAATTACCGATCTATAGCGTTACTAAATAATTTTGCTAAAGTGTTTGAGAAATGCTTATATAATATATATTTATGATCAAGTTAGAGCCTGGATTTCCGGTAACCAGCACCGTTTTGTTACTCAGCAATCTACAGTAACTAATCTTGCTACTACTACTCAATATTTATGTGATGGTGTGGACGCTGGAAGGCAGGTGGATGTTGTATATACTAACCTAGCAAAAGCCTTTGATCGAATCGGTCACATCCTGCGTATTAATAAATTGGATAGTGTTGAGGTTCGTTTTCGCTTCTAGCTTTATTCTAATCGTATCTCTTTGATAGAAAACAGTTTATCGCATGTATGGGCTTGAATGTGATTATTTTACGCCTACCTCTGGAGCTTCTCAAGGGAGTAACTTAGGTCCACTTTCGTTCCTGATGGTTTGTGTTATTAATTGAGCTGTCCAAAGTTATTATATATAGATGACTTAAAATTATATATCACAATTAACAATTTTTAGGATTGCGGTTATTTGCAAAGCCAATGCCTGTGGTGTATTAACAACAAGCTAACCGTTAATAGGCCAGATCCCGCCTGTCTTTTTTCTTTTCTTTTTTCTTTTATTTTTATCTCCTTTCCCTCTTTTCTTTTCTTACTCTTTTTCACTTTTTTCTTCTTTTTTCTTTTTATTTCTTTGTTTTTCCTCTTCCTCTTATACCTTATCATGACACGGTTCAATCCCGGAAACAGTTCGTTTATTACTGACTCTGGCCGTGGAAGCCTACGTATTCATTTCAATACTTATATTCACTTATTATTCTGAATACATAAATGGCAACCCTCGTATGAGGAGTTGAAATTAAGTTCAACTTTGCGATATCTTACTTGAACATAAAACTTTTATATCTCTTATGATTTTGCTTGTCTAGTTTGATCTCCCTTCAATTATTTTGCTAGCCATTTTGTCCAAGACCTTCCGATCCATTTAGCTTTCATTTCCTAGATGAATTGAACGTTCATCTAACTATCTTAGAGGAAGTAAATTAGTTTTTGTATGAAGCGAAAACTTCCCTTAATAGTTCAACATTTTTTTTTTGGCATTTCCCTCACTCAGGGATGATGCATAGCATCGAAGCGTTGAGGTTATTCAATTACCTTCCCGATCTATAGTTTAAATAATTACACCTCCGCAGCGTGTGTAATCAGAACGCCGTGCAGTGTCGACATGCCGAAGAGAGAGAGGGAGTTTGAATTATTATGTCGCCCGGTAACTCGCAAATAATGAGCCGCCGACGGTTTTATGAATCCCCCACGGACCGGTATTAAATTCTGTAGGTGATGTATGAGAATAATTACATTCTACACGCACTTATTATAGAAAGAGAGAGATAGGGTGAGATATTTCGACGTAACGGAGGTATACGTACAAAAGGAAAGTTTGAAGAGAGACGCCCTAACGAACGGTAGGACAAAAAAAAATCCGGCGAGCGTGGTCTGGCTAAACTCTAAAGTATTCCTCCTACAACATGAATGGATGACTGGGATTGCCGTTACAATATTCCGGGGCTTCCAGTGAAGCGGAAAGTTATTGGCGGGCGCGATGATTTATGTGGCACAATATTTGCGTCTATTTTGCAGTAAACTTGCGTCTATTGACTGAGGTGGAAGGCATGGAGGCGATGTAAGTTCCAAAGTAATATAGTTTGTTGTTTTGAAACTTCTACACTTATACGGGGGCCATTCGGAAAGTGAAGAACGTTATTTTCTATATAAATTTTTATTATATATAAAATAGATTAGGTGTTGAAACATAAGTTGAGTTTTTAGTGAAGTGTTGTGGTTAGGGAGATAGTGCCATAGCATGTGCCAGTGTACCAATGCCACAGCGCTCGCGTTTAATGATATGCTTATTAATTAATGTTATGGTACCAAGAAAATAAAGCATAGTTATTTGTTAATATATTTTCATTATCAAACGTGTAACACTAACAATAGAACCTATTATGATATAAATGTCAATGGGAAAATATTTTTAAAAGGACTATCGCTTCAGATGCTATATATTATCACCGACATTTCTAAGATTTTCAGAAATTTTGCATAACTAGAGGAGGATAATATGTTATCCTCAATCTGCTTATGTTAGTAGTAAATGTCTTTTTGAAAGAATGTACGAGGACCATTCGGAAAGGAAACATATAGTTTTTTTTCATGGGCGGGGCTTTAACCCCAAAGAGCAAACTTAGCCAGTACCTCGCCTATTGTGCGCCCATGTAATTTTAGCTCACTCAACCGGGTTGTACTTCAGCAATAAAGACCATAATTCGCTCGAGTCAAGCTGAGCATCCCCAAGGTGAACCTGTCTTTCCCTGCAGACTGCAGGGCAGTCGACAAGAAGGTGCACAGGAGTTTCCTCTGCTCTCCCGCACTTTCTACATGAAAGGGAGTTTACTAGACCCATGCGATGCATGTGTTTATTCAGTGCGCAGCATCCAGTTAAGATCGCTGTAAGTGCTCTCAGTTTGGTCCTGCTTATGCCTTCTGCATACTCAGTTGCCGCTAAGTTATGGAACCACTTATTAACAGCTTCTTTAAGTTCATTATCATTTCAGTACTCAAAAAATCTTTCAATTTGGGGAATAAGTGAAAATCATGTGGCTAAGTTTGGACTGTATTGCGAATGTTGAAAAATTTTCCACCGAAACTGCTGAAGCAAGTCCCGTTTTACACTCGTTGCATGCGGATATGCATTATCGTGATGGACGATGACTCCACTGCCCAGCATTCCCCGCTGCTTGTTTTACATAGCACGGCGAAGTCGTTGAAGCTTCTGACAGTAGACCGCTGCATTTGTGGTCTTAGCTCTAGGCATGTAGTCGATGAATAGGACACCTTTACGATCCCTAAACACCGTTGCCATAATGTTTATGGTGTTCAAAATTTGTTTTGCTTTTTCCAGTTTTGTTGGGTATCACAGATGATGCCACTGCATTGATTGACGGTTTGCTTCTGGTGTGCAATGTGATATCCAAGTTTCGTCACCTGTAAGATTGTGATTCATCACCATCCTTGTCATAGCGACTGAGAAATGTCAATGCAGCTGCCATTCGTTTTGGTACACAATTTATTATAACCCAGATCTGCAATAACAATTCCGTACAACAGAGTTCTCGAAATTTCTGAAAAGAATGAATGCAGTTCACTGATTGTGAAATAACCGTTTTCTTGGATTTTTGTTTCAATCCTAGTTTTGAGTTCGTCCGTCACCACCAAGGGCCGACCCGAGGGATTTTCATCGTGACCTTTCCATTAAACATGATACACCACTCCCGAACTAACGCTTCGTTCATCATATTACCGTAAACCTCAGTTATCTGGCTATAAATTTCGATAGGTCAGACATTTTGCACGTCTAAGAAGCCACTTAAAACCGTATTGATTCTTGGCTACCAAAGTGAGTGGGAGGCTGTTACGAGTGAAGACAAAACTTGTAAATTCTGTCTTACTATTGAAGAATTGCTTCCTAGTTTCAAGCAGTGGAGGATTGTTTTTAGCGTGGACTCTACCGAAAGGTTAGTATACTTTGTATAAAGGTGTTAAAGTGCTTACAGGGAACGACCTCAAACCTAACTTTTGAAAATTGGAAATTTTCCATTCTGGCTATCACTTCTATTTTGAAATTGATTGAGCTTTTACAGGTGCTATCCTAGTAAGCTACCGTGATATCATAAAGTTTCTGAGACGAATTTAGCATTGAAATAGAAAATATACGTCCGAATTTAACTCAGGTTTTAAAAATTATTTTGACAGTGATATTGCCAGTCATAAATTATTGTGTTACTACTGAAAGCAGGTTTGAACATCGAATAAACTCAAATATGGTTTAGAATACAGTGCAAGAAGCGTACATGATTGAATCCTATTTTCGAACTGGAATGCGAATTATGGAATTTGAGTGCCAGTTTGCATATTTGGATGATTTTAGAGAGCATTTCCCAGAGTTAGCTGTAATTCCTAAAAAACATTTAAAGTTACCTTTCCAATTCTGTTAGCGTATTTCGTGAGACTCGTTTTATGGGCCATGAGTCACGTACTGGTAGACTAATTGTTCATTCGGAACAATTTATAAATGATGTTCGTCAATACATGGAAAATGAGCCCACAAAATCTTTGAAACGCTACTCTCAAGAGATTAAACTTTCTTGTGGAACATGTCAGAAAATTGTAAAGACAAATTTACAAATACATCCATATACGTTTCAATCACATCATGCTATTTTGCCAATAGACTACCCTGGACGTC
This sequence comes from Trypoxylus dichotomus, assembly GCA_023509865.1. Classification (NCBI taxonomy): domain Eukaryota; kingdom Metazoa; phylum Arthropoda; class Insecta; order Coleoptera; family Scarabaeidae; genus Trypoxylus; species Trypoxylus dichotomus. The sequence continues at coordinate 63,871,450 of CM042077.1, forward strand.
TTGCTTACTGCCAGTGGTTTGCTAATAATTTAAAGCAAGATGACATCTTGCTATATTTCCTTCATTATCTAATAATGTCTTCTTACAGCAGCGTCTTCAGTATATCATCTACCTTGATATTATTTCGTTTTCCATTTTCTTATTCAGCGCCTACACGTCACTTCCATAGCTAACACAGCTTTCAACAAAAGACTGGAACATCCGTGTTTTAGTTTTCTTCGAAATATTGTCATTCTACCACAGGGGTAGTTACGTAATTATAGTTTTTCCCTTTATTATTTTATTCTGTATGTCTACTTTATCTTCACCATCAGAAGTTTCTTAACTTAACTTCTAGATATTTGTACGTATTTGTCGTTTTTATCACTTCACTTTCTACCACTAACTGTTTCTCTTGTGAACCGATTACCATATACTGCGTCTTATTCATATTGATCCTCAAACCCCATCGTAATCGATGTCATATCCGTGCTCGGCTAATATAACTCGATTGACAGCGAACTTCGAACTATATATACGCTGTTCATCGAGAAGCACCCACATTGACGTACATTTCTTTCTCCAATACCTCAGTACCGTCTTCACACATATTTTAAGTAATATTGGTGATATGCAACATCCCTAATGCAATCCCTTATTTACAATGAATTCATCCGAGCAGCTGTTTCCGACTTTCACTCTATTTTTGTTATTTTTGTGTAGTTGTTTAATCGCCTTTACATAGTTTGTTTCTACTCTGTTGTCCTTCATTGCCTGCCATTAGTGATTTATGGAAACAGTGTCGTAAGGTTAAAACGCCTCATAAAAGGGGCAATAAGTAATCATCTAAAACTAGCTCCGCCACCAAACTTACTCCAATTTCAACGAACTAAATAATATTAGCCGTCATATCGCTTTTCTATCGTTAACTCAGCTAACTTCATGCGGAAACCGAGTCGTATACGTTACATTTTAATTGAAATTCGACGGTCGAGGGGACTGGATGCGATTTTATCACCGCTTCCATATTTAAATGCATCCAAATCTAATGGAATCGAGGACGTACAATCAGTTAGGTTTTATCGAAATATTAATTCCGTATCGAAGAGGGATAGACGCGAATATTATATCGCGCTATAATATATGCGCGTCCGATTTCATCATCATTTTGTGCACGTAATATATTACGCGCAAGATAAACATAAACGAACCGAACGAGATGAAAATTCTAAAACGATATTGACGGATGTACGGATGGAAAATTCGATTTGGCGTTGTGATTCGTCAAATCCGGCGTATTTTTAATATTCGTATCGAAATCGTACATATCGGAGTGTGAGGGGGTAGGGAGGGGTGGTTACATGTTGAATAAATTAATAAATATCCCTAGTAGAATCTATCGGTGGTGAATTGAAGGCACAAATACAAACGTTAGTAAGAGAGAGGTATATTCGCTTGCTTTAAAGTCCTATCATTATAATCCTAATTAGAAAAGTAGATATTCGTTTAGAGAGTAAGATTCCAAATTAACTAAAAATGCGTATTGTAATGAGACTTTTGAGACGCCTGTTCTTCTCAAGAGCATGCTCATCTTTTTTATTGAATTTTGCTAAATGATGTATCCGTCTGTATTATCTAGAAAATTCCCTTTCTTGTCAAAAAAAAAGGAGTCCCTTAAACAATAGGAGACGAGAATAATAAAATTATACTATCAAAAGTCTATATCACAAAAGCCAATATAATTAATGTAAAATTTTATACAAATATATTTAACACAAACGCATATTCACACTGCACTTGGCGAAGATCACATCCAAGGCCTACATCTCCATCTCTGGAAACACATAAGAGATGTTTTCATTGCCATGATGACCCCACTGCAGTCATTCGTCGCAAAACATCCGGATGCAGTGGCGGTTTATGAGCGTGAGCGACAATCGACACGCGGGACAATTGACTAACAGCGTCGGTATTAAAAATCTGAGCATCAACAGAGTTTGTGAGCTCCGTATTTAGCGAATTTCGTATATTATTGTGAGGAAAATTCCTCAGAAAGTTTTATAAAGTTGTAGTGGATTTGTCACCACATTTAAGTAATCGTATATCGAGTGAAGCACCGCTGATCCAGCAGATCAACGTCGGCGTGACCTTAGACCTTCTGTCGTCAGAGCGAAGATTGGGAGTTGCACCGTCCTACAAAACCAAAGTGCGTGTATGAGTAAAGAAAGTAAAGGACTTAGTCCTTAATAACATCATTTATTATTTAAAATAAAGATTTTATTAGCTAGCTAGGGATTGCGATAGGTATTTTGTCGAACACATTCCCGATGTAAGTGATATATTCTAAATTTGTCAATATACTGCTAATTTCTTTGTTTCAATCTAATCCACTTATCATACAATTCATTTAATTTCATTAACGTTTTCTCAATTCCATTTTAAAAGACAAAATCCCCAATCAAAGAACTCACTACGTAGTTTTTTTCGAACCCTGGGAGAAAAAATTACTATAATATATTTTTCTCTTGAAGATGGCAAATGTTTCAGTAGTAGTAAAAGTGGGCAAATTATTATAAAGTTTCGAAACCTTCCCAATAAATAACAGCTATGAACAGGAAAATTATGATTTAAGTTTCAAGTTAGGATGTTATACGAGGGTTGCTATTCATGTATCCAGAAGAATAAATAAAAATAAATATTTGTCATTGTAGGTGGTTTTATTGCTTTTCAAAATATTTTCCGCGATGACCAATACACTTTTGCATACGTTTTAACCAGTTTCCATAGCACTTTCTCCATTCCAATTAAAGTATCTCCAAGACATGCATTTCAAATGCATCAACAGTTTATTCTAGCGTCGAAAATCGTTGACCACGTAATTTATGCATCACGGATGGCAATAAAAAGGAATCCTTAGGTGCCAAATCAGGACTGTATGGCGGATGACCCATCAATTCAATGTTTTGACCGGTAAAATACTGAGTTGTTTGGATCGATATGTGAGAGCTAGCGTTGTAATAGCGAAATATGATCCTATGTAGCTAGTTGCTTTTTCCTATTACTTTAAAGACTCCTAGCAAACAAATGGTGTATACTATTCAGAATTGACTGTTTTATGATGCTCTGGTGACACTGTAGCCCGTTCATTCCCAAAAAAAAAAAACCACGATTCTATTTTTTGAGTATTCCTTTGCACCAAACTACACGAGCCTTTTTTCTTGAGCGATTGTCAAATTATACGGAACCCCATACACACAATATTTTTTCACAGCTAAAAGTTCGTGTATAATCTTCTGTATGCCTATTATGCTAATGCCCAGGGCTGCCTCACTCTCACGGCACGTCACATGACGATCTTACTTTATCACTTCGCGCACAGCATCGATGTTTTCTGGCACAACAATCGGTTTTGGACGATATTCTTTAAATTCGTCGCTGCGCAAACAACGGCCATGACTGAGTTCACTAAAGCAGTGATATACAGTGGTTTTAGATGATGCTTCATCTCCAGAAGTTGAATTGAGTTGATTGATTCACTGCTGTTGAGATAATTCACATCAAAAGTCGTAATAAGTTAAAAATGCGAAAATTCGCGTAAGTTAATCTACAGAAACCAGGCCAACGACAGCATTACACGGAGTAATTGGAGGACCCCGAAAAGCTTCCACTAAGTATTGCGGTAATCGTCCTTCATAGCCTCAGAAATACCTCCCCCATGTCCTCGAGAATCCACAAACTGCCAAAAATGCCTAGGATTGGTTGAAATAGAGAATTCGGTGTTTTGAATAAAATTGTTGTATAACCGCTTAGAATTTACTTTCAGTTTCCTTCTCATACTTTTGAAAGCATTTAAATCGCTTAACCAACTTGTTCTTTTATACATCAATCGATAATGGTTTTTAAGTTCAATGTTAACGACAAAGTATAATTAGTATGCAAACCGGTTTTTACTAGTATAAATATATACATCTTACATACAATGGGAAACAAGCATCACACTAGTATAATTGCAAATAAATGTCCAATCTGCAGTTAATAAAGAATTATACAAAATAGGTCTGCACGCTTAAAATTATATACTCTTTTATCTTTATTATCACACATAAGGCGAAGTCGTGAAGATGGAATTGATAGACACAGTGCTAGAGAGGGGTGATTGCCGTATTCGGTCACTAGTGGAAACATCTCTTTGTCAAACAGTCAAACAGTGTGAACTTTGGTAACAACTAAAAGAAAAAGTTAGTAAGAGTACTTGCAATATTTCTTACAGCTTTTGGTTAATTCAAAGGGGTCGCAGTAAGCTCCACCCCATACAAATTTGACAGTGAGAGTCCATGTGCTTTTGAAACGTTGCTTTTCGAATAAATTATTGGGTTCTGTGAATTATACTATCACACCTTGCAATCGTTGTGAGCTTTCGTTTATTTTCTTCAGCTCTAAAGAACTTAAAAGTTTGGCGCGCAGTTTTAGGATTTTCTTGTTTTTACCCAACATTTTGGTTGAGGTTAAGGGCGATGGCCATTGTGGACACCTCTAATCCTTGAGATATCAATTAGATCTCATCTTCACGAATTCTTTGGTTTCTCGCGCATGCGGTCGCAATTTTTGTTTTATAGTTAACTTATTCAATTATCTTTTGTTCTTAACTTCAAGCTTTGTAGTTGGGATATTTAGGTTGTTATATTAGAGAAAACGATAAGTTTTCCTTAATTATTTTGTTGTTAGTTACGTTTCGTTGGTGTGGTGGCCAACTTAATCAAGTTCTTTTTCAACTTCTTTTCCTTTCCTTTTTTCTCGTCATCTACTGCTCTTGTTTCATGCTTGTTGGTCTCGCCAAGAGTTCATGTTAGAAATTATGGTTACTAAATCTTACCTCATGCTTAAAAATATATATGCAATAGTATACATCAGGCCACTGTCGTACAGGACACACAAGTAGAAAATTAAAGAAAAATACAACTGACTTATCTTTTATTAAATAAAGGGAAATGTTTCTGTTTTCCATTAAACTCTCTAGAACAAAGAAAGCTGCAAATTGGTTATTTAAAGTTTTTGGCGGAAATCAAATATTCTTAAGTGGACTTCCACAAAGGAATACTATGTAAAACACTTATCCTTCTAGAAACATCCACTTGCCGACCTTAAATTACCAAAACTCCACTCATCCCGACCCAAAAGCAACGTTTACAATCGAACAAAAGCGTTTTCCTCCAAACAACATTTTCTTCGAAGTTAACGAACGTCCGTCCTTCTCTCCTTGTATGCGGAACATTACTTAAACTTTTTAAAATGTCGAAATCCCACCGTAAAAACGTAAAGCATCACTTCCCTGTAATTTTCCGTTTTAATTAAAAGAAGCAACAAAGACGCGACAGCAGGAGAAGGAGACGCGAACAACGAAGAAGTAGAAAATTGTATATGTTTTGTTATTTACGCTACGTTAGACGCAAGACGGGCGAACGACAGGGGAAAAATGAAAGAAAACGGCAAGGAAACGAGCCGTAATACGGCGAAGGGTAGGACCGGTTCGGAATTTTACAAAAGGAAGAAAGGGAGAGAGAGAGAGAGAAAGAGAGCTCTAGCGAATGCCACCAGTGATAGATCTTTGTCCTTTTCGAGAAGGTTCCGAGTACCGTGACGGTTCGGGTTGTACTTTTTAATGTTTCGTCGTGTATATTCTTTTATTTTCGTGCGCTGCCGTATCGCAGTCATTAATTACATTGGATGTTAATTAAGGGGAGAGAAGAAGATAAAACAAGCAAGCGAGGCGACTGAACGAAGAGATAAACATTGAGAAAAATGCTCGTTCCGATGTTGTTAAAGGATTGTATCCTTCGATTTTTTTTTCCGATGAATATGAGGGATGAGAGACCAATTCGTAGCGCAATTCATTCAATTTGGACACGATGATGCGGGATGAATGAGCCGGTGCATTGTCGTGGTGGAAAGGCACTTTCTTTCGCTGCAAACGAGGCCGTCTCTCCTTCAATACTGCATCGAATCGGGCCAATAGGTCGCCGTAGTATTACCCCGTGATCGCCGTTTCCTTCTGCAGATAGTCGATGAGGATCACACCTTAGGCATCCCAAAAAATGGTTGCCGTGACCTTTCCGGCCGATGGAACGGTCTTTGCTTCCTTCGCAGCCGATTCGGGCGGAAAAGTCCACTGCTTCGAATGTTACTTGGTCTCCGGTATGTGGTGGTGGATCCAAGTCTCATCCACGGTTACGAAACGCATGAAGAAATCCCTTGGATTGCGTTGGATTCTGGCCAGACACTCCTCCAAAACGGTCACCCGATTTCGTTTTTGCTTCGGTGTGAGCAAACGCGGTACCTATCGCGCAGGAAGCGCTGGGATCTCTCATAAGGAATAAAATCAGAGATGTATAAGATGTCGAAACTAATATCAACAGGGACCCTAAGTTGTTTTGGCGCTTCGTTAAGAACAAAAACACTTCCTCCAGAACTCCTGGAAGTATGCAACATGACGACAAAGAATTTACTTAGCTAAACGAAATCGTGGATGTGTTTTCCAGTGTCTTCACGAGTTAAACCGTGTTCAACGTGTATTTTTTAACCTTTCTCAATTATAATGACATTTGTATTCATGCCTTGTCTGAATTAGATGTGGAGAAGAGTGGACATTTTTTTTTGAATTAATTGTTTGTCGATGGGGGGAAGCTTGAAGTTTTTTATATATATTGTCGACTTCAACTCTGCCGTTTTTCTTATCGGCGCATACTTTACACGTATGGTGGTTGGTGGTTATCTCCCTTCTTCGGGGCGTAGTAGCAGGAAGCTTTATACATATTTGTATATATCATATGATTTTGTGATGAGAACGTCTAGGTAGTCGCAAGTATTATTGCATAGGCAAGAATTTTATAAGGCAGGCACAAGCAAGTATTGGTCACGAAATGTACGAGCAGGCTAGAGCGATCACTGTTTTTCAAAACCGGAAAATGTAACAACGGCTGCTGCTAATTTCCCTTCAATTGAAATAAGGTCTGTATTGAGTGAGTTTGTTAGACACATACAATAAACGGCATCGAAAGAATACATAAAAAGTTACGCATTAAAATCAATAAAAGATGATAAAGGATTGTTACTATAATCAGTTCTAGCATACGAGGGTGGCGGTTAAATGCAACATCTTGTATATACCACATTCACGTGTCCTGAAGGACCTTTCGGTAAGGTATAATACTTGCGTTTAAACTTTTGTTCTATCCATTTGCGTTCAAGTATTAAATCAAGAAGACTGAAAATCTGTGAATTTTCAAAGGGGTGTTTCACCCCCTCAAAGGGAGTTTCAGCACAAACAAGCAATCTTTAGTTCCAAATCTCAAGATACTCTACTTACTTACCAAGTTTCATTAATATCTGAAGTTGACACCCGAAAACCTCTTCTTGTGAGCTGAAATGCGACCCATTTAGGATCTAATTGCTTTGTTGTGGGAAGCATCGGGTATTATTTTAAAACTAAAAATAAAGCTTTGATTTATCTCTTCCTTGGCCAATCAAATTAGGAAAGGAGCGGCTACCAGGCTTTATGCATTCTTTACATCAACGAAAGTAAATGTTTACTATTTTTATAGAGAAAATAAGAGAATTTCGGGATGATTTTGGCACACAATTTTTTGGACTCTAAATAACAGAGGAAGTCGTCGACCGTCCAGCTTTTCACGCCACTGCGTTCTTCATGGTTGTCACTAATTCACTTAAATTATCTCCATGAATAATCCTCAGCATTTCATAAATGCTCTAAGAATTCTTCCCAAGCCTTACCAAAGAGTTATTACCAATTACGTAAATCCAATCTAGTTAACGTAATTTTAATGTTAAACATTGTTATTTCGGTACTCTATGTAACGTATCTTCATCTCCACGGTATCGCAGTCATCGTCAATAATTCACCTAAGGCATCGACACGGCAATAACATCGATTGTCCACGCTCGTCGCGCTACAAACGCATTCTCGAGATATTTAGAGAAACAGTTCAATGACGATTCGGAATGTTTTGCCTTCCAGCTGGTATCCAACCGTAAACCATCGCCAAGCGACGACATTTGTTCGCGTTGGCTGGCTGTCGTAGAGTAAAGGCACGATAGGCACGACTTTTGTTGTCGCAGATGAAGATGGTATACGAGGATCGACGGCTGCAACTATCAAGGACCTGAGAGTTGGAAGGTATTCGCGTGAAGAGGTGTGACAAGGCACGACGAGGCCGTCACTCGCGATAAGTAATTGAATGAATGTATAAAGTATATGAAGCGTGAGTGCGTGCTAACTATTATTACAATGATATCGTATTTTTCTCGCTCTATTGTCGTGGTTGTCTGTTTTTATTTCTACGACGGTATTTATTTCGTTACCCTACTTGTCTTGTAAAGTTGAAGGTCTTTATGTTGCGAAGGTATTTAGTTGGAAAAGAACAAAGACCAAAGGCTGTGCGTTTTGTAATCTGATGGAAAAGGATGCTGTCATCTTTACTTATTTGATATCTTAGTCATTCACATATGGAATGGTTGTGGGGAATAACTATAGCTGCCATTTTTTTATAAATAAATACGTTGGGCAACGTGATTCTGTACTTTAGAAATAGATTACGTTAAGTCCAAATGTCGATACTTGAGATTGTATTGCAATGGGATTTTTGTGTTACCTATTTTCTATTAAAAATATGTTCCATTTCATTTTCGTGCTTAATTTCATAATTACAGTTTTTTTTTAATGAATTTACTGTTGCAGACGAAATGTCCTGGAATTCCCTCTCGTTTTGTTAGCATATTACAAGAGAAGTATTTGCTGTAGATTTTCCTTCCAATAGTCTCAGTATTTGGAAAAAGGAAAATCTCCTTAATGAATAGGAGAGGAGGAATTAGAAACTTTTCTGATGTAAAGATTGTAATCATCATCTCCAAGTTTGACATCATATAAAGAATATGATGATAACTATTGATCAAATACGAGGTATGTCTTAGCATTAATGAATACAATCTAATATTTTCCTCTACAAGGTATGCTTTTTAGAATAACTTCAATTTCTCCAGCGAGTCTTCAATTCCTGGTAACAATTCTAGAAGTCTTGTGCTGTTACACTGTTTAGAACCTGTGTCGTGACTCTTTGGATGCTGTTTATTGTTCCGTAATGGAAACCTTTCAATTTTCGCTTAAGCGTTGGAAGAAGTAAGTAATCACATGGCGCCATGTTTGGACTCAAGCACAGGTGAGGAGTGCTGGAATATCCTTCTCTGCTAAGAAGTTTTTGGGATTTGCGCGGGTATGCAGTATGCCATTCCTCACTTTATAACTTTCTTTCGGGATTGTATTCAAATACCCCCGAATGATTCGGCACCTCATTATCACTCTGTGTATGAGGTTCGGTTGCTAAGCGATGCAGCAGTGGTTGTCCTTCAGGTAAGTTCTTGGGCACCAGCAGAATTTTTTCACGTGTTTAATTCCTTCATCACAATTTAATGAACAGTATCCTCACTTCTTTCGACCACCGATGCAATCATCGTGAGTGTCAACCGTCTGCCTCGTGCTAACACAGAACGCACCTTCGTCATGCTTTAATCGATTTTGAAATGGCACCAAATGTACAGCTCCAAAAAAACGCCGGATATGAAGATGAAATTTCAACAGATGAAATCAAAAAGTTACTGTAGTTACTGTATCCTATTGTGGTATCCTAAAAGGCGTCACAAAGAAGCAGACAAGCAAGTCTCCCATCAAAATTTAGCTACTTATGTCTCGCTAAGGCAAATTTATAAGACGAGAATCTTATAAATTCGAGACCGAAGCATAATCGTCGCCGAAATCTAGGCCAACAACATCGCGCGAGAGATAAACAGCGATTTCTCGAGGAAAGTCGTAGAATCGTGTGCGCGCACGTAAAAATGCCGAATTTACGTCAGAAATACCGACTTCGACGTATTTCCACTTCGCCCATAAGAAATGTGATGAGCAAAGACGACGGGGTCTGCCTTACATCCCGAAATTTACGGCCAGCGCCTCCGGAGTTCGCGTCAAAAATACAATAAATTCTAACAAAGATAGAGCACGTTGCCTCGCAATTTCTTTCCAGCAGCCCCACCATTCTCGATCGGTATATCTCTAAGTTTCGATATAAATTTGCAAAAGTATGATTTGTCAATTTTGTATCTCGAATGGGAGCTGTAACATATACATACTGTATACACACTAATTATAACGGAATTCTTTCCAGGTTTTAGAGGACAAGGTTAGAGAAGTAATATGTATATTGTGTATTTAAATTTATGAGCAAAGAAGGGTTTGACGATGCACTGACCATTTCTTTAAGAAAGATAAAGTATTCCTATTAGATTAAACAATGTATAACAATAAGGTAATAAACATCCACAGATGTTATTTTATTTTGTTGTTTAGATACAAGAACGTGTGTCATCCGCATGGGGTATTAGTATCTGGACAGTTAGAAAAATTACAAATGAGGGAGAACAAACAGAATTTGGACTTGTTAAAAGCTTCGAAACACCAAATAAGAAACGGACACGAAAAAGGACGTAAAATAACTTAGATGATTGTGATGAAAGCACTTTATGAATGAAATGTATCCATAAGAAGCTTGTGAACGATACAGGGTATGAAGGATCTCCCGAAACTTTAAGAAAAATTATGCAGAAAATGAAGACAAATAGAAAACTGTTGGATGAACGTCACAACATCTGCAATTTAAGAAGCAGTCTTTTGACAAACATCGAGCAGTATAGAGAGTAAAAGCGTCCTATTATATACAAGGATGAAACATATCTACACTCATTACATACCCATAATAACAGTTGGGAATGATGGTTCTAAAGGAGGTTTGCTTAAACTAACAGCTAAAGGGGATCATTTAATTATTGTTCACACTGGCAGGGTTTTGTTCCTGGTATCCTATCTTCGGTGAAGTTAAATCAAAAAGGAGAGTGGACTATCATGACGAGATGAATTTTGAAAACTATAAAAAGTTAATAGCTAATTTATGCGAAAGTGTTATTATGATTGACAACGCTCCTTACCATAATAGAGAAATTGAAAAAGGTCCCACGTTTACATGGAGAAAAGAAGACATGAAAGCGCGGTTACGTCTAAGACACATACAGTATGATGAACACACGACAAAGATAGAGCTGTACAATATAATTAAAATGTGCAAACTACGATTGGAGAGGTATGAAATAAACGCAATCTTTAAGAAGTATAACCATGATGCGATTAGATTATTACTCTTATAACGCTGACCTTAACCCAATTGAAATGGTGTGGGCAAGTATGAAGCAGTATGTCCTATAATCCTATTTAGATACCTGTTAAGACCACAAATATATTTTCAATCTATTTATCAATGTTTCACTGTCAAAAGATTTGGTGATTTTATGATCAGATTAGTCAGTTAATTGGACGTTCATCGGACGTAGATTTGTAAAATCAAAACAGCTACAACTTCTGTAGTTTTTACCTTAATTAAACGAATGTCGGGCTAGCCAACTATCCGAAGAAACAACTTCATTAAATTTTGTTTTCATTTCGCTATAAGTAATTGTTTCAGTTAGCAAAAGCACTTGAATTTATTTTCAATCTTTTGGAATGGCGTCTTGGTATATTAGTTGATGGCAAGACAAAGTTATCTGACATAATGTTATTAAATTAGATTATTTCCCTGTTATTCGAGATGGAAATAAAGCGAAAAATTTCATCCCCTTCCAATTATCCTCGCACAACGTGGCAATATCTTCCAGTAATGACCGTAGCGTATTGCGTGATACCAACTTCATCTCGCGATATGAAAAATATCACACGATGACGACCACGGGGACCCACCGCCATCCAAGGGTAAGATTTTAAAGACACCCTTGAGAATCGCCGCCGACAATACGCGTACGACGTCCATTAGAATTGCAAATAGAGTGAAGACATATTTATGCGGCGTGCAATGGTGCGGTCTGTCCCGCCCCCGTTTTCGCACACTCGCCTCCCCTCCCCCGCCGCAACGGCATAGCGGATATAATCCTTTTGTCATCGCTCGACGCTTGCCGTGATAAATTTAAATCTCATTTAAAGTTGTGAATGGGAACAGTTGAATTCGCGAGAGAAGTTTACTAGTAATACAATTTCTCTTTTCGTGCCGAGTAAGCGAAGAGAGAAGAACGTCTTAGCTAGGCTAAACGCGCTGACGCGGCGCAATTACGAGGGTGCGGGATGAGGATAAGCGCTAGGGGGGGAAGGGGACTGTGTAAAAGCAGCCCGGAAGTCGACACGATGCTTATTAATGAGCAACGAGCGTTGCGTATTTCGGAACATGTGCTAAAGGAAAAAAGGAACAATTCCTAAGCATAAACAGTTTAATATAGTTTCTGTCTTTGTTTAATATGTCCTACTGCGATGTAAAACTTGTTTACTTGCTTTAATAGAACTAATTCTTTATCATTTTCATTCGCTCATCGATGTCCATTATTGCTATAGAAGTTCATAAAAGCTTGAAGACTAATTTGCCATTGATACTAGACGCACTATAGTCTGCGACAAAAGTATAGGACACTACATTTATTAAAGGAATTTGTTAAGCATCTCAAATTTTGATATTATTTCTATATATGATAAACAAATTTCACAATTTCTATCACTCATCATCATATTTGGGACAAAATGCGCGATATAAGGATAATTTGGGTTTATTGACGAAATAAAGTTGCGCCAAAAGTATAGGACACGATTTATTTAAACTTTATAAACTTGTAAAATAATAATTTACTTTATAAATAATTTCTAATAGTGCATTGGACCACCTCGCTTCTCTACTACTTTAAACATTGTCTTCGGTAAATTATCAAACAACTTTTGTATAAGTTTTAGCTACATGGGTTCCCATTCCACTAAAATACTGGTTGTTAATTCCTGACTTGAATTGAATTGTGTTCCGCTGCTGCATACACGACGTGCTAAGATACTCTAAGCACTTCCGATTATATTCAGGTCAGGCGAACGGGCTGGCAACTCAAGAACAGATACATCCCTTCGTCCAAAATAATCTTTTGCAATCTGAGAACGGTGAACAGCAGCGTCATCTTGCTTTAACACAAAGTACCAGCGTGCAAATTTGTTCAGCATCGTTTTCGTTATAGACTTCACAGATTGTGGTTTGCACTTGCTGCTTGTGCTATTTGCTTAGCAGTCTTTGCTGATGTACATTTTAAAATTACACGATATCGACGTTCTGTTATCACTTTGGCCCCGCCGCTTCCATAATTTGCGTCTTTATATAAGAAACTGTGAATTACATGACGGCTTCTGTACAAATTTGCTGGTATCCTTGCAACTGATCAATTCTTGTCGCATGATTTTACACAAACTCGAATGCAAAGTTGTGTCACATGTCGCAGCTGTCTATGTTGTCAACGTGAGTTACGGACAATAAGGGCCTAAGTGTGTAGTGGAAGGTAATGGTAGCATATCGGCGTGTGAAGGAAATCACTTTGTACTTATTGATATTAAAGGTTAGATTATTCGATGTGTACCATCAGATATGTTTATAAGATAGACCTGTAGCAAATTACAATCCCCAAAACCAGGCACTTCACACAAAAGTTTCAAGTTATCATAAAAAAAGTATGAGGTGAGATATGGGTTGTTATATCATTTACAAATAAAATGAGTATTAAAATCCCCACGGTTAGACCTCTGGGGAACTCCTGAAGAAAGAATAATTTCGCAAGAACTAAATCCGTTATAGAAAACATACTAAACAGATACTATTAAAACCATTTTATCAGAGAATTACTAAATTCAACTTATAGGCAAGTAAAGAATGATAGGGACGATCAAAAGGTTTATCAAAATTGGTATATAGAACATCAACCTGGCTACGTGAATCTAGGGAACGAGACGAGAACTGTGTAAATTGACATAAGTTAGTCACTATTGAGAAGATAAAATGCTGTTTTTCATGCAAGAATAAATAGCAGAGTATAGGCAATATTCAAAGTTTGACCAAATCAGCAGAACCACCAGTTTTGAATATTGGTACAATGCGAGCAAGCTTCTATTTTTCCGGGAACAGCGAGGTTTTCAAGGCTAAAGAGCAGGTTCTGGACAAAGGATTTACCAACACATATTTGCAATCTTTAATGAAAAGTGAGGGAATTTGGACATGATCAGAACTACGATTATTGATGAAATGCAGGATAAAATTGAAGGGAAAATTGAGTAATGCTAATGCAGAACTTAGTATTACATGCGTTTTGTGGGTTGCTGGCAGATGATGGATAGGTCAAAACACTATCATCCATCAATAATTTGTTGAGGGTTACTGTAGCTGACGTTGTTGAGCACTGTATTACCAGGAATGCGACTCCTTCGTTTCTTTTCTCGGACAAAAGACCAGAAATTAATTTGTCAATAATGTTATGCTGCACATTGTATAATCCTTAAAAAATATTTCATACTAGCGGAATTGTTTCCGGTTTAGTGTATGTAGAGATCGGAGGTAATATTTCAAGGTAACGTTCTCCAACCCAAAGGCCTCTTATTTTTCTTCAAGATACTTTACACATAGATTTGTTAACAATACTGTGAGCTTTTAAAAAATATAAAACTGTTGTATTGGTTTTTTCTTTCCATAGAGACCAACAATTTGCAGCAACGAACAGCGAATTTCAATTTGACGTGATTTCAAAAACAATTTCCGTCTTCAACGTTTTTAATCCGTCCTCTTACCTAATTTTTCGTAACTCCTTTTCTCATTTCCGTTACTTTTCTCCGTTTAATAAGTACGAATCGGACGGTAGCGAAAAAAAGGGGAGGAAAATCGAGCAAGGCGAAACGTAACGGCAAGAAAAAAAAAAGAGGAAGCAACGAAACGAATTAAGCGTGTTGGTCGGTCGCAATAATAAAAAAAGCGGTCCTAATTCCATTATAGTCGTGCTTCACAATAAAATTCAATTTGCACTCTAAATGACAGTAAATAATCAAATCAGTTATTTCCTTGCTCGGACGAGCAATTACTTATTTGCGCTGTTTTGCGGGGGATTAAACGCATTAGATGGCGGCGGCGGACGCTGTTGGATGTCGCGGTCGGGATTCGTCAAGGAAAAAAAGGGGGAATGAAAAACGCGCCGAGAAAGGAAGAATACTGATTATAATTTGTGTCTGTTAAGGATATTTCTCAACTGGAAATTAGTAAGTGGAATTAATGGACTGCAAAAGCTTACTTTTTGGAAGATCGGTACAATTATGGTAATTATATCAATTTTATAGAAGCTATAACATTAATAATATCAAAGTAGGTACAGCGCGCCTACATATGGGCTGAAAAGTCCCGGGCCTAACACATAGATGACGCTAGTTTTATTGCAGTCACCTTTCTCTCAGTTAGTACTAACCTTCAAAAGAAAACTGTTTAAATTTCATGATATTCTATTCATTAGTTATTGCGCTAAGAGTCACGCTACTTTTGTTATTCTCAAAACAATGGATTAAAAACAATTTCGTGTTTTAATTTTACACTGCTTCTTGATGGGAAAAAATACCGTTCAAGCGAAGCAATTGAAAATTGTTATGGGGATTCCGCTCCATCAGAAACAACAATAAAACGTTGGTTTGCTGACTTCAAACGTGGTCGTAGAGACACCGATGATGCAGAACGCAGTGGATGTCCAGAGACGGTAACACCAGGAAACATCAAAAAAATCCACAAAATCGTTTTGAATGATCGAAAAGTGAAGTTGCGTGAATTAACTGACATTGTAAAGATAATAAAAGAACGTATTGGCGTTATATTGCATGAGCATTTGACTATGAGAAAGCTCTGTTCAAAGTGGGTGCCGCGTTTGCTCACTGTTGACCAAAAACAATAACGTGTTGATGATTCTGAGCAGTGTTTGGAGATGTTTAAACGTAACAAACCAGAATTTTTGCGTCTATATGTGACAATGGATGAAACATGGATCCATCACTTCACTTCGGAATCAAAACGATCGTCATCTGAGTGGACTGTGTGAGTGGACAGCAACTGGTGAACCTCGTCCAAAGTGCCCGAAAGCACAACAATCGGCTGGAAAGGTTATGGCCTCGGTATTTTGGGATGTGCATGGTGTAATATTCATCGACTGAGAAAGGAAATACCATCAACAGTGAATATTATATAGCGTTATTGGAGCATTTGAAAGCCGAAATTGCAAAGAAACGACCGCATATGGCAAAGAAAAAAATGTTGTTTCATCAAGACAACGCACCGTGTCACAAGTCAATCAAAACAATGGCAAAACTACATGAGTTGAACTTCGAATTGCTCCCACATCCACCGTATTCGCCAGATTTGGCTCCCACCGACTACTGGCTGTTCGCAGACGTCAAAAAAATGCTCGCCGGTAAGAAATTTCGCACGAATAAGGAGGTTATCGCTGAAACTGAGGCCTACTTTGAGGCAAAAGACAAATCGTTCTACAAAAGTGGTATTGAAATGTTAGAGCGGCGCCGGTATGATTGCGTAGCTCTTGATGGAGATTACGCTGATGAATAAAGCTAATTTTGAACCAAAAAAACCGTGTTTTCTTTGTTAGGCCCGGGACTTTTCAGCTCATGTGTTATATACATCTGCTTAATTACATCCCCCATTTATTGCACCACAACGAACATTTTTATTTTCCCATATCTTCATTAAAAGCACAAAAATCAAATTCATAGCATGTTATATTCGATTGCTAGAACTACGCTCGTTGCATTGTACTACGTACTAAATTAACTTAATAATTTAATTCACATGAAATCTAAATTAAAATCGAAGTCGTAATTAATGCCGTAAACGTATAATAAAAGCCCGAGGAAATAAACAGATATTACAATCTAGATAAAGTGGGAATTCGCAACATCGAAAGGTGAACAAAGAAATGTAGGTGAGGCAGCAGAAAAACATTTAGCATAGCTACGAAAGGAGAAACAAAACAAGGTAAATTCCTATACGGATAAACGATCAAGATCTTACAATTGCTTCGCTATGGAAATATCAAAAGGAAGCGCCTTTTTCTGCAGCGTGTTCGTGAAATAAACGATCCGTAGCAAACTTAGAAAAAAAAAAAAAGAATAGCAATTGACATGTTACATTGGAATAAGAGCTTTCCTCCTTCGATATTGCACTAGCTAAAGAGGTTGTATACTCGGTTATTGCTTGTATGGTGCCTATTACGGCGAAAATCTAGCGTGACAACCTTCGCAATTAGTATCAATTATATAGTTTATAAATACTTAACGATGGGTTGTTTAGAATTGAAACATGTTTGTACATACAGAGGCCTAAAGAGTAATCTATATGTACGACCTATTGTGACTTAATAGACTATTAACACGGACATTCCTTTTTGCATATATTTCATTAAATCAACATCGGAGTTTAAATCGTACGATGTAGATTGGTATCGATTTGACCAACGTCGAGTTGTACATGAATAAGTATTTTTCGAACGAATGTAGGTAGTAGAAACAAATGGACATACACTAGAAATCATCGAACTATTAAACTAGATTTTCGAATGATGCAAGGTTTTGATGTTAGAAACTATGTGTTCTTCAAAAGGAAGAGTGTGGTATATCCATTTACACCAGCGTAGAAAATTCGTCTGTGTCAATATTAACACAGCTAGCGGAAAAATGAATTTTTTCTTTTGATGTAGGATAAAATGTACTTTTACCAAATCATGATAGAAAAATGAAGCAGCAATGTAAATTGTTAACGAGGTTTAAACGCCTCTGTTAGAAGAAGATATAATATCATTTCGGCTTTCATTTGGAATGTTGAACATTTGTGAGAATTTAACTTTAGCACTGAAGATTTGAAATTTTGTCAGAAACACAGTGTTCGTTATTTTTTCTACCTCATTTCGGGTTTATTTAGTACCGTAATATATAGACATTTTTCAACAATGGGTGTGATACTATAATAGAATAGGTGACAAAGGGAATATACACTACCGCTCAAAAGTGTTTAGGCACTCTCACTGACAGCAAAAATGTATAAAAACTCAGCAAAAATGTTAATAATATTTATTTTTTATGTACAGATACACGTACATGAATAAAAATAAATTTTGGTTACATCTATGTGACCTCCTCTTGATTTAATAATTGCAGCACACAATCGAGGCATTCTCGCAATAAGTTTTGCCAGAGTTTCTTGTGTTATTGAGGTCCAACTCGATTGCGATTTGTTCCACACGTCAGTAGCTGATGTCGGAGCCGATGATTTCCGTACTTCCCGATCTAGTTCTTCCCATAGTAACTCGATTGGATTCAAGTCGGGGCTCTGGGGGAGACCATTCCAGAATTTTGAGAGTTCCTTCCTCTTCTAAATGGTGTAAATAGTCTTTACATAATTTAGAGGAATGTTTTGGGTCATTATCTTGCTGGAAGATAAAATTTTGACCCAAAACTCGAATTCCGGAAGGTATTTCGTGATTCTCCAAAATTTCGCGGTAGTCTTCTTTTTTTAATATACCGTCAATTTTCACAATGTCCCCTACACTAGTGCCAGCAAAACAGCCTCAAATGATGATAGAACCTCTACCATGCTTCACAGTAGTAGCAATACACTCTTCTCTGGCACGTTCACCCACAAATCTTGTTACGAATATGCGTCTTCGGGTTCCGAACAGCTCAAATTTGGACTCATCCGTCCATAGGACGTTGTTCCACTCTTCTATGATCCAATGTTGGTGTTCACGAGCCCATTTAAGTCGCTTTTGCTTGTTTTGTTTGCGTAGTAATGTCTTTTTCACCGCAATAGGTCCATGGAGCCCGGGGTTCTGTAGGCGACAATTGACTGTAGAAACACTGACTATTTTTTGGCGACCAACATTTAATTCTGCGGTGATTTTCGGGGCTGTTTTGCGTCTATTTGACTTGCTGGTGACCACTATTCTGCGATCATCTGCAGATGTTGTCGCTTTTGGCCTTCCACTCCGTCTTTCATTAAGAAAACTGCCAGTTTCCCGATATTTTTTTACGTTATAGTCAACCGTAGCGTGGTGTATTTTAATTTTTTTGGCAATTTGTTTTGGCAGTGTAATACAGGTGCTATCTATTGCATTTTTAAAGTAAATGAACTAGTGTTCATAATCATCGATATTTTCATGGTTCCATATCCTTTAAATAAATTTTAATTTGCACCTAACGTAAAAGTTCAACTTCAACAAATCTTAATTTTACCTACTTACAAACCACCTAACCTCGTTCCTTCCGCATGCACACTTTCCTCCGGAGTCATTAACGTCGCTACAATACTTTATCTAAAATTTATATGGAAGGGGAGAGGGATATAGATGGCGGAAATGTTCATCGGACGGCCCATAAAACTAGAAACTTGCCCGTAAACCAAAAGTGACATAAATATCGTTTAATAGGATTCATAAAACGTCCGGGCCGCGTAACTTTGTTATCAATTTATGGCGGTACGGCCGGGACGTCGGCTGGAAGGAAGAAGAGGGTCTTGCCGCACTCGAACGGCGGCTCTGAACGCGGCAGAAAGGTCATTGACGATAAATAATTGCCGCATTTACCCAACAACGCGCTCCCGGCACGGATCAGTCCGTCAGAAAGGCGGAATTGCCGCTAATTGTTCCGATCCCGGCAATTTCCATTTCGGGTAACTACTGGCGCTGGTGGTAGCCGCGAATGCTAGTACTTCTTTCGAGGATCGGAGCCTTCTGTGATCGCGACTTATTGCTGGATGTATAATTGAGTTTTTAATTAAAAGGGTAAATAAAAAATAATTGCCGTGTACTTTTGTTGGTGTTCGCGTTGCATTCGTTTCTTTTCATCTTTCTAATTAGTGTTTCGTTTGTCAAACGGGGAGAATTTGATGGTTGTTGCATAAATATTCTATCCTTTTAGCGTTTGCAGTAGCGAAATAATTTTCTATTTGCGATGGTAAATGTGTATGCTTTTCAATAATAATAAAGAATGTTTCAATAAAAGCGCAAGGCATTAAGGTTCAATTAGACATGGTTTTCTGTAGGGAAGTATTGAAATATTTATTGACTTATAATGAATACATTTGGCTATTATTTATGCACCGCTATGGTTTTGCTGGTACATGCGTATTCTTTTGATAAAATTCGCAATCACACTATTGTATACATGTAACGGTATTTCACTGATAGAGAGTCTAATTTCGGCCTTCAATGCTTCGGTAGCCATAAACCTGTTACTTAAATCGCAAGAACGGGGGGCATTCTGGTCACCAAACTAGGAAATGACATGGCCAGGAGTAAACTCATACAAGACAGTCAGTATTTGGCGGTATGAAATGTGGCACCGTCCTGCTGAGGCCTTATGTCGTCAATTGAGGCAAAAAAAACTGTGTTATCATAGCACGATATTCGTCATTCACTGCATTACCTTCATCATCTTCAAATAAATGCTGCCCAATTATTTGTCCAGACCACAATGCGCACCAGACAATGGCACGTTTTGGGTGTATTGCTTTCTGTTGAATCATTCTTGGATTTTGTGACCACCAAATGCGGCAGTTTTGCCGATTAACGAAGGCACCGCGGTGAAAATGGGCCCCATCACTGAAAATAATTTTGTTCGCAAAATCGACATTCATTTCTATTTGCTAAAGGATCCATTTGGTAAACTCCCTTCGATGTGTACGGCCTGTTGGGAGAAGTTGTTGAATCGCTTGGACTCTGTAGGCGTGAAGATGCAAATCTTTAGTTTGAATACGCTGAAGAGTAGCTGTTGTAATGTCTTCTGAACATTAGGCCGTACTCCCGCGAACTGGTTCGAATTATTTGACAAAAGAAACCTGCAAATCGAGATAGAAAATGCGCGCCCTGAATTGCTGTGTTTAGTTCGTCTTAACAAAGAGCAATATCATAGACATGTTGCTGCTAACAAAATTGTTTCGGGATTACCACCTTACCATTGTGAACCGTAGCCGATTGAAAGTGTGTGGGCGCTGATGTAAGACAAGGTTACTTTGAAAAATTAAATCTTTGAAAGTGCAAAGATTTGCAATGTAACAATCGCAAATATTATTGTAGATAAATGAATATAGAGGAACATAAAATGTAGGAGTTACAAAGGGGAAAAATGCAGGAAAAAATTTAAACTTTATGGGTTTGCAGATTGAAGCAGTCAATATATTTCAACTTGGGTAATATTAACAAGGAAGATTATCTCTACAGGTGAGAAATAATAGTGAACCACGACTGGTACTTTAGCATCAATACGTATCAGCTGGGATCGAGCAATTCTCCACTAAATCACCTCTCTGTAAGGTAAGATCATAACAAATTTAATCGTTGCCCTCTGTTAACGTGATACTCCAGCTTGTTTAGCATAGTATCGTGGTTAACTGAGTCAAACGCCGTTGTAAAATCTATTATACTTATTTTGGCACACATTCCTCCATCAAAGGCACTGTATATGCTCTTCGCTATCAGCAATATGGCGCTGGTTGTTGATTACCCTTTTCAGTACCCTTGCTGTCTTGAAGTAGAATGCTTCTTTTGTTCCTTATGATACCCCAGCATCCTCGATGCAAATGCCTGCTCAAATATATTCGACATGACTGGATGATAATTTTCGCATTGACTTTGATTCTCTTTTCGCATTCATCTCAGTTGTAGCAATTATTGTAATCAAACATTCGATAAATTTCTTCAAAATGCATTTACTCTTAAGATAAGCAGATTGAGTATAACATATTACCCTCTTCTACAATTTTCGTATAATATAGGCAGTGATTCATACTTCAAGATATGGCCGTTAGGGGGAAGGAAAGGTGCGGGGTACAAAATTCCATAGGCGTGCCTAATTCGTACACATGAAACTGAAAAATATAAATTTAATATTATAGAATTTACTTGCTTGCTTGTTCCCTTGCCTATGATATTCTTATGTCTAATCGGATTATAACGATATTTCAAATTTGTTTTCACTCTGGTAAGATAATATAGTTCGGATATTTTCGGCCGGTTTTGGTGAATGTTAACACATGGGCTGAAAAGTCCCGGGCCTAACACATAGATGACGCTAGTTTTATTGCAGTCACCTTTCTCTCAGTTAGTACTAACCTTCAAAAGGCAGCTGTTAAAATTTCATGATATTCTATTCATTAGTTTGTGAGTTATTGTGCTAAGAGTCACGCTACTTTTGTTATTTTCAAAACAATGGATCAAAGACAATTTCGTGTTTTAATTTTACACTGCTTCTTGATGGGAAAAAATACCGTTCAAGCGAAGCAATGGCTTGAAAAGTGTTATGGGGACTCCGCTCCATCAGAAACAACAATAAAACGTTGGTTTGCTGACTTCAAACATGGTCGTAGAGACACCGATGATGCAGAACGCAGTGGACGTCCAAATGAGGCGGTAACACCAGAAAACATCAAAAAAATCCACAAAATCGTTTTGAATCATCGACAAGTGAAGTTGCGTGAGTTAGCTGACATCGTAAAGGTATCAAAAGAACGTATTGGCTTTATATTGCATGAGCATTTGATTATGAGAAATCTCTGTTCAAAGTGGGTGCAGCGTTTGCTCACTGTTGACCAAAAACAAGAAGGTGTTGATGATTCTGAGCAGTGTTTGGCCATGTTTAAACGTAACAAACCGGAATTTTTGCGTCGATATGTGACAATGGATGAAACATGGATCCATCATTTCACTTCACTGGTGAACCTCGTCTAAGGCGCCCGAAAGCACAACAATCGGCTGGAAAGGTTATGGCCTTGGTATTTTGGGATGTGCGTGGTGTAATATTCATCGACTATCTTGAGAAAAGGAATACTACCAAGAGTGAATATTATATAGCGTTATTGGAGCGTTTGAAGGCCGAAATTGCAAAGAAACGACCGCATATGGCAAAGAAAGAAAATTTGTTTCATCAAGACAATGCACCGTGTCACAAGTCAATCAAAACAAAAGCAAAACTACATGAATTGAACTTGGAATTGCTCTCACATCCACCGTATTCGCCAGATTTGGCTCCCAGCGACTACTGGCTGTTCGCAGACCTCAAAAAAATGCTCGCCGGTAAGAAATTTCGCACGAATGAAGAGGTTATCGCTGAAACTGAGGCCTATTTTGAGGCAAAAGATAAATCGTTCTACAAAAGTGGTATTGAAATGTTAGAGCGGCGCTGGAATGATTGCGTTGCTCTTGATGGAGATTACGTTGATGAATAAAGCTAATTTTGAACCAAAAAAACCGTGTTTTCTTTGTTAGGCCCGGGACTTTTCAGCCCATGTGTTAAAAGGTGAACCATATCGCCAATCTTGTCATGTCGCTACAACATTGACACTCGATTAGCTTGGGCCACACTTTCATAGAGCGGATGTTACGTGGTAGTTCAAATTTCGTATGCTGCAGAATACAGTGGCCGTTTTCCAATTGTTATAACTTATTGTGTACGAAACACTTCCTATGATATCCGAACTATAGTGTAGTTATGTAGAATATCCTGAAAGTCTTAAAAATATGTCAGCGATGATATATAGCATCTGAGGCGATAGTTCTTTTAAAAAGTATTTTCCTATTGGCATTTACATTATAATTGCCTTCATGTGGTTCTTACCAAATCGTGTGGAATCACAACAAAATAGTTAGTTTTACACGTTTGATAATAAAAATATATTAACAAATAAGTGTTTTATTTCCCTGGTATCATAACATTAATTATATCTCAAATCGCAACAAATAATCTCCAAATCACAAAATTCGAACGCTGTGGCACTGGTACACGTTGTGGCACTGTCTTTCTAATCACAAGATTTCACTAAAAACTGGACTCACGTTTCAACAGCTAAGCTAGTGTTTCAGTTTTCAAATACTCAATAATAAGAAATTGAATATTTTTCCTTTTTTTTTGGCTTAAGGAAGTCTTGATTACCAATAGACTCTTGTTCCAGCAACCAGTACAGTCCTTGAAGTATAGTTAAATTTATTTCTTTTAAATATTTTCATTGCATGCTTTAAGCGAATAGTTATATTGAATTTAGTAGACGCTTTTGCAACAATTAGAAGTTCGGCTTGGAATATATAATAATAATAATTAACTATGTTTGATTCAGTTATCTTGGCTTCTTCCGGTAAACTTCTAATATAGTTTTCTTGAAACGACATTAAGTTATTCATTTGAGCAGTTTGTTTGTATTGAAGTTTGTTCAAGCACTGCATTTTTTAAAGAGATGATAACATTTGTTTCACCGCATAAAAACGAAGAAGTATTACGAATTATGATAAAATAGGCACCATACTTTAATCAGCAAATAGATTAGGTTAACGCACTGAATAATAGCGAAAGCATATCTAAAACAATAACATGTGAAACTAGTCATAGAATTGACTGTCAATGTCACCTGCCGGCAGCGCGAACGCATACGATTTAATTACAACGGCCGATCGACATTTTTAATTTATTTACATACCAGTGCACAAATTGTGGTCAATAAAAAAAATTGACCATTCGTGTCCTATGCATGTGACTGCATATTTCTATTATTACCTAACCTGTCGGCTGATTTAAGTAACAACGGTAGTCGGTATGACAAACGAAAATTCTTTCGCAAAGTTTATTATTTCACCTTGTCATTTAGAGTTTAGTAGAACGCAAGGCACTCCTTGATTAAGGAGATATAAGTATATTCTTATTGTATTCGGATTGAATTTATTTATGGGAACTAGGAAATAATTTAACAGACATGTCTCTCTTGCGCCATTCTAAATTGATTTTTTCCTTCTTGCTTAGTCATCGTAATTGTTGACTTTAAAATTTAAATTTCGTAACAGGTATACAGTACACGCATATTGAATGTTTTATTGGACATGTTGCAGGTTATGCTTTGCTTGTTACGAAATATATAAACGATGTTTTTTTTTTCAAACGGACGATCTCACGGTATTGATGAAGATTACTCATTCTTAAAAAGAAAAAAGAAATCAAAACATTCTGCTTCTAATCGATTCGTAATTATATTTCCCGGTATTAACCGATTACGTAATCAGTAAATCTGTAATGTCTCGATTGCAGAATCTATGATTTCCGTCTGTAATAGTAACACAGTGTAGGACAAAAACAATTTACAATGTTAAAACAGCTTCTTCTTAGCTTAGTTTTTGTATATATCATAAAATTAGCAGTAGTTTTTTCGGGTCAGTTCAAACAGTTCCTTTTCTTTTACTTTTATAGCATCTTATTGGGTTACTCTTTGTTTTCTCTTTTTGTTTAGTAATTCCATGTCCATAATTATATACTTTTTGCGTGGTAACATGGTGACTCGTAATGTGTATTAGTTGAGGTAAAGTGATCTAGCAAACTAGACAAGGATGTCCTTTGAAATTGATCCAAATAAATTGTTTTATATTTGTGATCTAGTTAATCTTTAAAAGAAATCCAAAATATCCAAGATGGCTTTGGTTTCGAAATAAATGACGGCGCACATTCACAGATATCGCAGTAAATTGCAGTCCACCCAAATTAATAATTATTCAGAACGCAGCATTTCAAGAGCAGGTGGACTCCCATTGTCGTCATTGTTAGGGACTATCGTTTAGATAAACCAGAACTATCTAGCGTGGCAGAGCATATGATCCTAACTGAACAATCTTAAGCTACTTGAAAATGTATTTTTACATTCAATCGGTAACATGGTTGACAATGGGAGTCCACGTATTCTTGAAACGCTGCGTTCCAAATAAATTATTAATTTGTGTGAAGTGGAGCTTACTGCGATACCTGTGAATTATACAACCATATAGTCCTTGCAATCGTTGTGGTGGCAAACATATTGTTCTAACGTTTCTAATATTTGTTGTGTAATGTATTGTAGTAACCTACTGAATTCGTTTAATAGGATTTAGGTACACCAATGTTATGGACCCAACTGTTACCTTTGCTTATGGGGAAATATTGATAACAGAAAAGTTAAGGACTGAAAGAGATTTTCACGATACAGTTCCTTGCAAAGATTTGTGCGAGTCATAAATTTCTACCGGAAGCTATAACTTGTTGACGCAAATTATTTTTAGACAAGATATGTACATGAACATAAATTCATTGTAGGTCTTCAGTGCAAACATTTCGACATTTCTTTTGTCATCTAGTCTGCTATTATAAATGCATATTTAAGTAGGCTATTTCGAATGATATAGTATACCTGGCGCCGCCAACAGATGCAGCCGTAGCAACGATTAAACATTACGTCTTCAAGTCGGATAACGTTTTTCACTGGTTGATCGACGAGCTTGCTTATAATAGAATAATTCAGTCATTTGGCGTTTGCCTATAGTGTGTTTTAGTTGTTTATTTTGTTGTTTTATAAAAATTTAATTATTAAAAAACGCTATCGAAGCTTTCGTTAAGATGTATTTAAATGCAAATAGTAAATAATTGTGAACGTTTCCAAAATTTCTACATTGTGAATCTTTTTTATTTTTAGATCAATGCGTAGCAACACTATCTGAATTCAGGTAACGTGTTGAACATGTAACTTACAACGTTTCAAGTTGTCAATATTGCACTAAATCCTTTCCCATCTGAACAAAATGAGTTGAATTATGCCTTGACGGATAGGATTGTTAGTGTTCAATATGAAAAGATGTTCTCTTTTGAATATATAACGGTATTGGAGCTTGAACGATTATAAGTACCACATTTTTGCAATTTGTTGGAGATGCAGTAAAAAATGGAGAAGAAAGTTTTTGAAATATATGTGTTTCTAAAGAAGAAAAAAAAATTCTCTAAATTTAGTATCATTCTATATGAAAGCAAATTTATTTACAATAAAAGAAATTAATTAAAAGCATGTGGGTTATAGAATATGCGGTTCTCAGTTACTTACTTTTTCGAGAATTACTTGCAAATTTTTGAAGGGAACTGTACTCATAAATCAGGCAACTCGACTGCCAAAGAAATAAGCGTAGTTCTTATACCAATGTACTCCTTCAAGTTTCATCGAAATATGAATATTCGGAACGCTGATGTTACCTTGTTAATGGGTATATATATGGCTATTAGATAGATTACCATCGGAGAGTGTTAATAGCAGTAATAAATATGGTGTTAATCGTAATATAAAAAACATAATTTATAACGCATTTCCTACATATTGACAGCAGGATGATCTGACTAATATCTACATGCAGAGAAAGTAAGTAACACGACCAAACTCGTTAGACTTTCAGATGATGTAATAAACAGATCACTTCCTTATAGTGTTATCACAAAAAAAAATACACACATTCGCAATTATAGATGGAGATAAATATTTTTATGCTCTATACAGCTAACGTACTAAGCCAACAACTTCACTCTGTAGATGAAAGACTTAATAATCGAAAAAATGGTATGGTTTTTGTCGGAAGTATTGCTCGTAAATAATGCTATAACTATAATGCCATACGAACACTTTTTTTCTTTTTCTGTTAATCGAATTAAACTCTTTTATAAAGTTTTTATGAGTCGGCTTAACGACTCGGCAAGACAGACGGTTTATTTCGTACGTCATGTTATGCATGGTGTTTATGTAATCGATTGAGATGGATTTTTGTGAATTTGTAGCGTTTTTAAATCGGTTATTGTTTTGTTTATTAGAACGATTACCTTCGAATAACGGTTACATATACATATTGCAAAAGAACATACAGTGTCTCTGTATTATTGTAACAGTAACAGAGAGACGTATTTCGCTGCCAATTACTGCTTCACAATTAATAAAAGATAGTGAATATTACTAACATATATAATTCAATTATACATCGTATACTAGCAACAGATGTTTGTTGTTGTAAGCTTTTATGTTTTTTATTCCGACTAAGTCTAAGCAATTCCAAGAATATTATTCGTCATAATCTAATTTGATTCATTTTTACATAATAGCAGCAATTAAGTCGGACAAACAAGGTCAAGATCTACAAGGCTTTGGGATTCAATGAAAATGATTTGTATGCTTCACTAATTGTTCCGAACGTTCAATTCTGATTACAAGGTACTGTAAAAAATTTCCGGATTTTAGCGTAGATTTCCTGCCATTTATAAATCGAACGTTATTAATACTGCTTGCAGTAATACAGTATTTTGTTTTAATATCCCACATTTGTAACTTCTAGCTTTAACAAAACAACATCGTGGGAAACACAGATATTTACAAGAATCACTACAATTTTTTTACAGTATACTCCGCAACTTCTTCCCTTTGCCTATACATTATAATATTATTTTTAATTTCCAACGTTAAAATTTGGTGTAAAGTTTTTAATTGCTTCCGGTAGATTGCGAATCCACATCTCCTTGTTCTTCAGAACACTGCGTTACCATTACTTCACAAAAACTATTGTGACGAATCACTTTTGTATATATTGTAATATGTAAGCAGATAGAATATTAATAATACAAGGTTCTTATTAAGTGAATTAACATCCGTTGGCTTTTTAATGTTATTTTGTAATTTTCCTTACAATTTTCAACGGTAAAATTTAATGAAATCTATTGAATTTTCAAGGCATTAAAAGTGATTCGTTTTCATGGCCTCCATGGTGTAATTGTTTGAAAAAGAGAAAAATGTGGGTTCGAATCCTACGGCATACCATCAAATACTCTGACCAGTTTAGTGGAGCAAAAACGCACGTTCAAGTAAAGAACTGAATATCTTGGCGCATTACGACTACGCCAATCTTCAATGTGAGTTGGACTAATAATTTTTACAAGCGTAGCATATCTAAGCAATTATCCACAAAGTTCCCCAACATGGTAGCACCATTTTAAGTTCTTGGTGTTATAGATTCCAAAAATCTTACTTGTTTTACTCAGGATCAGGTGATTATTGTCCAACCACCCGAAATTATGGCGACTCTGACGAGTCTACTGAGCTGAACAACTCATTTCTTGGTGTATTACGTCTACGCCATCCCGTCCGTAGCTTGTCCGAAATCTGATCACAAAGTTTTACAACATGGGATAACCATTTTACATTCTTATCTTTATAGATTCCAAAAAGGTTCATGTAATTATTGCAGAGATCTTCGTTTTTAACGTCGTTCGTCCAGCATTGATAAAAGAATGCGATATTAGCAAGAAGTTTATTTCAGTTTAATTACTTCGAAGGCGGTGGTAAATCATATATATATATATATATATAAGTAGTGTTGGCATTCCTGGAGACGATAAGTTTATTATCAGTTTCCGCGTTAGTTGAGTCAGAATAGCGTCAATTTTCTGTCGGATACTTTCTTTCAAATCCTCAATAGATAAAGATTAACACTGAAGAACTTTTTTCTTTAGCTATCCCTAAAGGAAAAAGTTACAGAGACTGCTCTCCTTTTAAACTGATCAAACGTCCAGCAAACAGTTCCTTCACCACTCCCAGTGGATCTTGCTTTGTATGGGCTGTTGCCTTGTTCTGTTGAAACCACACATTTTCTGTATTCATATCGTCCAATTTGATTTCAACGTACCAGCAATCACAGTTACCGTTAAATTACCTTCCTCAAAAGAATACGCACCGATCACAATAAAATCAGTTATTGGGTTTCTAGAGGATTATGTCCAGCACAGAAGCAGAAATTCTGCTTGCTGCTTGTTTACGCCTCCGCATAAGTGGATATGCGGAGCTTCATTGGTACTATAATAGCATCATCGGGAAACTATTGCAGAAATTTCGCACTTACGATTGTACGGTTGACATGACCTCTCCCACTTAGTTTTTGTCCCAACACCATCTTGTAAGCATGAAGTTTTAAATCATGGAGAATTTTTCTCAAACTTCGTATCATGACATGCTTATGGGCGGAACACTTTGACATTGCTGAATGGAATTGTTTGGAATTCCAACGGTTCTGGGTCTACCAGGTGATTTCTTTTTCATTGTGGATCCAGTAGCTCGAAAAATAGGTAGAGATATGTTAGGGCCAAGTACGAAATGTTTACGAAAGGCTGTCTGGGTCGCAATCACAGAATGGTTATTCTCATAATACTACAATGACAATACACGTACAATGGCTCAACAAAATATGGGAGATCTTAATACCTCATTTTGTACGAATATAGAGAGATGCGTTATGAACGCGTTATTAGGTATATGTGTGGTGGATAATATGGGCTTATAAAAGTTGCGGAATAAAAGCCAACGCTATAACAATAAGAAAAAGTATCGTTTGGACCGTCCCAAAAAAAAAATAATGCTGTTTCTACGATCTACTGAAGAACCAACTTAGGAAGAGTTTGTTTGAAATAATTTTTTTTTTCTGTGTTATACTGTGTATTTATTTTGATGACCACGTCTAGATTTCCTTTTCCTACTCTTCCAATTTATTTTCCTATACAATCTCCCGCGAAAACCAGTCCCTACACCACTTTAATCTAAATTCCCCCCAATATAATCTCGTTGCTGTAGATATCTCAACTTAATTTCTTTGATTACAACCCAACGTTCGTGGCGATTCTTTCGGATACGCGAACCTCGCTTGCGAAAGACTATCTCATCTAATCGATCAAACACTTGTACAATTATTTAGATTGCGTTACGTGATGTAAATCGCAAAGATACGATTACCAATCCTTTTATCCTTTGTATCTCTCTCTAGACATCTCTGTGTGCGTCGTGTTGTGCCAGTAGGTTTTGTTAAACGAGCTTTTTTTCTTTAAATATCTTTGTATTGATTGTAGCAATAGTCGTCGAGATCGGCGTGGAAAATAAACAAGGGAACAACGGAAAAAAAGAGTAAAGCGCAAAACGTTTCTCGATCGTGTAGTCTGGTTTCCGATCCAGTTAATTTAATTTCGCTACAGATTCGAAAGCAGTTGGATTTTTGCTGGTTTGCTTATGTTAATCGCTTTAATCTCGTTCCATTAAAAAGACGAAGTAATGCTTATCACATCCTTCGATGGCAAAGGAATTATCCACAGGAAATTCGTGTCAACTGAACAAACAACTACCAGCAGATATCTCGAAGTTTTAACACATCTGATGGCCAGAATCCGTCGTACTCAACCCAAATATACTAATCGAGATCAGGTGCTTGTTGCACGATAAGACACCGAGTCATACCTCACTCGTTGTTCGTCAATGTTCGAGTCAAAATCAAGTCTGTGTGTTGAATCATCCGTCGTAATCACCTGATTTGAAGTTGAAAAGTTGTTTTTTTAAAGACATTTCGACCATCAAAACAACCACAACACAAGTACTAGAGGTAATTTCAAATAATGGGCTAGAAGACGCATTTGAATCATTATTGATTCGCTGTAACAAGTGTATTGAAATTGGAGGGAAATATTTTAAATAAAAAAAAAAACAGATTTCTTAGTCGCAACGGTTGTCACGTGCCGCTGTGTGACTAGGTTTTCTGTCCGTGACGTTTCGCGAACAACTGCGGTTCGCATTTTCAAAGGCAGTTGTTCGCGAAACATCAGGGGCAGAAAACTTAGTGACACGGCGGAACCCGACAACCGTTACGACTATGACAAACGGCAGTGAAAGTCTGAGATACTATTCAGATGTCTTGTTTAATTAATTTTTCCCATTGTCAGTCTCAAAATGTACTTGCTGTTACGGTGTGGAATTGGTAACAATGGTGTTGTTAGTCGCCGTCTGAAATATACATAATAAGTTTGATATTATTTGAGTGTAAGTTCTATGAAAATTGGTTTAAACGTATACAAAAGTATAGATCTTGGCGGAGAGTGTTCTGAAAAACAATAAAACCATTTTCAATTACAAATATTTATTTTTATTCATTATTCCGGATAGATAAAACCCTCGTATTAATTTTCAGCACGGACCAAAGGGTGAGGAAAACCGTAGAAAACCTCATCCCTGAGAAACAGCTAGCCAAGCGCTCAAGCCTCTGAGGTAACAGTCCTTCTTACTTGGTATTGTAGTATAAAATCTGTTAATAATGCGTATTTCTTTTGAAGTTTGAAGTAAAGAAAGGATTAGCTTACAAATATCCTGCTGAATAAAATACGCAAGGAAAATTCGCAAAAGGAGTTTCAGACTATGAAACTGTAAATGCTTTTCGGAAAACTGCAAGAGCACAAACAAGAAATTTTGTTGTACATGAGAAACATGATGTTTTCAAACGAAACAACAATAACAAACATTAAAGAAAAAGAACAAATACCTCGTTAATATGCTTGGCAAACATTTTGGACGAAACGCGGCGATAAATTCCCTCTTCGCCATTATCTACCTTCCGCGTAATCGAATTAATCTCGGAAATGGAAGCGAAACAACCGAAATACCATCTCATGGCGATTCTCTTAACGCCAATAATCCGGTGCTTTCGAGTAAAACAACTATTCGCTAGTCGGAATTGCGACCGTCGATCTCGAATATAGCGTATTCAGAGAGCTATACAAATTTAGCACCTTGCTCTTTGCCGAAAATACCTTGTAGTTATATCTCGATGTTATGATAGTTGGCGTCGTGTTGCATGCAAATACGTACTACCATAGTTTATGGATAGAGGACTGTTGTGGCGCTTCGATATCGTTAAGGTTATGTTGGTATTTGTATGTATAGGTGCAACGTCTGTACTTATATAGATATGCAGTTATTGGAATTGTACTTTATCGTCATCCTTGCATTGGTATTGGCTGTTGTAAGCGTCCGATAAACAAAAAGGAAATGCTCGTAGGCAAGTAGGTTAACTCGCAGGTTTTCATGTATTGCAAGTTAAAAATAGAAGGCAAAAATTGAAAAGAATGAGAAATCATTTTATATATTTATTACTTTTCTGTTACTAGGGAATATTAAATTTTATAAACTTGTCTGTTTTCGCGGTATTACACTTTTTTGGTTGTTTGTTGTGTTGTTTATGATTTATTTGCATTTATTGAGGATTTATTTTATACGTTTTTTTTCAGAAGCATTCAATAATACAAGGGAACATTAAATTTTAGAAACTTGTATGTTTTCGCGGTGTTACGATTTCCACCTTGTTTAGTTGTTTATGATTTATTTGTTAAAACTTGTGTTATTTGTAGGAACATCTTTATTCCAATTCTGCTGTAAGCACATTTATGAGGTATATTCGCATTTACGTAGGATATAATTTATACATTTATTTTAAGAAGCATTTGCTAATATGCTAGAATAAAAAGATAGTACAGTTTCAGTTTAATTGTAAATACTTTAAAGTACATTTTGTGTTCTATACTATACTAAATTTACAGTGGTAGTCTTAATTAATGCCTCCTTCGATGACGGAGAACATTTCTAATACAGAATTCATTAATTATGGGGTACACGCGATATTGTAAGCTATGTAAAACATTGTCATATAAAAACGTTTGCGGACGATACTATGCTACATACTGTGATTCAAAGTGAAAATTATGCAGTGGTGTATAATTTGGTTAGAAGCTGAACATGTTAGGAAAAGTAATTATTTGGGAAAAGTAAATTGAATATATTATATCTACTATTCTTGAAATACATTACAAAAATAAAACAAAACTAATTCGTACAGCTATTACGAATTCTAGTCAGATAACATTATAGCGGTTACATATTCAACATCACAATGAAAATGATGCAGTCAAGTACACGATTTTCATCCGAATAGGAAAAGTCCGTAGATGCAAGTGTACGGAGGCGGCCTGAAGCGTTTCTGGTGCCGGCAACAGGCCTTGCACGTACGATGACGTGGATTCATTGGTCGGCAAGGGGAACCTTTTTTATGGCAACTGTCAAAATAGTTGTTGTTTAAGAATGTGCTTTGTGTAGCAAGTCAGGCAGTTTCGCAAAAATTAATAAGGTCGAATATGATGCAGTGATAAAATACTTCTGGATGGCCGGAAAAACGGCCACGGAAATTCGAAATATTTTGTTAGAGGTTCATGGCGGATATACGCCATCATTTTCTACCATCAGCTTCTGCGTGAGCGAGTTTAAACATAGCAGTGACGCCCAGAAACCACTACAAATGATGAAATGGTCGACGAGATTCATGATGTCGTGTTAGCCGATCGCCGATTGGAGCTGAAAGAAATAGCAGAGACACCAGGCATTTCAGAGGAGAGCGTTGGCCATATCCTTTACGAAATTTTGGGTATGAAAAGCTTTCGGCAGGATGGGTACCGCGTTTGCTCACACCACAAAAACAAAATCGATTGACCGTTTCGGAGGAGTGTCTGACTAATATCCAACGCAATCCAAGGGATTTTTTCATGTGTTTCATAACCGTGGCTGAGACTTGGATCCACCACTACATATCGGATACCAAGGAACTGTCGAAGCAATGGACATTTCGTGCAAATCGGCCCCGAAGAAAGCAAAGACCGTTTGATCGGTCGGATATGTCATGGCGACCATTTTTTGGGATTTCCAAGGAGTGATCCTCATCGATTATCTGCAGAAGGGAAGGACAATCACAGGGCAAACAGCGATTTATTGAGCCGACTCGATGCAGTATTGAAAGAGAAACGGCCTCGGTTGCAGGGGGAAAGAGAGCCACGACAATACACCGGCACATTCATCCCGCATTGTCGTGTCCAAATTAAATGAGTTGCTCTACGAATTAGTCTTTCATTCTCCATATTCACCGGACGTAGCCCCAGCGACTCTTTCCTATTCCCAATTCTGAAAAAAAATCACCGGGAGGAATGTCATTTGCCTCAAATGAGGTCATCGCCGCTACAGATGGCTACTTTAGAGATCTCGAAACTTCCTAGTTTTCCGACGGCTTGAAGAGACTTCAGCGCCGTTTGTAAAAGTGGATTGAAAATATCGAAAAATAAAAAAAACTACAGCAATACCGTGTTTTGTTATCGATTCCGGAAACATCTCAGGTCGCCCTCGTACCTTATGCAACAAAGAAGTACTATAACAAGATGAAATTTCTCAACCGTGGCACTTGAGCGTGACAGGCAAGGTCACGGGCGACAATACACTGGGTGTGTTGCCCTTTCGTGATTAATTTTGAACCTATCATTCATTCTTGTTTTGTTTACCGTTACCACATTTAACAACTGCGTTCTGTTGATATACATATGTACTCTTATGTGTACGAATAGTTTCTTGAAAGAACACTTATGGCACGCGTGCTGTATTTTTTACGGACCCTAATTGATTTTATCGTCGGAATAAATGCTTTAGGTGCGACCGACACGAATAATTTGCAGGTCGTTGCGAGTCCGGCGTACGCTACATATGTTGGTTTATTATCCCGCTGTCATATAATAACAATAATAATGACAATACAATGATAATAAACTGAGCATGAATTTTTCGTGTATATATAGGTTGGTGCGCCTGTACGTTGGAGTTTTTGTGGGTGTTTTTTTTTTCATTCGTTGGAATAATAGTAGATCGTATCTTTTGTATGTTAAAGGTTTCAAAATCTTTTTTCCTTAATTTTTATTTTGGACGTATTTTGATGTACTGATAGGATATTGTTTAAGGGTAACAAATTAGTAGTTTTTTTTTTGTCTTTATCTATAAAGTAGAGTAGTTCTAGTTGCAGACGAATACAACTTTACTTTTGTTCATCAACATCTCGATACGAAAATACAGAATATCAAAATGTAGTCTACTTCTTCAGTTTAGGTTTTATGCACTTTGCCTGTTACGATACCCATGTTTTATTTGGTCTGCCTATACTTTTTGTTTTCCTTTATTCTCTCATTTATGTCGAAGATGTTTAGTTCTCTTCTTATACCTACATTTCCTATCCTATAATGAATAAATTAAATAAAATTTTTGTACTTCGCATATAATCTGATCTCTAGTAATGACAATTGCTAAATCCTCCTCTAATTTAGAATATTAGGTATTTCGCCATGATGGATAATTTTCCTACAATCCAATCATGAAAATCTTCTGTTGCATGCGCATTTTGACATATTTTAGACACAGAAAGATATGCTCTTAACGCTAACGCGCGCATAAGCAAGTTTATTTAGAAATTAAAGCATTTATCGATCCACAATACACTTTTGGGTGGCCTGCCCCAGCTCAAAGAGTATAGTAAATTTATTACCTCCAGTATTGTCCCAAAAATAATCCTATTTGTGGGGATCGGGATTATTGTCAAAATTATTATATTGGGTCATAAAATATAATAGGTTTTTAATCATTCTGTAATCGATATTCTTGAAAATTTTCCTGTATAATTAATAATACATAAAAACAATTATACTAACAGCAATTCAAGCAACTATACGGACTAATATGGATCGTAGTGCACATGGAATCCTGTAAATTCAATAACGGTTAACTACATAGAAGACATACTCCTTACAATAACCGAAACTAATTGATATGCCGTTTGGGGATATCGATATACTGTCGGCTCATAATTAATTTAATCCTTCTTGACGCTAATATGAATATTATTTGTATATATAGGCATTTATATTATCTTTTAGTGGAGTTTACAATATTTTACTGGGTGTCCGAACTAATATGGGCGAATATATCTCATCACGACGTAGGTTAATTGCGATACATAAGATTCAAACTCAAGATCAGGTTAAGTTGCATTCCATCTCACTATCAAACATCAAACTCAACACCTATAGAACGTCTATACTCCATTCACGTTAAGAATGCAGACTCGGAATAGATAGGCCTTAAAATACGGGTTTGCCATTGGCTAATGGGCGAGGCATATTCACACAGGAGAAATTGATGTAATTTCTTCATGTGAAATTTCTGTCAGTTGTCAAATTTGTTTACAATTTTCGTGTCATTGTTTCCTGCAGTTTTTTATTGTACTTTTTACCTATAAACAAGTTGTGGTAAAAATAATTCTTTTCAGAGTTCTTTTATCTCATTTCATAATTCAGGGTACTACACAATCGATTATGTAAACAAAATGATTTCTACTTTACTATTACGATTACAGCTTTGGTTTGGTATGGCTGAAGAAGCAGTAGCAGATGCAGTTGCAGGACCATCGAAGAACCCTCAAGCAAGCATATTGGCGTAGACAGAAGCTAAATTGAAGAATTTATTATAACTACAGATACAGATGCACTTAGAATACTCTGATTGCTCAATTATATCTTCATGCATTCCATACATTTAGTTGAGGTATTTTATGCAATGTAGTAATTTTAAAAGAACATGAATACAAATTTATTGTATCAAACACGTTATCGAAGAAGAGAGTATGATGTATTAACTGGATAACATTGTCGAAAATATATTCGAAGAATTTATGATAACAGCAAATACTTGATCTTCGTCAGACCACCATTATTAGAATCTGATTCAAATATCTGTTAATATCATTTGCGTAATAAATTGAAATTATTTATTCACCTTTTTTTTTTGATTTATAAATCAAATTCATATGTTTATTTCATTTGTTATTGTATAAATAAAATGCTAGCAGTAAAGAAATCTTTTTTAATTTTAAATTTATTCCAAATATGAAAAGAAGAAAACTATATAAATTTGTAATATGTGCAGTTAAGAGATTCTTATAATTCATTAGTATATTTGCTTTTTTTCTTGTACTGCAATATGCGTGCAATTATTTATTGACTGTACTATCATTGAAAATGTACATTGGTTTTACTGCAGCCGGGGTACAGTAGATAAGTATACTTGGAGTGCTGCCTTCTTTTTCACCGAGCAGCTCATCTAATTTCTTCATTGACAATAACCAAATTCTCTGCAATATTTAAGAATATTGTGTGTTACCGTGTACTCTGAAGCCACTCGATGGACTTGGATACAGTCCCGTTGAGCCCATTATGTATTGTTCATAATCAGCAACATTCTTCCTTGTTTGGCTTTTGCTTGTATATATTGAATTGCTTACTTTCAACTATACCATTGAAATTGATGTAGATTACCAACGGAGAGATTTACTTCATGACAAATGACTTGGTATAACACTGCGTATATAACCACTCATGTCAGTTATATTTTCGATTCAAGTTTATCCATGGCAATATTGTTTTATTAAAACTTGTCATATGGCATTTATATTCTCTTCAATGAACCCCAAATGCAATCAATTAAATAAGTTCCAACTATTTCGGTAAATGAAACAACAGAAGGATACCTTTATATTGCAATTGATGTTACTTTTACTTTATTATTGCGGTATTATTTTCCCAGGTTATATAACCATAATGTATTCCACATTAAATATGAAAAACTTTGCTATTTATTATACAAGATTTTGATAACCAAACTTTGATGTTTACGATATTGTCATTTGACAGTTTCATCGGTTAAATTTCACCAGTGTAATACAGCCGCCGATCGTAGCGCTACCTACTGCATTCTTAACGTGAATGAAGTATAGTGATCCATACGAATCGATATAAATTCAAATTTCTCAAGCGAAAGCTACCTACGCTTCGCTTTCGTGCGGCGTGAATAAGCGCGATAGCGACGGAGGTGGGGTTGCGTTGTTTTCGTTTATCGCATTCGAAAATCTCGAGCGCGAAGAAGCTCGGCGCTCGCATTCGGATCTCAAATCTGGATTAAGCGATTCGCGAATTACTGCGCTACAGCTCCACTCCTCCACTCCATCCTCTTACCTTGAGGCGGCGGCGGCGGCGTAGACGCGTAGATGCGGAGAGCTAGGGGCGGTCGAGATTGCAGCGCGTTAAGTACAGGCTAAGGAGACGGTAATTTGAATATCGCAGCGCGCAGGTATTTCTGAGGGCGTTCAGCGCGCACTAGAGGCGACGAAAATGCCGGCGTTCGTCGGTAGTTCGGAATAATAACGATTCAGCAAGTTTTGCCGAAACCACTCGCTATAATTACATTCGGTAGATCTTGCAAGAGTTGGAACGAGAGCGTCTTTTAATGTTGTATGTATATATAGGATGAATAAACGAATATCGAGGCTTTTAAATAAGAGTGTTTGCTTAGGTTTTAATTAGAAGATGTTTGCGGTAGTATTGATGGCTAGTATTGGCAGTGCATTTATATGGAAGTCGATTTAATGCATTTAAAGCGTACTATAGATATTTTTTTGTCGTAATAATAATAACAATAATAACAATAATAATAATAGTAATAATAATAATAATAATAATATATTTATTGCCCAACAGACGAGTAATTACAGGACCATTTTAAACTAAAAATACAATAAAAAACATAAACTAAAAGTTAATTCGAGCTAAACTTGAAATCATAGATTGATTTTACCAAAGGGGAAGAGTGAATATCAACATCAGCGTTAGCGTCATTAACAGTACCACACATTCGGCGACTTAATTAAGACGTCTGCATTAGCATTGGGACAGCAGAAGACCCGAGACAGGCGAGTACTGTGCGATGGTAAGGGTGGCACAGGGGAACGGGAAATTTTGAACGTTACAGTTGTCAGTACTGTAGAGCCGGCAGTTGTTCGTAACGTCGCACAATTGTTGTGAACGCATTGCCATTTAGTAATCATGGATCGTTGGACTGGTGCAGTAGCTGTGAGAGCGTTTTATAAAAATGGTGATAGTACGACTGCCGCGCAGATAATATTTCGACAGCATTATCAGCTTGGACGTCATAGACGTGTCCCATCTGCGCATGCGATTACAACGTGGGTGCGTAATTTTGAAGAAACAGGATCTGTCTTGAAAATGAAAGCTCGAGGTGGCATTCGAACGGTACGTACCCCAGAGAACATCGAGGCTTTTAGAGCTGCAATCGAGAGAAGTCCTCGCCGCTCCGTTCGACAGCATGCATTTACGCTAGGGAGCGACGAAGCTTACAAAGAATACTGCACGAATTACATTTCCATCCCTATAAGTTGCAGATTGTGCAACAATTACATGGACGAGACCCAGCGTCACGTATGGAGTTTAGTAGGCAAATATTTGCTAAAATTAGCGACGACGCGAATTTCGTTGGTAACATATGGATATCAGACGAAACCCATTTCCATCTGAACGGTTTCGTAAACAAACAGAATTTTCGTTATTGGGCCCAGGACAATCCTTGTGAGTTACACCAGCGACCACTACATAGCGACAAGGTCACAATAGGGTGTGCTGTATCATGGTGTTATCGGCCCTTATTTTTTTGCACGTGAGGATGGTAGTGCAGCGACAGTAACAACCGCTCGATATGTTGAAATGCTTCAAACATTCTTTACACCGAGACTGTACGAGCTTAATCATAACATGGAAAACATGTGGATCCAGCAGGACGGAGCCACGTCACACACTGCTCGACATTCGATGGCAGCAGTTCGTCAATTGTTTGGAAGACGCAATATTTCACGTAACGGTGAATGGCCTGCGAGATGCCCTGATCTTAGTGTGTGCGACTTCTTCCTGTGGGGGTATCTTAAAGGCAAGGTGTACCGTACACGATCTGTAACAATCCAATTTCCCGTTCCCCTGCGTCACCCTGTTACAACATAGCACTCGTAGTAGTGAGGGAGAGTCCATCTTATTATTTACCAGATTGTAAGAAAATCTGATATCGACTTGACGACGTCGTAATTGTAAGGACTGCATCTGAAAGCTGTTCTGCAGAATATTATGACTATAGCCCTGTATTGGATATACCCCATATTGTTTAAAATGGGCATATTTATACAACCCTCTCTGTACATTTTCAAGGAGAGATACAGATGATGCATATAAAGGTGCAGAAATACGACCAGCAGTACTAACGGTACCTCAAGAAGAATATTCTGTGTGGAATATTTCCACATTAAAGAAAGGTGGTGGTTCCATTCTTGTATGGGGTTGTTCTTCGTTTATGAATTATTGTGGGATATTAAAAGAAAATGCTCTAGTATCTGGTTTGCGCTTAATAGGCAACAATTTTGGGTTGATGCACGATAGCGATCCGAAGCACACTTCGTTATTATGTAAAAACTACCTCGCTGATGCAGAGAATGAAGGAATATTACAAATAATGACTTGATCTCCCCAGAGTCCGGATCTTAATCCGATAGAATTTCTGTGGAACGAACTGGACAGATGAATTAGAAGAAAATGTCCAACACACAGAACCCATCCTTGGACGGTATTGCAGATGGAATGGACAATATTAATACCTTTTCGTTTGTGTGCAATGTGCGATAAGTCGCAGATGAATGAATAGTTTATTTTTGTAATTGTCTTATTTAAGGTTTTGAAGCAAGCGTCAAATTTTGCGTAAAATAGGAAGGATCCATACTATTATGAACGGTAACGTACATTAACCTGCCCTTTGCGTTGGTTTTAATCAAATATTTACCTTTCAGGCGGTAACAATCTCGTTTCGACTAACGAGTTCGTTTCATGTTCATTCTTGTTCGTTCAATTCGCTGCTGTAATAAAGCAATTATTTCTATTCGAATCACTAATTAGCGTCCTGTGAGCTATACACCGCGTCGTTTTCGGACCTTCAACTCCAATAAACTAGCACGATCTATGAACCTGCCGCTGTTTTGTTTCTTTCCTTTTCGCACAAAAAAAAACACAAACGCTTTGTTAGCAAACTAAAGTGCATGGTATTATACAATCCCTTGAAATTGCAATTTTTCCTATTTCAATTTAGAGGTTAGTAACATTTATGTAACATTTGACCTCAACTTATAATAGACTCTCTAGTTATCAGTTACAGTGATTTGCGGAATAACGGTCCTTCGAACGTTAAGTAGTTAGATTATTCCATCAGTGAAAAATTTGCTAATGTTGGTGAAGATCAGATATCTTTAATTTCCAATGCAATTACGTTAAGAAGATCTTTTACTAATTTCAATTTTGAGTGGAGTTCAGTCAATCGAGACAAAAATGTGTTTAAAAAGAAGAATGGTGATTGGATGGCAAATAATCTTGTGTTTACGTTTCCCGCTTGTTTCGTGATTTCGAATGTTGGCGGAGGAAGGCCTACTAAAGGTTTTGAGGATTGTGGGGAGAAACGTCAACGAGACAAGCTGACCACGCCGAAATTTTTCAGCGCTGATGTAGCGGTTTCAATTTTTATACAGGCTAAACTATACAGATTTATGATGAAGTAATTAGAGCTGCTACAAAGAAAATTAGGCACAATATTTTTTTCCCAGCTACAACAAAACAAATCCCCGCCGCTACCCTGGCGCTATGAAAGTTATAGAAACTTTAATGGAAGTCCCCCTACAAGGTTTGGCTGACCATACTGAAGAAAGAATTTTTGAAACAAAACACGAATAGCAGGTCGTGAACTAATTTTCCACACAAAATGGGGCTTTGACGGCTTCTCTTGTCAGAACCAGTTCTCTCAACCCTTTTTTATTGAAAGTGAAACTGGAAGTGATTTGCGTTTATTTATTACTTCGATTGTGCCTTTGAAAATAACTGCAAATGAAGATGAAGATGTTTGGGTTAATCCTCGATCTCTTTCAACTCAATATTGTAGAGTTGTCAGGATCCAATTTACAAAAGAAGCTACTGATCTAATACAAGCTGAAAAAGAACGTGTGATATAAAGTATATAAAGTGATATAAGCTATTTGTGATCAAAGATTATACAGCAATTAAATAACTACGTCACAGTGAAGTATGTTATATATTTTAGAATGTTAAACGGAAAAGTGTATATTACCGACACAACTGCTTCATTTGAGGAGACTTATCCAAGTTCGAAATTAAACTTTTTAATGAAGAAGCAATTCAGCAAGGCACTTTTACATTCCATGCGCGAATAAAATTTATGGAGTATATATTTCACCTAGGATGCAAACTAGAATTTAAGAATTGGACGACTACGAGAGCTATTCTTCCAATAAAAGAGGCTACAAAAGAGTGTATCCAAAGACGTGTCATCACTGAATTAGGAATTTCGTAAAGCAATGGTATGGTTCCACTAACGCCGGAAATACCTCTCAGTATATTTTCGAAGCCCTTCTTTGACTGTTGATATAACGTAAATTAATGAAAACTTAGTAGAAATTATTTCCGGTTTTGTCGTGTATTCACTGTTTTATTTGACGTTTCGCTGATCATGCTGTCAGTTTCTTCAGAATGTTTCTAAGGACCTGAGGCCTGAGCCTAAGAAGAAACACCTTCGCATCAGCGAAGAAGCCTTTGAATTAATATTGCCCCAGTAAGTGTTTGGCCAAATTGTTAATAGGTACAACTATTATTATAAATATTACATGTATCTATTATTAATGTAAGAATAACACTTACTTCATCGTATTAGTCTCTAAAATAATACTGTTTTATTATAAACTATGAATATGTAGAATATACCCATATTTTGAATACATTATTATCAATAAATCGTATGTTAAGCTAATTCATCTTTTTAATGTAGTACCATTTTGTTTTATTTCTTTATCGTGGATCCAATGAGACCAACCGCAGCTCGATAGGGCTATCCGTTCTTTAGATATTGATTTTTTCCCGTTTTTCGAGCATTTGACTCCACTGTGCGTTGTATGCGCGTATATATATATATATATATATATATATATATATACATATATACATGTAAAACGAGAAACCAACACGCGTTCTGTGTAAAATCGCAGTAATTAATTCGAAATTAATTGCGAAAATTGC
The DNA here is from genome assembly GCA_023509865.1 of Trypoxylus dichotomus. NCBI lineage: Eukaryota > Metazoa > Arthropoda > Insecta > Coleoptera > Scarabaeidae > Trypoxylus > Trypoxylus dichotomus. The sequence goes on from CM042077.1 coordinate 63,914,903, forward strand.
GGTTTTTCAGTTGATCGATCCCGCCGACCGTTAAAACTTGAAAGTACCTAGTAGCGAGAAAATCACCTTTGCTACGACAATAACGCGTATATTTACGCGTACGATTGCGGTAGTCCCCGCAGTTTATTGCCGGAAATGTCGCACTTACAAGAGGTACCACAAGCGCTTAATTTTAATGAAAATCGGACGACATATTTTCGAACTAGTTCGGATTAGGTATCGCTCGGTATCGGCGAAAGGTGGCAGCGCAGTTCTACCGGGCTCCCAATAGATGGGCTGAAGGAAGATGGAGAAAGACCGTAGACGCAGCGGGTTGTAATTAACACAGTCGAGTTATAATAATAACGTCGAGAGGGCTCCGAATTAGAGAACCGGTAACGGCTGAATCCCCATTAGGCAGAAATTAGACTATAAGTTGACGCCACCTTCGCCTGGAGCAATGTAAATCGCTATGCGAGGGTTGCGCCCGTGTGTATGCGAATATAGGCACTTTCGAAGTTCGAGGATACATCTGTCGTTTATATACATACACCTGCATCAGCTTCCGCTTAACCAGTAAGTATTATCGGTTCGGAAAGTTTAGTGTAATAGATACGAAATTGGTTTCCCCTTGATTCCAGGCTTTAATAAAGGGTTTACCGTGACTGAAATACCGAATTTCTATCCAAATTCATGTTTCTATCGTAATGATTGCGAATAATTCCTTAAAATAGCCTCCCTTGTACTCTTGTTGTTACAACAGATACTGAAGTGTACGATGTTATGTTCGTTTTTTCTAATAAACTTAGATCCGGCTAAGCTGTGATACCGATTCTCTTGAAAAGAGATTACAGGTTTGTTTTAGTGTATTCTTTCTTCTTCTAATAATTCGTATCCGTTTCGATTGTTGGCTACCATGCATGCTATTTTAACTGTGAACTGAATAATTCAGTCGCATTTATACCGATCCAGACTCTGAGATTTTTCTACCAAGAACAACATTACTTTTCCTTGTAGAATATTCTGGTATAGATGAAATATGCTCCCATTACACATTATGTGTCCTAAGTATTGTAGTTTCCGAATTTTCACGGTATCAACCACTTCCTTTTCTTTTTCGATCCTTCTTATAACTTCGATGTTTGCTATGTGATCAGTCCACAGCATTTTTAGTATCTTGAGTTATAGCCACATCTCAAATGTTTCCAATTTCTCTGTCGTGGCTTCAGTGCCCCGTAGAGTAAAACGGAGCACACATAACAGCGCAGGAGGTGTTTAATGTTATGTCATGGCTTTTGAACAGTTTTTTCGTGTTATTATAAGTGAACCTGACCTTTCCGATTGTGCTACGTACTTCTTGTGGGTGAGCCTTTGTTTCATTGCTAGTCATTCTACGGTTACCAATTTGGTCTGTCTTGCACAATTTATTAGTGAGTTAATGGATAAACATGGGCATATGGGCGTTACTTATACGTACCTACCGAAAGCCTTACAGCAGAGTACCCACTGCTTCTTCCAAAGTTGAAGTGGTTTGGTTTTGTTCCATCTGTTATTCGATTAATAAACTCATATCGTAAAAAATAATCGTGAAAGTTGTATGCGTTTGCTACAACGGGTTTGTATTCAGAGAAATCGTCTTGTATATGGTTGTTCCACAGGGTTCGAATTTGGGCCCGCTCCTGTTCGGTTTCTTCATAAAAAATCTTTTGAAAAGTTTTAAATGTCCAGTACTAGCTTATGCCGATGATGTCAAATTGTTTGCACAACTCTTGTCTAACAATGATGTTATCTTGATGCAAAGAAATTTGAACAAGCTTGCTAACTCAACAAGTTCAACCTGGACATTGGAAAATGCTGCATTGTATCAAATACAGATCTTCCTTCATTGCGAATTACGAGGTCAATAATATTCCCTAGAACGTAAAATGGAATTCAGAAATTATCGTGTTCTCTCTTCGATTGTGTTCATCTTTAAAGCCGAAATTATGTCGGTATGCTGAAACACATCCAGGTTTCTTAAATGCGTATATCACGTTATTTCACCGATGCTCAACTATTTATACAATGTATATGTTCTTAGTAAGTTAGAGTATCTACCGTTGGTGTGATAAATAGTTCATGCATGGCATTCCTTACAAGTTGATCGAATTCACCGTAGGTTTCTTAAATTCTTGTCGCATAAACTGTATGGAAGTTACCATGTGGGCGGCATACTTTAATTGGTCTTTTACAATGTCGTGATAGATTGTAGAGCAGATTCTTACTAAACTTAATCAATAATAATAGATTGGGCGTACCTTTGACTTCCATGTTCCATATTTCAATTTTTTTTTTAACCCAGGAGTGAGATTCCTTGCATGCTACTGCAAACCAAGACAAATTTAATGAAGCGTTCACCATTTTCAGTGATGACTAAACTGAAGACCCCTCCCCTACTTCTAATTGGTTACTTGATTAATGTTTTAGACACCTAGTTAACTGACATTTGTAGATTATATCTATATAATATCAAGTTTGTATCTCAAAATGTTCTTATGCTGTGGCTAATTCTTGAATTGTGTGCTGTGATTGTTCATAAAAATGGATACTGTAGAACAGAGAGACGTAATAAAATACCTCCAGGGGCAAGACGTCAACACAAATTCATAAATACATTATGGCAACAGTTGGTGTAGTTTCTTATGATGTAGTCAAGTGCTGGTGTCGACATTTTAAATGGCTGGTATACACCAAGCAGGCTCTAAATTAGTGGAGCATCCCCCATATTCGCCGGATCTGGCCCCTAGTGATTACAGGCTGTTCCATTAAATTAACAGAAATCTTACGTGGGGAAAATTTTTCCAGTAATTATGAAGTGATGTAAACTGTAGAGAGGTGATTTGCAGAGGTTGGACAAAAAGTTTTCCAGGTGGCTGTTGATGTGTTGGAGCACCGATGGACCAAGTGCATTAGTGTAGAGGGAGACTATGTTGAAAAGTAAAAAAACATAACGCCACTGTACTTTTACTTTAAGGGGGGCAGGAGTACAGCATAGAAATCCACCCGCGTATTTCATGTTTTCAAAGCTTAAACCAGCATATTAATTGTTATTCTTTTTTCTTGTTATTTTTCATATTTAGTAAGTACAATATCTTTTATTCTATTTCCATTTCACTCTATTCTTTCGTATTTTCTGATGAGTCTATACCTGTTGGACATAAACAAACATATTTATTATTAAAAGTAACAACGAAAGTGTGGAATGAGCAACTCTAACCGTTTAGAAACGTTATTCAAGCTTTAATATTTCTGGTTGTAGCGCATTGTTCAGTTCGCGTCGTGGTTTATTTCGTTCCATTCTGCAATATCCGTCTTCTACTGCATCGGATAGAGGATATTGCCTGCGAATAAATATGTATGTAAATGTGTACACAAAATCGAGACATCATAAATTACGGAGTAGATTGGAAAACTGTCGCTTGACGGAGACAAATAGTCCATATATATGTATGTATATACAACAAGATTTATTATTGGAGGTCAATATTGATGCAGACTATATATGTCGGCGCATATATACCGGCTGCATGTGAACTATGCGCAAGTTATGATACGTAACAGATATTAATGGTTCGGACCAGCGTGTCGTAGTTTAATGGTATTACTTTTCGATCGGGTGGAAAATTGGATGTAATGTAGAAATTTAATTTGCAGTTAACACACGTATAAAGATTTTCCTGAAGCTCCTTGCTCGTTAAAAGTTTTTTATTGTTGCTATCGCTTGTGCGCGTAATTTTTTTGTAAATGATCACAGGGAAGGCATCCACTGCATTCGCAACAATGTGGTATCATCGTGTGGCACGTACCAAAAGATTTTATTGGAAGAATTTAAACATGAGGTGGATAGCTATTGCTACTGCCAATTATCATATTTTGAGTCAAAGGTACTTCAATTACTATATGGATGTTAATGTAACAGCTAACATAAATCAAACCTTCATTCAAATGAACCTTCTCTAGTTCTCAGGAGAATTTTTTTTAATCTACTTTGCGGTATCAGACTGCCATTCTCTTATTTTAGTCTTACATAATTTCCTGTTCTGCGCCAGTTGTTTGGCTTCAATCCATCCCATACTTCCCTTTTCCAATGTTGCATACACCTGCTCCTTCCAGGTGTTTCGGGGTCTACCTATTCTGTTTTTGCCCTCTGTTTTGGCTTCAAATATCCTCTTTGTGATTCGATCTTCTTCCATTCTGTGTAGATGTCCAAGTCATTATTTCTATTGGTCTAATATTTAGATTATTAGTGATTGTCGTGTTTCTGATTTTGTCTCTTATTGTTACTCCTTCTATTCTTCTTAGGAATCTCATTTCCATAGATGTGATTTTACTTTTAATTCTGTTCGTGGTTGTCTATGACTGGCTGCCATATGTTGGTCTGACCAGTCTTTTATACACTTCTGTCTTTATTTGTTTTCGTATTTCTTTATCTAGAAATGTATTCTTAATGTATTATATATTTTTGCGAATTTTCTTATTCTCTCATTTATTTCTATCTTGTATTGTAACTTTTAACATGTTCCAAAGCTGTTTCCTCGATTTTGATGTTACATTTTTTTCTTCTGCTGCTATTATCATTGTGTTTATCTTTGTTAGTTCTTCTTGGTATATCTTCAAGTCTTGCTGTAATGTCTTTTCTGAGTCTGCTAGCATTCTTTAGTGGCTCCTTTTTTGTATATGGGCATAATTATTCCCATATTCCATTCCTTAGGCATTTCTTTTTTTATTATGGTGATGTTTAAGAGGTCAAGTAGTTCTTTGTTACCTTTGTCTCTCATATATTTTATCATTTCAGCAGTGATTCCATCCTTCCCGACTGCCTTTCGTAGTTTTAGTTTGCTAGCTGATTCTCTGACTTCTTCTTCGCTTATTGGTGTAATACGTGCTTCGTCGTTTTTTGTTATTTACTCTCTTTCTCTTATATATCTACCTTGTTTTATTTTTGTGAATTCTACAAAGTGCTGTTTCCATCTTTTCATTATCTCTTTTTCCTCGGTTGATATATTTTCTTTGTCATCATTTACATTTCTCAATTTTGGCGCCTTCTTCTGTCTTAATTGTTTTATTGTTCCGTAGAATAATTTTTGGTTTTCTCTATAGTTATCCCTCAGTTTTATTCCGAACTCTCTCCAAGAATTTTCTTTGGCCTTCTTGATACTCTCTTTAGCTTCTTTCCTTGTCATTATATGTATCGTTTATTTTATTTTATTTTTCTTATCTTTAACTTTGACTTGTATTCTTGCTGGCCACCATCTGCTTCTTTTGGTGTACGTACTTGCTATTTTTGATATTCCACAGCTTTCTTATGCCGCCTTTAGTATGCTGATTTCGAATCTTTTCCATTTGTCCTCTATCTCTGTTTCATTTTTAATCTCTTGTTCAAACAATTCTTTGTCTTGTATTCATATTTCTCTCGAATTTCTTCATCATGTCATTTCCAATGCACGCATCTATTATCCTTATCCCGCTGTCATTTATGGCCTCTTTACGTTCCCTTCCCATATGTCTCCCTACTCCATCATAAAATCCTTTTAGGATAGAAATATGTAATTTACTCGTTGAACAAAATTGGTTTAATATTGTTCTATTCCGAGCGATTTTACCAATAAGTTCTTTTAGATGGAATATTACGATAACACTTCAAACAGAATATCGAATGAGACACCTTTTAAAATAATAACGTTGTATTCATCGGCTTCGAATGCATTTGACTATTACGGCATTTTTTTTAACCATTACAAAAAGTGGATGGTACTTTAGTTAAAAGCTTTTACAATGTTCTAGTCATTTACGAGTAGTAGAACGTACACAGACCAATGAAACTTTGTTAATTCACCATTTATAACTGATTGGAAATGTGTTCATCTCATACACTTGTCGAATATATTCAATACACAGGAAGATTTGTCAGGAACATGAGTTCACCGACGTTTCATTTTAAATCTAATTGTATGATCTTCAATTTAAACTACTGTAGGTGTACGTATGCTCAATACTACTTTAGAAATTCAGATTTACCAGATATACTCAGCAACTCGTGCAACGTATTGAGTATGTACGGAGCGACCACTCGTTGCCTTTTGACAAACGATACCAACTGTGCACAATAGCCGGGCATCATAATGTAAAATGTACCAAAGTACGTGGAATTTTCTCTTGGCTGTCGAGGAGTTTATTGCACGGCACGCTATAAAGAATCCGACTCCGTCGATTTAGGTCTCGACTTGAGAATTTCGGTGCCGTACGTTGTTCGACTTGCTTTTACTACCTGCTCGCTAGCTTTAGCAATGTTCACCTAGTCCTTTTTTTTGCCGGTCAATATACACTACCGTTCAAAATTATTTGACCACCCACATTTTATAAGACTATTTATACAACACTGCTTCTAGGAAATGAACTCTTGCAAAATTGAATAATTATAAAATGAAATTAGTTATTGCAATTACATGGGGATTAATGCAACAAAAGTTTCTTGAAGTTGTTGTATCAGGTGTATGCATAAGTTTTTTTCCGGTTTTAGTTAAAAGGAAACATGTAATTTATAAGGGAAATTATTTTTTTTATATCTTTCAGGTAATCTATGGATACCATGCCAGATAAACTACTTGCTTCTTGCGGCAAAACATTTGTCGCAAGAGATCTAATCTGGACTAAATTCATTTCTTCCCAATGAAAATTGGTCAAAATTTCGCTCATCCTAGATTTGGTTGAAGACTCACCGAACGATATTTCCAATCATACCGAATACGATTTTAATAATAAAAATTGACAAAAGAGAACTAATCTGGACGGAATTTGTTTCTAAAGATGTGAAAACATTTGAGAAGTGTAATGACTAGAGACCGGATTATATGCAAAGTGCATATAATTTATTTTTTTCATATCTTTAATTATAGTCTATATGTAGACGTATTACACTGATTAAAGTTAATTAGCGTTAATTAGTGATTGCATATATTGCATATTTAGGCATTTCTATGCATATTTTTACAAAAGTTGCATATGTTGCATATTTAGGCTTTTCTTATCCTTTCTATTAGTAAAAATGCTTAGTAATTCCTAATGTAGATCGACAACGGACAATTCTCAGAACGATAAATCCTTTACATTGGTCTCTCTTATACTTTTCTCCAAGAACAGCACGTGTTTAATTTCGCCTAGCAGAAGGGATGTGATAAATACGTTTTATTATTATTAATTCCCAAATAAACTATTCATTCATTGAATATCATTGAGCGAAACAGCATGTAATTGTGTTACGTTTTTGAATATTGTGCGTACATACAATGAGTATAGCGAACAAAATTTCTTTATGGATTAAGCTGTATCTTGAACTAGTAAAGGATGGCGACAAAATGACAATTGTTGTTGTACGTGTCTTGTCAGAAAAAATACCTGATTGTTCAATACGCTAAAACTCCATCACATACGGATCTGTGTAACGCACTAATTTCGTCTAACATACCATTAGCAAGATTAAACAATCTTAATTTGAAATCATTTCTCCCGTTATATATATATATATATATATATATACATATATATATATATATACATATATATATATATGTATATATATATATACAAAACTTATATGTTGTAAAAAATTTTGTGCAATAAAGTTAATATTTAAATCTGCTCTTATTTATTTTATGTAAAGATTTTGCATATTACCGCAATTCTTTTGCATATATGCCCCAGGTTTATGCATATTTTCTCAAACATCGATGCGTATATATGGGGATATATTTCAGTTTTTCTTCGCATATAATCCGGTCTCCAGTAAATATCCTAAATCCTTCTCTAATTTCAGAATATTAAGTATTTTACAATGACGGATAATTTTCCTACAATCTAGTCATCAAAATCTTCAGTTGCATATGCATTTCGACATATTCCAGATGACTTCGATTTCTCGCAAAAAACGAGTTCGTTTCTAAAAAATTGGAAACATAACGATAAAAAATATATTATAAAATGAAACACTTACTGTTTTAAGAAGTCTCCACGAAATCACAAACTGGATGGCATCTATTAAATATTAGAATCACTCCATTTCGAATGGTTCTCACCATTGCAAATTTCCATTACCAAACTCAGCAGGGCGATGTTCGATTCAATATACTAAAAGACACCATTAATTTCACTACCAATTAACTGTTTTAACTAGTGTAGCAACGGGTGATTATTGTGAAAGAACCTGTATATTGAAGTATTTGATGATTATTGAAAATGATGAAACTGAACCTGTTGCAATTGAAAGAGATACTTGAGATAGAATTGCTGTAATTGTTTTGCTTTCATCTCCGAATCCGTATATAAATAATAACGATAAATACATGTAATCATTTATTGCGAAGTGGAAAAGATGGTTTCTGCAGTAAGAGCCATTAGGATGACTTAACAAGCATATAATTGTGAAACTTGTTTTTCTTGGCATTCCACTAGCGTTTTATTACTTCTATATCTCTCCTTGGATAATTTGCATTCCTCCACAAGAAAGTATCATATTCTGAGTTCATTTCTTCACTACACAGTAACAATTATACAGATATTATTCCAAAATTCCTCTTATAAATCCGCCTTGCATAGTAAGCAAAATTTGTTGGTACATTTTCAGCAATTAAAGTCATCATTTTCACGAATGAACATTTTAAGAAAGCTATTAAAGAGCCGATTCTTCTTCTTCAGTAATTCCGCTGTTAAGTTATTTATTCTTTCGGTTATACGATTTATAACGATCAAAAACGTGAAACTGTACTTCTACCCGGGACTTTGCGAATACGTAAGCGAAAAATATGACCTCTGCCGAAGTCTGCAACTTTAATCCGCAAGATTAATTAAACACAAACATTTCCTAACGAGATGCAATACGTCCCAATGTAGTCAGGGCAGAATAAAGAACGGGAGATTTGTTATGGAACATGGCTCTAGGGATTTTGTTGCAGATTTAGTTCATCTAGCACTAGTGCGGCGCAATATTTCATGATATAACGGAGATGGAGGGAGAAATTTGCACGTAGTGGTTTCTGGTTTGTTATGAAGGTAATATTCATGAAGACCTGAGAGATATAATGATTTGGTAGATGTAAAGGCTGTTACCAAAGATGAATTACTTATCAGTGATAGTATTGGAAAATGTATTTTGCACCTCAACATACTTTTCATTCAATTTGTAATTGATTGTGAGTATACAGTAGTATGAAAAAGTGCTTGTACATATAGTTTTAAAAGTTATATCTTACTCTTCTTATGCAGGATCCAGTCAATAATAATATAATAATAGTAATAATAAAATATTTATTCTGTCCAACAGATGATCTACATATGTACATTCAATTACAAAACACGAATTATATAATACACAACACAGTCCTCTTAGAATATAGAAACAAATGAAACTTATAGACAGTACTGTATTTAAAGAATATAAATTAATGTAAATTAAACAAATAAATAACAGTATTATTAAGCATTAATTAAGTTTACAAATGATCCTAAGGAGGAAGCGCAAATATTAAAACAAGAACTATAATTACTATTAAAATAAGAGTAAATTCTACGTGTTACGTTCTCCTGGTTTGAAGAACAACGCCGCTGTAGCCTGCTCGTAATTTCCTAAATTACTTGACCAATACTTACTTGTAGAGTATGTTCGCTTATTTACTAAAGGAAAGGTTGTATAGTGAAACTCAATGCGCATGCGCAAAAAAATATATTTAAAAATGAAATGGTTACACGGTTTCCACTCTTGCCTATGTACATGTACGATGTACGTAAGATATATAGATTTGCAATAATTGCAGTTATTCGAGCTCTCTTATACATGTAATGTACATTAGCATTTGTATATGTATTTTCATTGGTAGCAACATAAAGTAATGCCTCAGCATGTACGTTGCAAAGCCATGTCTTAATTCTGTTTAAAAGGTTAAACTCTTATATGCTTCCGCTGAAGCTTTGTTAGAAGCATGTACTAATGCCTCTATCTGTTTGCATGCACCACTACCTTTTATAGGAGCCAACCCTATTTATTTCTTAAATTTATAAGCGCACCTCGGTGCTATGCTTATTTATATGTCCCTTTCCGGGAGCCTAATATACTTTCCTTGTTTTAAATTTGTCTAAGGGACTTGGCCCTGTATTATTGGCATGTATTTGTACTTGACCAAATACGTTTGTTATATTCACATTTATAGGGGAACCCACCCTATCTCTTAGAGTTTGAACGCCTGGTCGAGGGCGACAGTAGCGATAATAGCCGATCTCAATACAAAAGTAATGTCACAGCTACCCAGGCGTTCTCGTTTGAAATATTACGCTATGTGCAATCTTTAGCTCTATACTACTGCGCCCCAAAGAAGGGAAAAATCCAGTAACCAGCAAATGTGCGAACTGCGCACCGACAAGTAAAACGGAGCGCTGATGCCGACATTACATAAGAAAACTGGCCCGTGACACTCGTCCGCTACGACGAGCAACTAAATGAAAAATTTCTAAGTCCCGATACGACAAGGACCGAACAAACGTACAAAAGACAACGGGCGCTGCGGCCGCAACGACCGTCAGCAAGAAGCGGAGTGATCGTACTTGTAGAGGAGGTCTATACATGCGCGCCGACAATCTCACCAAAATAATTTCCGACACAAACTTAACTGAAGACTAAAAATATGTATAGACGACAATGGACACAGTAGCCTCGACGTACGATGATAGAAAATCGAGAATTTATACTTATTAAAAAATCTATACATGTGGTCCGACGACGTTACCAAATGACTCCCGCCAGAAATAAATGTATAGACAACGTCCTCGACGATTCCCGCCAAAACTAGAAAAACTTAGAAATCTCTAATAATCTTACGACGACGTTACTGTACACGTTACGACGAGGCACGAAAGGTGACCGAGAGTGCACGATCGCTAATACCTCGACTGACGCGCGGGAGACGACTGCCTATGCTTGTGTACCTTAAATTTCAAGAAAACTCCCATTACATATCCGACGACGTTGCAGTGAATGATTTCTAATTAGGCAGTTTTAGCTAGCGTAATGCGAATGGCTGACTTGCATACATATACAATGCGTAATGTACATACATATTAAAATAAAATTGGATATAAGAGAGCAAAATAAATAAATATAAGAATGAAAATAAATAAATATAAAAATGAAAATAAAATAATATTCTAAATGAAAATAATAATGCAAAGAAGATAAAATACATAATAGTAAAAAAAAATTAGAAAATACAAAAAACAATGTTAAGTCTTTAACACTACGTATCGACGAATTGAACATTAAATTGATGCGAGCAGAGCAGTAGCAGAAAGTATTAATTTGACGAGTGGAGTATTGGGGGACAGTAAAGTACAGACTATTTATAAGTGGTATTGCTTCGATATCATTATTCACCAGCTTATGTAGAAATTTTAATGTTGGTTACTATACGTCGCTGCGCAAGAGATTGAAGTTCAACGAGATTTAATAAAGTGGTATGATCGAAATATCGTTTTGGATATACGCTATGTTGTTTAAAGTATAAATATTTTAGAAAACGTCTTTTTCAAGTGAAGCTGTCAAAGTTTCAAATATCTACTGTCAATAGTTATTGTTTAAGAGTGTGCTTTGTGTAGCAAGTCAGGTAGTTTCGCAAAAATGAATAAGGTCGAATGTGATGCAGTGAGAAAACACTTCTGGATGACTGGGAAAACGGCCACAGAAATTCGAAATATTTTGTAAGAGGTTCATGGCGGATGTAGTCCATTATTTTCGACTATCAGCTTCTGGATGAGTAGCCGCACAAGCACAAGTAACGAGCCACACAGAGAACGCCCAAAAACAGCTACCAACGATGAAATGGTCGACAAGATTCATGTCGTGTTAGCCGATCGCCGATTGAAGCTGAAAGAGACAAGAGGCATCTCAGAAGAACGTGTAGGCCATATTCTATACGAAGTTTTAGGTATGAGCTTTCGGCACGATGGGTGCCACGTTTGCTCACAGCAAAAACAAAATCAAGTGACCGTTTCGGAGGAGTGTCTGGCCACGATCCAGCGCAATATAAGGGATTTCTTCATGCGTTTCGTAACCGTGAATGAGACCTGGATTCACCAATACATACCGGAGATCAAGAAACAGTAGAAGCAGTGGACTTTTCCGGGCGAATCGGCTCCGAAGAGAGCAAAGACCGTTCTATCAGGCGGGAAGGCCATGGCGACTATTTTTTGGGATTCCAAGCCCCCAATGATCTTTTTCCTGTTCCAAAACCTGAAAAAATTACTGGAAGGAGGTCATCGCCGCTACAGATGCCTATTTTGCGGACCTCAAAACATTCTACTTTTTCGATGGCTTGAAGAGACTGCAGCACCGTTTGAAAATGTGTATTGTTCTTCGAGGAGACTACATCGAAAAATAAAAATAAGAAACCACACCAATACTGTGTTTTTCTTGTCGATTGTGGAAACATTTTAGGTCGCTCTGATAGGATTGCATGCAATAACGGAGCAATCCTGGATAAAGGAGACAACGCTACAAAAAGAAAAATGTTGGAAGTAACATATATGGCCATTACATCGACCGTCATTAGCATACCAAGCTTGGAGATAAAGAACATCTAGCCTCCTATGATCAAAGAAAGTATTAACCGAAGTCCGGCAATCGTGATACGGAGAACAGACGAATAACCATACGCAGACCAACACCCCAGAATGGAGAGGGATCAGCGAAATGCACAACCGCTCATGTGCAAAAAATCAGGAAATTATAGCTTAAATATGTTTAGCACAGTAATTTCTGTTCCTCCTAATAGCTTAGTGGTTAAGTCAGTGAGAAACCGAAATTCGACGAAAAATAAACCGCTCGTCACTCACAGTATACGAATCTTTAATTTTTTTCAAAGCATACAGAACAGCGGACTCCGTAATAGACTTGATATAAATTAAATAAGACTTTTGCATCTTTATTAACAGCACTTTGTTAATTTTGGAGTTTAAAGATCTTGTCCTGGAGTTACTTAATTTAAAAAAAAATGACAAACCTTCTTTCGTTTTGATTTGAAACCTCACGTGACCATAAAATTTGACTCAATATCTTCTACAGTTTTTATTAATATTGTTGTTAATTGTTTGATCTTACCATTCTTCAAGGTGCCGTTAATTGAAATTTTAAAAAAGGCTTACTTTCAATACCGATAAAACCTATAAATCAACTGCCAGGTGGCGCTTTCATCACATGTCATCTTGCAACATCTTTGAAACGAATATAAAGCCAACTTAAGAAAAAGTATCAGAACGTTTAATGTTTCGAGAAGTTAATAGAAGCGTTTACAGCAAATCGCAAGCAACGAGTACCTCATTAAATCTAGGAAGTTGATCGTTATTCTCCATTAAAATTAGCCTGCGCGATAAGGAAACGTTAGCAAAAGGCATCGTAGCAATTTACGTTTCCAAACGGCTCAACCCTCGCCCGTCATTGAACGCCGTAATTCGAAAGATTTCACGCCAAATACATCCAGCGACATTTGCCTGATTTATTCGCCGTATAAATTGGTATTTATCAAGCTGCCTCCCCGCGTTTCAAAGCGAGCATATGTACCGTACGTAACTACGGCATACAATAGAGATGAATTATTCAATGATTAAAATTGAAATTAAGATTACTGCGCGGTTGGGTACGCTGTCGCCTGTCGTCGGTGTGACATACCTAAATAATTAAATAGAATGTCTGAATATATACACATTTAAACCTCGTCGGTCTTTAGAGGAAACCAAAATTAGCTAGAAAGATTACGGATTCGCCACCTGCATGAAATTGCGCGAAGGTTACGATTAAAATGTCGTTGAATTTAATCGATTCAACTTTGAATGTTTGTGGGTATATTCTTGAATAGACTAAGTACCATATGTATGTATCTACAATGTCGTTTTAATTGCATTAGAACCACGCAGATTCCTTTGGGAGTGATATTAAATCGAAAAGATAGTGTAAGACTTGTTTTCTTCGACGACAAACAAAGTGCTTATTGTATGGCTCGTGAATAGTTGACCTCCAACTAATGAAAATTACATACCATTACAATTACCAGTAAAAGTCACGGTTTTACATCAAATAGAATTGAGTACGATGTATATATACATATATACACATTGTGGTGGAAAATCTCAGGGCCTTTATTTTCTAAATGGGCTCTTTTATTTAAATTTCTTCTTTTCGTTTTTAAATTCAAATATAGTATTCTATGATTAAAATAACCGAATATAAGATTTAAAAATAAATATATTAACGAACTAAAAATATATAATTTCGGGTTGATACATATTTTAATAATATGATAAAAATGTGTGAGTAGAGTACATTAAATGTCTCTTAAAAATAAATTTAGAAGAAGTTATTTATACAGACAAAAATAATAATAATAATATATGTAATTCATTAAAAACAAACCAAGACAAAAAATACCGGAAAGAAAAATGAAATACTAATAAGAACTAATTAAATAATAAATACCACTAATGATGATCTGGGAGACTTATGACTGGTACTCCATCGATCTCCAAATATCCTCTCATAAATCTGCCAAACATTTTCTTGAAACCAGATTTGTTGTATATCAAGATCTAATCCTGGTAATACATTTAAACAGCGTTTTGTGTACTTGAACTTTAACATATAGGCTGAAAAGTCCCGGGCCTAACACATAGATGACGCTAGTTTTATTGCAGTCACCTTTCTCTCAGTTAGTACTAACCTTCAAAAGACAGCTGTTAAAATTTCATGATATTCTATTCATTAGTTTGTGAGTTATTGTGCTAAGAGTCACGCTACTTTTGTTATTTTCAAAACAATGGATCAAAAACAATTTTGTGTTTTAATTTTACACTGCTTCTTGATGGGAAAAAATACCGTTCAAGCGAAGCAATAGCTTGAAAAGTGTTATGGGGACTCCGCTCCATCAGAAACAACAATAAAACGTTGGTTTGCCGACTTCAAACGTGGTCGTAGAGACACGGATGATGCAGAACGCAGTGGACGTCCAAATGAGGCAATAACACCAGAAAACATCAAAAAAATCCACAAAATCGTTTCGAATGATCGAAAAGTGAAGTTGCGTGAGTTAGCTGACATCGTAAAGATCAAAAGAACGTATTGGCTTTATATTGCATGAGCATTTGACTATGAGAAAGCTCTGTTCAAAGTGGGTGCCGCGTTTGCTCACTGTTGATCAAAAACAAGAATGTCTTGATGATTCTGAGCAGTGTTTGGCCATGTTTAAACGTAACAAACAGGAATTTTTGCGTCGATATGTGACAATGGATGAAACATGTATCCATCACTTCACTCCGGAATCAAAACGATCGTCATCTGAGTAGACATCAACTGGTGAACCTCGTCCAAAGCGCCCGAAAGCACAACAATCGGCTGGAAAAGTTATGGCCTCGGTATTTTGGGATGTGCGTGGTGTAATATTCATCGACTATCTTGAGAAAGGAAATACCATCAACTGTGATTATTATATAGCGTTATTTGATGGCCGAAATTACAAAGAAACGACCGCATATGGCAAAGAAAAAAATTTGTTTCATCAAGACAACGCACCGTGTCACAAGTCAATCAAAACAATGGCAAAACTACATGAATTGAACTTCGAATTGCTCCCACATCCACCGTATTCGCCAGATTTGGCTCCCAGCGACTACTGGCTGTTCGCAGACCTCAAAAAAATGCTCGCCGGTAAGAAATTTCGCACGAATGAAGAGGTTATCGCTGAAACTGAGGCCTATTTTGAGGCAAAAGATAAATCATTCTACAAAAGTGGTATTAAAATGTTAGAGCGGCGCTGGAATGATTGCGTTGCTCTTGATGGAGATTACGTTGATGAATAAAGCTAATTTTGAACCAAAAAAACCGTGTTTTCTTTGTTAGGCCCGGGACTTTTCAGCCCATGTGTTATATGCGAATTTTTGTATTTATTTTTTGCTTTTCTGTTTAATGAATACTTATTGTTATTGTTTCTAGAATTTTAAAACATGAAGGTTACACATCAGCCTTTAATTAATCACGAACATGGCGTACTTTCAAGATAATTTGCGGCCTGTACTTCACTACAATCGCCTTTGTTATGAGTAAACCCACTACGTTACTAAATGTCGATCATTACAAGGTATGTTTAACATCATTTATTACACTACAATAGCTGTTTGTAATCGCATGCCTTGGAGTATATATTATTAACAACTTAAACTGCAATAGATGCAATTTGCAATGCTCTTTATACATCCATCCGCAAGTTGCTTAAGTTAGCTAACGAGATCGATAAAGAGATCGGCCAGGATTCTGCAGCAGATGAACACATAAAATATATACATACATATATAATACAAACCATGTTTGCAAGATCAAGCTTGCTCGATAATGGGATCGTTCCATACCATATTCGTTTCCATGTTATTTCTTCGGAACGCTATTATCGTGAACGGTGTAATAATATTTGTATAGATATCGTAGATACGTATTAGAATATCAATACGCGGCGGTACGTGTTACCGACTATGTCATTTCGATGAAATTGCATCGAGGAACGATGTTACTCTTAGCTTCGCTAATATGTTATTAGAGATTTCGTAAGGGTATCATAATAGACACTTCTCTCTCTGGAATGCTTAGTGGAAATGTTAGATGCTCGAAAGGATGCCGTAATATAACTTCTAAATTACTGTTATAATTATTATTTCGATTGCGCTAGAGTAGCAAAATGTCGATATGTAATATGTTGTCGCTGTGTTACCGATTTTACCGATTGCTAATTACGATGGCGACCAAAAATATTTCCGGAATCATCAAGAAAAATACGGTATTGGTGTGGTTTTTTATTTTTATTTTTCGATGTGGTCTCCTCGAAGATCAATACACTTTTTCAAACGGTGCTCTAATCCCCTCAAGTCGGATATTTCGAGGTCTGCAATATAGGCATCTGTAGCGGCGATGACCTCATTTGAGGCAAATTATTTTCCTCCCAGTGATTTTTTCAGAATTAGGAATAGGAGAAAGTCGCTGCGGCTAGGTCCGGTGAATATTGAGGATGACAGACTAATTCGTAACGCAACTCATTCAAAGTGGACACGATGCGGGATGAATGAGCCGATACATTGTCGTAGTGGAAAACCACTTTTCACCGTTGCAAACGAGGCCGTTTTTCCTTCAATACTGCATCGAATCGGGTTAATTAATCGCTCTTGTATTGCCCCGTGATCGTCCTTCCCTTCTGCTGATAGTCGATGAGGATCACATGTTGGGAATCCCAAAAAAATGGTCGCCGTGACCTTTCCGACCGATGGAACGGTTTTTGCTTTCTTCAGGGCGGATTCGTCCGAAAAAGTCCACTGATTCGACTATTCCTTGGTCTCCGGTATGCAGTGGTGGATCTACGTCTCATCCACGGTTACGAAACGCGTGAAGAAATCCCTTGGATTGCGTTGGATCGTGGCCAGAGACTCCTCCGTTTCGGAGGAGTCTCTAAATCGGTCACCCGCTTTCGTTGCTCCGATGTGAGCAAATGCGGTATCCATCTCGCCGAAAGCCTTTTCATACCCAAAATTTCGTATAGGATTTGGCCAACGTGTTCTTATGAGATGCCTGTCGTCTCTGCTATCTCTTTCGGCTTCAATCGGCGATTAGCTTACAAGACATCTTGAGAATCTTGTCTATCATTTCATCGTTTGTAGCGGTTTTTGGGCGTCCACTGCGTGGTTCGTTACTTGTGCGGCAATGTTTGAACTCGCTCACCCAGAAGCTGATGGTCGAAAATGATGGAGTACATACGCCATGCATTTCTACCAAAATATTTCGAATTTCCTTGGCCGTTTTCCCAGCCATCCGGAAGTGTTTTATCACTGCACGAAATTCAGTTTTATCCATTTTTGCGAAACCGCCTGACTTGCTACACAAAACTCACTTTTGAACAACAACAATAGACGTCAGCTCTTGTCGACCAATGAATCCACTTTAACCTTCTTCTGCCATCTCATGCCGATTCCGGAAACATTTCATGTCGTCCTCGAATACATAATTCATTACAATAATATGACAGTTCTCATAATATACGCCAAATTATAGGTTAAGATTTTGCTAAATCGAATATGCCTAACCTAGCATACATAGTTGATAGTAGAAGAAATTATTGAACAACACCTTCGCACATCAGACCGTTGCCTTCCATAAAACGTTAGTTTTCATTCTTCGGAATTACGTAATTTTATATGTTAACTAATGTTAACTGTCACATCGACCTAATAACTGTACTATTTACAGTTTTACATATGATTCCTTATTCACGTCATTGTGTAACTGCTTTATTGATATAATGTTTATTATTAAACTGCAATTATACTAATTGGAATTAATAGCAGATACCGCTTTAACGCATGCAAGACGTATTCAATATTCACGGAAATTTCAATTGTGAAAGTAAAGTGTGTAAAACTCGTTTTAATTTATACCGCAGCATCATAAACAAACTAATTATGGATTTACTGCATTAATCTACTCGTAAACTGGTGATAGCAGAAAAAAAAATTAATTACCTCTTAATGTGTCTAGGCCAGAGAACTTAGGTTATTTTAAACAATTCAAAGTGATTGAACGTTATAAATTTAAAAGTTGAGTTAATGAGTATGTTCAGATCTTTGCATAATGATGTTTTAAGTTACTTTAAGAGAGGATGAGGCCATTGATCTGGATGTCAACGATGATGAAATTTTAGTGAATTTTGGTGATAGTTGACAACTTGAAAAAATAAACTACTTATGGTTGATACTTTACGCATTGCACTGATAGGTCACGATATCCAATATTCAAAGTCATCACTGTGGGGATTGTTAAAGGTGAAACTGATTCAAATACAAAAAAATTGGTAGAGGTTAATGTGAAATGAAAAGTTCTACAATCCATAAATGATTACTTATTTGCCATTGACAGATAGAGATCGTAAGAAGGAAGCATTTACTACATTTATATCCGCAATATAATAAGAATGAGTTGGATTAATAAGTCGACTCAATGTCAGTTATATATGCATCTAGAGGCAAAAAAGCCATAATATTGGAAATCAGGTAGCCAACTAACACATGGGCTGAAAAGTCTCGGGCCTAACACATAGATGACGCTAGTTTCATTGCAGTCACCTTTCTCTCAGTTAGTACTAACCTTCAAAAGACAGCTGTTACAATTTCATGATATTCTGTTCATTATTTTGTGAGTTATTGTGCTAAGAGTCACGCTACTTTTGTTATTTTCAAAACAATGGATCAAAAACAATTTCGTAATAATTAATTTTACACTGCTGCTTGATGGGAAAAAATACCGTTCAAGCGAAGCAATGGCTTGAAAAGTGTTATGGGGACTCCGCTCCATCAGAAACAACAATAAAACGTTGGTTTGCTGACTTCAAACGTGGTCGTAGACACCGATGATGCAGAACGCAGTGGACGTCCAAATGAGGCGGTAACACCAGAAAACATCAAAAAAATCCACAAAATCGTTTTCAATGATCGAAAAGTGAAGTTGCGTGAGTTAGCTGACATCGTAAAGATATCAAACGAGCGTAGTGGTTTTATATTGCGTGAGCATTTAACTATGAGAAAGCTCTGTTCAAAGTGGGTGCCGTGTTTGCTCACTGTTGACCAAAAACAAGAACGTGTTGATGATTCTGAGCAGTATTTGGCCATGTTTAAACGTAACAAACCGGAATTTTTGCGTCGATATGTGACAATGGATGAAACATGGATCCATCACTTCTCTCCGGAATCTAAACGATCGTCATCTGAGTGGACAGCAACTGGTGAACCTCGTCCAAAACGCCCGAAAGCACAACAATCGGCTGGAAAGGTTATGGCCTCGGTATTTTGGGATGTGCGTGGTGTAATATTCATCGACTATCTTGAGAAAGGAAATACCATCAACAGTGAATATTATATAGCGTTATTGGAGCGTTTGAAGGCCGAAATTGCAAAGAAACGACCGCGTATGGCAAAGAAAAAAAATTGTTTCATATTAAGACAACGCACCGTGTCACAAGTCAATCAAAACAACGGCAAAACTACATGAATTGAACTTCGAATTGCTCTCATATCCACCGTATTCGACAGATTTGGCTCCCGACGACTACTGGCTGTTCGCAGACCTCAAAAAAATGCTCGCCGGTAAGAAATTTCGCACGAATGAAGAGGTTATCGCTGAAACTGAGGCCTATTTTGAGGCAAAAGATAAATCGTTCAACAAAAGTGGTATTGAAATGTTAGAGCGGCGCTGGAATGACTGCGTTGCTCTTGATGGAATTACGTTGATGAATAAAGCTAATTTTAAACAAAAAAAAAAACGTGTGTTTTTTGTTAGGCCCGGGACTTTTCAGCCCATGTGTTAAATAGATAACTTCGAGTAGTTTTTATGGTAAAATATACATATTAAGAAACAACAATACATTAATCGAAATAATTACCATTACACTCGATGATCTTATACCTACGCGACACCAATTTCTGTATGCCGCTTTTGTAGAACTCTATGGATTGTGAATCAAGAAACTGACGGATTCGAGTTCTGAACTGTCTATGTCTCATACAGTTATCAACAGACAATAAAAAGTAGTAATCACTTTGCGAAATATAAAGAGAATATGGCGTTATCTTCTAAGAATACCACTTTCTTTTTAAATTGACTAGAAGAGGCTGTTTTTGGATGAATACTACTTGAACTCGCTGAAGCTATCCACAATATAAGTTCGTAGTTATGACTTGACCCCTTTACAAGAACTTAAAATACACCGTTCAGATTGCTGTCCACCAAACACATTATAACACCTTGTTTGGGTGAGATGAAGCCTTAGAAGTTTGTGGTATCGACAATCAATGATACGAACGTGTAGAATTTGAGTACAATATCCTCTTTGCGTTGTAGGTTAACAGGTAACCTAACAATCAAAGTTTTTTCGATTGGCTAAAGAAGGCGGTTTTGGATGAGTGCTGTTTGTACTCATTGAAACTGTCCACAATAAAGCTTCGCGATGATGGTTTGACCGTTTTCCAAAAATAATAATAATAGTAATAAAGGACTATTCCGGTTGCTGTCCAGCAAATATACAATGAAATGTTGTTGTTGTTGTTGTTGTTGTTGTTGGGCGGGTGCAATAAATCATTTGAAGTGTATGAATTCGACACAGTAGGCAGAAAAAGGAACCTCTAAAATATTTGAAAAATCACCTTCTCTGCTGCAAGCATGTTCTTGAATGATCTGAAGAACAGAGTGCAAACATATGCGATACCATCATTATTTTTAGATCAATTCGATCGCTCAGTGGTCCAGTGGTCCAGTGGTAAGAGCGTCTGCATCTGAATTGGGCAACTCAGGTATAATGGTTCAGTATGCTGTCGAATCATTATTCGCCGTTGGGAAAATAATTGGCAGCTCCGTACGTTTTACCGCGAGGGGATGTAGTAACAAGGCAATGGAACACTTTATATACTTTATTTTCTGTACTTTAAGACTCCTGGGGTTATAATAAGCTGAAATAGCTTATAACACCGTTGAATCGTTCGCCACAAGAAAATAGATCCACACAAGTTCGATGCCTACAAAGCCAGTAGACTGGCAATTAAAGGAAGTTGTAATAAGATGCTTGTTAACGTTATAGCAGCTATCTGTCGAGTAGAAACAGGATGTCCTTCCACGGATGTACAAGTTACGGAAAAAGAAATATATGTATTCGTACATTGGAAACCTTTTGCGCTTTTCTTGCAGGAATGGTAAAACATACACGTCAAATACAAAAAAAAAACAAGAAAATTGGCAAAATTTTGCTGACGTTTTTCAGTTTTTATATATCGATTCATTTTCGTTAATTATTGGATCTTAGAGATGTTTTGACAAACTAATTTTTCTTAATTAAATAGCATAACATACTTCCTCATTTTTGAAATACAATTCTAAAAATCTAATCTTTTATATTCATATAACAGAGTTAACGATACATTGCCTCTATTAAATTCTTAAGAACACACCCAATTTTCACAAACTTTCCAACGTATGAATTTTTAGAGAATACTAAATTTATAATGGCTAGAACATACAGTGCCTGGCAATTAGATTAGAACCGCTTTGTGATTTTACGATTTCCACATGGAATAAAATAAAAATACACATATCTTCAATATGAAATATTTATCATGTATTATGGAACTTTTTCTGGCATGTAAATACATTTTTTGGGTATATTTTATACTTTTACATTCTCTCCTCAATTTCTGCGGATATCTTCAAACAAAACTGCAATACTTGGATTCCTATATTATAATATAAGTAAATGTCTTCATAACATGAATTCGTAATTTTTTGAGTGGAACGATTTCGTTGCATAGTACAGTATCTTATTCTACATGAAGGTATGCGGCCTTCTTTCTTTAGGTAGTGAGTTCAGGAAAGATAAAAATTACTGTGTTATAGATTTTATTATATTGTGCTTGGTTCTGCATAGCTCCATCATGTAGCTGTCTCAAACTTTCTACATAATCACAATTTTGCGTGAATTTGGAGAAAACTTTCATTGAAACGTATCAACTTTTAAAGCAAGCTGATGGAGATGATGTTTCTGGGTCTCATGCGAAATTGGAAATGGTTTGAAGTTGAGGTGACCCTTAACTGTAATTGATGATGTTCACGTGCAAACCGTCTTTTGATTGTTATAGAACTCACGAAAGAGTTTAGTATTCAATAGGATTATGTCAGGAGATTCTGAGCGAAAGGCAGTGCGAGTTGTAACAAAGTTTGTGTGTCGTTTGATGATCGAAGATGAAAAAGCAAAATCACTCATACAAAAGATTACAATAGGAGATGAAAGCTGAATTGGCAAGGGATCTGCAGGCCTTCAGTTTCGATCCCATGTCGAAGTAATACACACCGTTCCTTTTTTCGATTTCAATAAAATCGTGTATTTCGAACTCAAGCTCAAATAGTTAACCATGAGCATTCTAATGGTGTTTTAGGAGGATTTCGTAAGAAATAGTCGCACGCACAAACTTCATCAACTATTCTGTTTTGTGCTAAAGACCAGGTAATTGGCTCCCCCCTCCCTTCTGGCCAGCTCTTATTTGTTCATAGGGATTTTAACCAACTCATGTAAAACTTTGCACATTGTGGATCCATGTGCTTTTAATTCATTCTACCGGGTTGTACCTGAACAACAAAATCCATAAACCGTAATAATGGTTTCGTAAAGTTTTCTACATGAAGGAGAGCTTACTAGATGCATTTATTTTTTCAGTAAGCAGTGTTCTTCAGCTTTGGCTTCTTGTGATCTTTTCTTACTCCTAAAATTGAAATTATTGCTAAGAAGTCGCCGTTTCGAGACCATAATGATGACATCAAGACGAATTCATCGCAAATGTTCAAGGACATTTCAGAAGAAGTATTCCAGAACTGCATTTTGAAGTCGATACTCTGAGAAAAGTGTGAGAATAGGGGAAGGAATTATATACTGCGAAGGAAAAAGTTAAGAAAATAAAGTTACGTTATTTTTTATACAAAAAAAAAGGTTGTACCAGTTTATACGTGTGCGAAAATCTGAAATATGTACAAACAAGAAAATCGAGGTGGGCGCTAATTCAGTTACCATGGACTGTACATTTCACAACCGCTTGCTATCGAATGATTCAATGTTTTCATCATCATTAAACTCGTATTTATATTAAAAAGGAAAAAACCTCCTACCTAATCTGTAATTGGGAATATACCTACGCTTAAGCAGATGATACATCTCCACCTGTTTTTCTTATTTATGCGAGTAGCATCGGCAAGGAGTTATTTATAGCCTTCTCGTATTTGAAATTCAAATTTTTACGACGCTAAATATAGAGTATTAATATATGCATTATAGAGTCAAAACTAGAAACAATGTTTGGAATGAACTGGGTGCGTTACGGTTTGAAGAATTTACAGTTTTATTTTTAACCTAAATTATACCAACGGCTTTAAATCATTATTAAAATAAAACTATTAGAATGGAAGCGTAGAAAAGCAACACATAAATAGAAGAGAATACTTACAAATTGGAATCCTTATGTAGTATTCAAGAATGTGATATATAAACAGACAAGCAGGTATGTCGCAGACAGAGTAATTTTCGGTATTTGTATTGAGACGTAGTAAAACATATTTATATTATATAGATCTCAGAATAGACTAATTCTCTGTTTAGGTGAAACGTGGTTGAATAAGGGCCATACAATGTAGAAGGCATGGTTAGACACAAATGTTTTAAGTTGTCCTGTGTGGTGGATTAAAGAATCCATCCGATAAGGCTGACGCTTATAATATTACACAGTGGCGGTAGAGATGGTTACGTTGAAAATGGTTTGTTGCTGTTTGAGGAGAACAAAACATCTGATTATCACTACGAAATGAATTCCATGGCTTTTGAGGAGTGGTTTACTAAAACATTACAATATCCTCAAATTTAAGTTTATCGCGTAAATTCAGAATTTCGTCTCTCTCTTTTTGGAATGAACTATAACAGAAAAAATAATAGTCTAGAAACGAGAATAGTGTGAAAGCTGGTGTTGCAAGTGATTACATTTGGAAAAAATACCGAAAACATCTTCATTAAACAGAAATAAAGTTGTTTTATATCAACAAGGAAGGCGTATGAAGTGTTCTCGGTGCAGTGCACAAAGAATTCTTCATGGTGGATAAACTGAAGCCTGGATGACCGAAAAAAATTAATTTAATATTGAAAGTAACAGCTCTAGCAAACAGAAAAAAGTAAGCGCGACATTGGCGTGAGAGTTAGAAGAAGCTACACATGCTTTGACTGTAAGGCGCTCTTTAAAGAAATTGGGATTACGTAGATGTGCAGCTGCCTCTTTTGCGACGAGACAATAACGTACAAAGGCTCAAATATGCTAAAGGCCATCAAAATTGGACAGATGATTAGTAGAGTCAAGTATTATGGATGGACGAGTCAAAATTCCAATTACTTGGATTGAACAGGTGTCAATATGTTCGATGACGTGTTGGAGAAGCCTTCCCAGAAACATGTTTAGAAGCTACTGCCAAAGTTGGTGATATTATTAAAATTGAATGGAAGTTTACAGCGAAGAAATATGATATTGGAGCAATAGCAATACCTTCTGGGCATCATCTAATTGATAATAATTTCCTACTGACTGAGGCTTTAAATGAGTTGTGGAACATATTACAACAGGAGTGATGCATCATAGTCTTCAGGCTTATGTAACAGATACTATCAAAAATAAGGGTAGCCATACAAAACATTAAAAAACTAAAAGTTTTGGAGATATTCAGTATGCTATTTACTGATGTAAATATTGTATTAGTTGCAAACACTTATCGGACAATATACTCACTTACATCACAGTTACAAATTTTCTCTTAAATTACTTTCCCATAAAATGTACCTAGGTGCCTCTCTCTTTTGCGCACTAGTGTATATACTCACCTGCAATTTGACACCGATTCATTGTATTATATTGTTGTATGTTTACCTATAGATTGAAAGATTGGTGACTTTTTGATACGAGTGTTAGAAGAACGAATAGTTATTTAACAGCTTATTTATCATTCAGAACGTTTAAGCGACCTTATTTTGATACAAAATAGATAGAGAAGTATTGATTAAATTCTTATGAAGACCAAAATAAAATAAAATAAAAGCGTTTCCAAATGTATACAATTTAATATTAAAAAAAGTTTATAGATATTTCTTACTTATAGTAACTGTATACAAAGTGTATACAGATTTTCTCGAGCTTTTGACAAAATTGATTACAGCATTCTATTAATTAAATTAAGTTCCTTTGGCATGTGACCTCCCTTACGGAATCTGATGGAATCTTATTTGAAGTTTAATGGCTTCAATTCAAGTGGATATTCTACGACATTTGGTGTTCCATAGAACTTAAGCTTGGGACCTTTACTTTTTGTACTATCTCTTAATCTATACATATGATATTATAAAACGCCTGAAATATTGTAAATATAATCTTTATATATCTAATGATGCACAAATTTATTATTTTTTTAATGTTTTATTGTTGATACTTCGTTAAAACATTGTCCTCCTACTAATACAAGGAAAATTTGTATTTTGGTTTCTTAAAGATTTGTTTTAATCCTCCAACGATTCCGTGGGTGCGCCACTGATTTTTTATCAACTAAAATGTAGTGCTAGTAACAGGGAATAATTCTTCTTTTTAATGAATTCGATATTTTGTCTTGTTCTTGAGATATTGGAAAAAAAGTGTATTTTCTGGGGGTAATTACATCCCTGGAAAATGATATCGAAATCGAAAGGGAACAGTTGCATACATTAGTTTGTAGATCGTCGGAAAAAAACACGTGTTAACTGAAATTTTTTTATTGGATGTAATTGCGTTTTATTCCTACGTTTTTTTAGTATTTACGTATTTATTACGGAAGTCTACGAACGCGACATTACCTAAAGAATAGCGTTTTACTTTTATATTGGACTAACTTACTTACTACCGAAAAACACGGTTATTATGTCGTCTTTTGTCGGAAATGTGGAAAACCGTTTCCTACGAAAGTTTTTATTGTCTTCGCATGTGCTAGAAAGAACCCCTTTTAACGAGTGTCACCATAAAATCTAATATAATTCCTTGGTATTACTTTAAGACGGCGTCAAATCTACGGGCAATATCCGGGAGAATAATGAGCAGAGGAACTTTAAAGAATGAAACGTTAAGGGAGTATAATTGAAGAAAGAGAACGAAGAATTTTAGAAATAAAATTGTTTTGAACTAGATTTTATTCTTGGCGATGTATGGTCTTGCTACTTTTTTTTCCTTTTCAAATTGTAAAGCTATCTACTGTCGAATAGCAATATCTTAACAAAATCATGACACCACGGCTATGATTTCAACATGTGATGGTGTACTATTTTCTTAAGATTATACGAGGGGAGGTCCAGAGGTTCGTGGAATGAAAGGGTTTTAAATAAAATAAAACAATAAATCTATTTTTCCTTTTCAATATAATCACCTTTAAGCACAATACATTTATTAGATCTATGAATTAATTTTTCTAAACCATCATAAAAATATTTTCTATCTCAAAGTTGCCTCCTTTACCTTATTGGCGTCGGAAAACTTTCTTCCACGTAAGTCTTTTTTTAAATTGGGGAACAAATAAAAATCACTAGATGCCGGGTCTGGACTGTAGGGTGGATGGACTATTGATTGAAAGCCATGCTTGTGCAGAGCAGCCATTGCAACTTTGCTCTTGTGAACCGGCGCATTGTTTTGCAAGAGCAACACACCCTTGGTCAATTTTCCTCGACGTTTTTCCTGGATGGCCTCTTTAACTTTTCTAATATCGCTGCGTAATATTCTCCGGTTATGCTCCTACCTTTTTCTTTGTAATCAATCAATAATATCCCCTCACAATCCCAAAATAATAATAATAATCATTTTTTCTTTATCTTGCAGCTTCAAATTAATGGTGTTTAAATGCATTGTGACGTCCATTAAAATGCTAAACCAGTCAGCCATTTTTCGTTTTTAAGCGTCTGAGTGTTATCACCTTTTTCATGTTTCATGTAGAAAATCAATTATTTCTTGAAATCTTTTTAGGAATTTTCCGCGACTCAACCATCTCAGGTCTGTGTGAAAAACTAAATCAGTGTCTACTGCAATTTAAAGACTGTCGCACAATTTTTATTGCGATGTTCATAACCTGCTCCATGTTTAGAACTTTTGATCACAAAAGTTGTTGATGGATAATGCAATGGAGTGAGATGAACGAAAGGGAATCGTCATTGGCTCAACACAATGCAACAAAACCATTTTCGTCGCCATTTATGGCTGGTGCTCCATGTGTTGTAAGGGACACTACTTCAGAGGAGTCATTGTTAAAAATTCTTCTTCATCCGACATGCCATTAAATACCATTCGAATAAAAATATGCAACTGAACAGTACGTGTTAAATCAGTGGATTCGTCGAACTGCAAAGAAAAATATATATATTCCAAGATATCATGTTTTAGTTTATCTGCCATGTTCTGCCGCTAACTTCAACACGTCCTGTGACTGTCGGACGAGACAACGGAGGTTTTTTAATAGGAGACATGATCTCTGCTTGCTTTATTTTTAAAATTTCCAAATAAAACTTCACCCGCTTCATCACAACGATACCATCTTCAAAGGGTTTCTTGTGTTTCACCAATATATGAGAAATTTTAAGTGACACTATCGTTGCAGCTTTTGATTGTTTGGCTGGTCTTGTGAATATGTTGTATTATTTTTTTCGGGCAAGTCACCAAATCATGCACTTTTCGTTTTCTTAATTCATTCTTTGGTGGGGAATCGTTTTCATAGTTTTTATGAACGATTTTATGATGCCTCTCTATGTCCCCACACTTTTGCAACTGATGCTCGGCAAATGGGACAAATGCACTTATTCTTCACCATGCACAATAAGAATTCTTCCTCCCAATTATTAGCAAAATGATACGTATTACTTCTTTTTGTTACACTCATTTTGTATTGTTATATGCTGCGGATTCTAAAGAATAAAGTAATGCCAAACAGATTTTAACGAGGCAGCGCTTTATTTATAAACTTCGTATCGGATTCGAGTTACTACTCGGACTGACTCTGACTCGCGGTAGGTCTATTGATTTTGAATGAGGGTCGGGTAGATGCTCCATTACCTCTTCATCTTGTTTGGTAGATCAGTGGCTTTCATTTTATTTGTGGATCCAGTGTGCCTGCGTATTTCCTATGTTTTCTTTCTTTTTGTCTCGTGTAACGTGATGCCTTTTTCCTTAGCTCTTCGTTGAATTTGTGCAATTCCTTCTTTCCTTATTCGTCGTGTTGATTGTATTATTCTTCTGACTGTTGTGTTATCATTCGTTTCCACTCTGCCTAATGTGTTTTGTGTTCTTCTGTATATTATGGTCTCAAGTGTTTCCATGTTAAGTTCTTGATACAGTGTTGTATTTGTGATGTAACGCGGTGTCCCTGATGCGAACCGCGTTAGTTTGTTGAGTTTTCCCAATATCGTCTTCTTTTGCACTTCGGTTGCCTGATGCCAAAGTTCACCAGCGTAGGTGGCGATTGGTATTACTATTGCTTTAATGATCTTGATCTTGTTATCTGATAGTCTACTTCTTTCATTTAATAGTGGGTACAGAACCTTCGAAGCTCCCGCTATGTTCCTTTTGATTTCCTTGATGTGCCAGGTGTATGTGAGTTGTTCGTCTAGAACAACCCCTAGGTACTTCGCCTTCTTGGCCCATCCGATGGCGTGGTTGTTAATTTGGATTTCGTCGGGTTTTCAATGGCTGTGGTTTTACCTGTATTTATCTTTATTCGCCATTTTGTAACCCCCTCTGACTCCCGTGGGCGCAGTATTCATATCGGCGCGGACGAAGTCTCGAATGTTCGCGACAGGTAGTTCGAGCATGGTTTGTTAACGTGCCGCTAAACACGCCACAAGAAGTTTCCAGAAGAATCTGCGAGAATCAAAGACTAATAAGGGGATTATTCTGCCTTAATGTGAATCAACTTAAATGTGTGTGTCGTTATCAAGCAAAAGCTGTGAATCGGCCGATATCGACCAAAGATCTCTTGCAATCGACCATTTGAGCATTTCTGCTCTAGTTTCTAAAGATGTTCATCATCCGATACTGGATACGACATTGCATACTACACTTCTAGCAACAATTCGCGATATAATTTTAGTAAATCAAACTTGATCGGCCTCTACCACAATGTACTCGCAATCAATTGGAGATTTCTCAGCGAATTTCTGGCATTAATATTGCAGTCTTTGCCTTTTATACTCAAATGTAGTCAGTCATTCAGGAATCTCAGAAATCTTAAATCTTATTATTTTTTGAAGTGGAAAAGAATTGAGTCCATAGCTTCCTGAGATCATTTCTCACGCCTTTGTCCAAAAAAAAATATAAGTGGTAACCTTAAGTTTCTATCGCAATATATTGCATCTAGGCGTGGTACCTCACGTGAATTTAACGAAAAACCTTCGTGCTTGCTGTTTTAGTAACCATGAAGAGGTAAAAGCTGTAGCTTGGGCACATTTTGAAACCAAAATTTAATTTTGAAGTTTTGCTTTCAATTATTTTTTGGCATCTTAGCATCTACGAAAAGCGCTTCTCCACCATCTCTATGTCTGCTAAATTTTCCTTGTAAATTCCTCGCAAAATAAACCGAAATAAGTAAATCCCTCGAAAAACCCTTACCTCTCGCAAAACGCGAAGACTCCTCGTTTCGCCGGAATTCTACGCGTCAGCCTTCTTCTCCGGCGTACACCGCAACTCCCCAATACCCACTCATTACTGTCTGCGTGGGAATGCGATTAAGGGATTCATCAGTCAACCGGCAACCTCGCAGGAAACATATTACCCGTTCCGTCTTTCTACGTTTTCGTACCGAAAATTATTGCCGTTTTATGGCGTCGACGAAGTTTCCTTTTCCGAATTTTCCCCCTCACTTCCAACCTTGCCGACGTCTTTCCAATTGTTGGCGTTCTTCCCGGTAGGCGCTTCTTACAACCGAAAACCATCTTTAGTTGGTTACGTCGATGTCGTCGTCGTTATTCGCTCCGTCCCGTTTCAATTGTTATTGCGTAAAAATAAATGTGTTTTCGGACCGGAGCGAAGAGAAGGAACACGTTCGCTCGATGATTGGGGTTTCGTTGCCTTTCTTTGTCGATATTTCCGCGCCGTAATCCTCGTAATTCGAAGGAGTGGGCGTGCAATTTGAATCTGTCGAATTTGTCGAGTTCGTAGCTTGCAAATTTCGATGTTGGTTTCATTTCCAGGTTCTTTATTTTCATTTTTTAAATTGTAAAGACTGGTATGATAAAGAGTAAGGTTCTTGTTACTACAATATTCTAAAATACAAATAAAATCTAATTATAATCGCGAATAATTAGTTGTTTAGGTTATTTTCGTAGTTTGTTGAACTTGTGTAGTCCGACGTTTTGCCAATATGCCTACTGTCTGTTACTTGCCAGATTTATCATACTTTCGATGATTTTCTGTCTGTCGTATTTGTCTTCCCTAATTTTTATTAGGGCTATTAGGCCATAAGTTCAACAAACGATGGAAATAGCGCAAACAACAAATTCTAATTATTGTGATAATCCATCGTCAACAATATTGCGTCAAGAGTGAAATGTATCTGTACGGAGAATCTACGTTGGAAACAGTAATCACATTATTGTTTCAAAACAAATTATCTCGACCCAAGAAGTGCCCACTAATTGGAGAAGCAGTATCATAATGCCGATCTATAGAAAGCGAAACAAGAACGACCCAGAAAATTACAGAATGATATCTTTACTAACCAGTATAAGTAAGTTGTTAATAAAAATTATAACAACGGAAATAACGAACAGAATAGAAATAAGCAGGCTTTAGACAGAACAGATCGACAGAGAAATCTGTCGAGCATAGTAAACCTCCGTTTCTTCGTCTAATAGAACTCAAAAAAGCACAGAGCGCGAACAGCCGACGTCATAGAAATACTCCGGGAAAACGGGATACCTATACCTTACGTAATAAAAAAGCTCAATAAAAGTAACAAAACAACGATCAAAACATCACAGGGATTTACCGAACAAGTACTAGTAGCAAAAGGAATTCGTCAGGGCGATAGTATGAGCCCAGTTTTGTTCAACCCCATTATGCATAAAGTAATTAATAGTGTAAAGGAAGTCGCTGGAGGGTGTAGGATGGGGAAAGAATAGAAGATATTATGCTATGCGGACGATACAATCTTGACAGTAGATAAGAGGACGACATACAACGTCTGCTACATCGTTTCCAAACAAACGCAGAAACCCTTATGTAATAATAATAACATTTTATTGGCAAATAAAATAGTAAATACAAAAACAAGAACAAGCATAAGCTATTTTTACCAATTCGATAATCCTCAGTGGACTAATAGGATTCCTGTTATTAACGATGATCCAAGTTTAAAGAGGGAATAAAGAAAATAACTTATTCACAACCAAAACAACCAACATGCTGCAATACTGCTGGAAAGTTGTTCATTCATTAAATTATAATAGATAGCACGTCTAAAGACATTAAATGGTAATTCCTTGATATCTAAGGGAAACGAGTTATATACTCCAGCAGATACGTAGATAAAATCTTTCTCAAATTGCGATGTATGATGCCTAGGCATATCAATAAGATCCTTCCCACGGACGTTGAGATTGTGAACATCAGTACGATATCTCATTCAGTTTGATAAATAAAGGCGGAACACCAGTATTTGAAATTTTATAAATAAAACACTATACACTATAGAATAAATAATTCCTAGGTTTAAGGAGAAATCTTTTGACGCTATTTCATTCCATTATTATTAATCTGACTCATGCGTTCTGTATCGTCTGAAATCTGCGTGAGTCGATCTGATTTGCCCATGAAAAGGTTTGCAATAAAAGGCGATAGAGGATTACCCATCGCCGTGCCTTCCACCTGTTCGAACCATTTTCCGCCTATTTGAAAACAATTTTGTGACATGCATAATCCTCTATCGCCTTTTATTGCAAACCTTTTCATGAGCAAATTTGAAACAAACCTGAAAAAAGAAACCAAATATTTCCCGAGAATTTGGCTTAGGTTCGTAGATGATATTTTCGCTGTGTTTGATACCAACAAAGGAAACATACAAGATTTTCTAGTAGAACTGAACTCAAAATTTACCACGATCAAGTTTACTATTGAAGAAGAAGTGAACAATCACCTTCCGTTTCTAGATACTCTAGTCATACGCAATAATAATAAATTAGAAATAGACATCTACAGAAAAGAAACTAATTCCAACAGATTCATCACGTTTGATTCGCACCATTGCGAACAGCAAAAAATGTCCGCGATTAGTTTTCTGGTCAATAGACTCGTCAGATTTCCGCTAAACAAGAGCAGGTATGACAAAGAATTAAAGCATATCAAAGATGTAGCGAGGTACAATGATTTCTCATCTATGGATGTCGACTGTATTTTAAGGAAGGTCCAATACAAACAACACATCAGAAATTCCACGACTATGACATCAACAAACACCGGTAACAAGAAATTTATAACTCTTCCTTTTCACCCAACAGTAAAAGGGTTAAGTAAAATCTTCCGACAACTAAACATGAACGTGTCTTTTGTGTCAAAAAACAACTTAAAGAATCTCTTAGGGAATCCCAAAGATAAACCGGAGATGATAAAAAAGTCTGGAATATACCAAATCGCATGCAATGATTGTGAGAAAGTTTATATTGGACAAACAAAAAGGAGTATCGAAACGAGGTTCAAAGAACATATTAGACACTATCGTTTCGACAAACCTGAACTATCAAGCGTAGCAGAGCATATGGTAAAATCCGGACATAAGATTGATTTAAAAAATCTGACACTACTTAAAAACGTGAACTCGTATAGAGAATTAGACGCGTACGAAACGGTCT
Organism: Trypoxylus dichotomus; assembly: GCA_023509865.1. Classification (NCBI taxonomy): domain Eukaryota; kingdom Metazoa; phylum Arthropoda; class Insecta; order Coleoptera; family Scarabaeidae; genus Trypoxylus; species Trypoxylus dichotomus. The sequence continues at coordinate 63,948,445 of CM042077.1, forward strand.
ATATGAAAAGAACGGAAACTTATTGAACAGAGAACCACCCCCAATTGCACACTCGAGTTTGATGGATTTATTACCATAGACCCTGTTAAATGATACGGTTCGCTTTCGGTCCATCCTTCCCCGTAAAAGGCATGAGGCCACCTAGTAGATTGTAAAGTCATATGGTTAGAAATTTTAGAGCCTACGTAGAGAATAATTTGCATGTGTGATACAGTTTTTACTTTCAGTCGGTAACACGGTTGACAATGGGAGCCCACGTGCTCTCGAAACGCTGCGTTCCGCATAATTAATTAATTTGTGTGAGTGGAGTTTACTGCTATACCGGTGAATTGTACATCCACACAGTCCTTGCAATCGTCATTTAATTACATCGCAGTTTTTAATGGAAACCTCAAGAAAATGCCAGTGGCGATAAATTAATTTTGAATTGCAATAAGCGCGTCTAATACAAGTACTGACATAATGTTTAAACTGAAGATCATTATCTACAAAGAGACCTTGATTTTTCACATTACTCTGAAATTTCAGGGGTATGTTATTAATTGTAAATCTGATGTTAAGAAGTATGTTCGACCTCAATTTAGAACTATCGAATACCGTAAAGTACGATATGGTTTCATTTATAGGTAGACAATGTTTTCTTGCAGTAGTATACAGATTATTGAGGTTGCGGTTGATATACTCAACAATACCATAAACCTCATCAATGGAGAAGGATCTGTACAACTGTGAATCATCAGCGTAAAGATGGAGATTGCATATGAAATTATGGAAAAAGAACACATTGCCGTGTGAATAGAGAACAATGACGGACCTAATATGGAACCCGGCGGAACTTCAGAACGTCTAGTCGCCCATGTAGACGCTTGTCCACTAGTATATGCAGATATCTATGAAGAAGACAGAATCAATGGTCACAGCAAAAGAACCCATTAGATGCAAATTGTCTGTAAACGATAAACCCACTCCTATCTTTTCAATTGTCGAATGATTGGCAGTTTTAAAACTTTTAATTTTGTAATTCTGAAAGGTTGGTTACTTCTGAAAGCGAATCAAAAACTTATTCATTCATATTAAATCCATGGATTTCAGCAAAAAAAGTCTCTTACAAAACGCTGAAATTACATTTTCCAATTGATTCAGCTATATCTGGCGTTCGTGTAACCGCAAAAAATTAAATTAGTTCCGTATTATATCCGATTCCGACTCAAAGGGAATATATCGCACGTAGTCATCGAAGCAGGCCGTTGGGCCAACCGAAACGTCACAGTCGAGGGTTAAATCTTTGAAAATTAACAAAAAAAAAATATGTAGAAGGAAAAACCGATAAAAATCTGCGTATAATGGTATAAACGGGTCAGTTCCTTTAATATGCATGAAACAGGGTCCAGCAATTTCGTAAGTAAAAGATAATTAAACGTACGCTCTACTAAGCGACAAACAAATATGTCGGAAAAATCAACGACCCGAAAGAAAAACGACGTTCGCTAGAGTAACGTGCTTTTTCCAGTTCAGTTGAGATCGTATTGGCTTGATAAATAAGGCTGACTGTATTAAGTTTCCTAATTTAATAATTCTAGTCACTACTTACTTCTTTAGTTATCAACTTAATCACTGATAATGACAATGGTTGGAGTGATGTAAGAAAGATGAATCTGAATTTAATGGGGATCTATTCTCCGTAAAAAGGCTACTTTTTCATACACATTTAATTTTAAAAAGGAAGTATTATAATTTAAAATGAGAGTTTAGCTGTCTAATTGATGGAAGGCAGCACCTATGTAGTTCTCTCTATAAGTAAGTGGTACGTCATGTTTTCACTTTATAAGATACAGGCAACTTCTACGTTTTAATAATAGAACCAAGAATAATCACTAAAAGTCGGTTTTCAATTTTGCAATTCGACGAATCCAGCGATTTGACAGACATTGCTCAGCTGTGTGTTTTAGTCGAATGGTGTTCAGTGATATGCTAGCTAAAGAAGAATTTTTAACAATAATCACTAATTTAGCATGCACCAGTCAATATCTTAGCGAAGTATTTGATAACAGTAAAAAGTGGATGCTATTTACGTAGATTTTTTAAAAGTTTTCGACTGCATTAACTAGGCCATGCTACTACAAAAAATGGATAGGTTTGGTTTCGATATTATAGATAGATTCCCTATCGTTGGTTAAGTCTTACCTTACTGGATATTTTCTCCGACATTGGGTGTTCCTCAAGGTTCAAATCTTGGACCGTTTCTCTTCAATTTGTATATGAATGACTTACTATCCCTGTTTACGTAGCATGTCTTAGCATACATAGATGACGTAAAGATATTTAATACTGTTGATAGCATTTATGACTGTAAACATTTACAAGACAATTTTCCGCTTAACTTTTTTAGATTAGTGGCCTACACCTGTGACCTACCTACATCGTGATACATCCTACCTACTTATACTACAATTCTGGATCGCACATACTTGCAGCATCTACAGAGTCGATTGTTTGTAGTCTAATAATTTTGAGGTAGATCGCCAGCAGTTCAATTCTGAGCTCCCATGATGCATACTTTTGGTGGTAACGTTTGGACTAGATGTCAAAAGGATACTTTTGTGCACGAAAATTAAAAATATGTTAAAACACGGGGGGAGGTCCAGATGTTCCTGGGATGGAGGGGATAGAGTGGAGATAGGGGCGCTCGCTAGGTGTCATTCTGATTGACGACTCATTAGTATATCAGCTAAGTTGCAGCCCTATAGCGTCAGTTGTTTACGAATAGTTGCCTGCTAAACAAGTCAATCCGGAAGAAAACTGAAACTATGGAGGAAATTGAACACCGTGCTGTGATAAAGTTCTCTATAAAGCAAGGACAGAACGATCAAACCATATTGAATGAAATGGAAACCGTTTATGGGGAACAGTGCCCTAGTAAATCAATGATTTATAAGTGGCATGGTCTTTTTAAACATGGTCGGGAGTCGATTGAAGACGATCCCCGCTCAGGACGATCAGTTGAGGCCACCACATCAAACATCGTCGAAAAAGTGCAAAAACTTCTACTGCAAGATGCCCGTTTGAAGAAAAAACAATTATCTGCATTAGTTGGAGTATCAGATACCACCATTTTGCGTATCCTATATAACCACCTGGGCATGACAAAAGTCAGTGCAAGATGGGTACCGAGAATACTCACGCCGCTGCAGTAACAGCAGTGCGTCAGTGCGTCCAAACAATTTTTGGAGCTGCGTGGAGACAAACCTGCACAGATTTTGGAACGGATTGTTACCGGAGATGAAACATGGGTTCATCACTTTGGGCCTGAGGCCAAATAGGAGTCCATATAATGGTATAGAAAGGGTACACTACCGCCAAAGAAATTCAAAGTGTCAGAATTGGCTGGAAAGTTGATGGCTACTGTTTTTTGGGATTGTGAGGGGATATTATTAATTGATTGATTACAAAGAAAAAGGTAAGAGCATAACCGGAGAATATTACGCAGCGATATTAGAAAAATTAAAGGAGGCCATCAAGGAAAAACGTCGAGGAAAATTGACCAAGGGTGTATTGCTCTTGCAAGACAATGCGCCGGTTCACAAGAGCAAAGTTGCAATGGCTGCTCTGCACAAGCATGGCTTTCAATCAATAGTCCATCCGCCCTACAGTCCAGACCTGGCACCTAGTGATTTTTATTCGTTCCCCAATTTAAAAAAAAGACTTACGTGGAAGAAAGTTTTCCAATGACAATGAGGTAAAGGAGGCAACTTTGGTCCATTTTGAGGCGTAAGATAAAAAATATTTTTATGATGGCTTAAAAAAATTAATTCATAGATCTAATAAATGTATTGTGCTTAAGGGTGGTTATATTGAAAAGGAAAAATAGATTCATTGTTTTATTTTATTTAAAACCCTTTCGTTCTACGAATTTCTGGACCTCCCCTCGTATCTATGCAGATAAAGATTTAGACTATAAGATAACTATCATATTTTTACATTTCTAAGATTACAGTTAAATTTTGTATAATCATATAACTTTGACGGAATTTCTAACCTTTGGACATCAATTTTAACCAAGTCTCCTATGACAACAGTATAAATATAATCATGTTTCGCGTGGTCGAAATTATCAAGTTTTGAAGCAAATCTATGATTAACGAAATTTTAACAAATTGTCGAGCTTTTAGCAAAAAATCCAAGTCGTCCATATTCACTAGGCTGCTTAAGTTCTGAGAAAATTATCCTTCGTAGTCAAAATTTAAACGGATCTTTCGAACATCAAAAAGTTGCCAACCTGAATGCGGTCCTAAATGTAAAGGAACTCATTCCTCTCGCTCTAATTCACATCGAAATCCGCGATGACAAATGTCGGGAGTGTTGTCACATACATATACTGCTTAATTAATAAACTAAATAGCTTCGGAATCGTAACGTTCTCGCCGTTTAATTTTATGAAGTAATAATTTACAACCATCACGCCGCAAGCTTACAAATTACGGTTGTATTTCGTTTATGCGCGCGTCACGCATATACCACCAACTTAAACGCTATACTATGCACTTACATCAGGCTTTACGCAGTAATTCAGCAATACCAACACGCCAATATCACGAACGCGAACATACATAGGTCGTCACTTAACTCGTGAAGTATGTGACGGTAGGTGACGCTACCGCGACTTGCGGGACTAAGCTATGAGCCCGTTAGAGAAGTTACATTAATGACATGAAATTAAACTTACGTATGCATAAATCACTTAATTATTATTCGCGGCGTATAACGCATATACGTTTAACTTGTGCTTACATACCATGTCGTAGCTTTCTACGATTTTCCGATAGGGTTGTTTACCGTTGCTATTGGGGAGGGAGAACGTATATACGAAAGGACGGGAAATTCCTAATGAAACCTGAACTCGGCTAAATGCGGGTTCCGTGTTACGACGCGACTATCCATCATCCTCGAGCGAGATGAGAAATCGGGGCGACACGTCAGGACCTGTTAATACGTAGTAATTAGCCGTAGCGGCGTTACGGACTAACAGCCAGCTAGCAGATTTCAAGTTTGCTCAAACCGCGTTGAAACTAACTAATCATATAAATCAGCTTGTGTGTATACGTGGCGACTATTCTATATGAAGAAGTTTTGCGACCATTGACATGTTATGGTGTGCAATAAATTTTAACGAGTGGTTAGGTTTTCATCAAAATTTGCACTAAGCTCGGCTTTCTCCCACTTTTGATTTTCAACATTTTCTTTGAGGAATAGACACAAATTGAGTTAATCTTGCTTGTGTCTTATTCAGCGCCAAGTTAACTCAGTGGTATTTGTCGGTAGCAAATGTTAATAAGAGGTTCTTGGTCTGATTTAGGATATAAAATAAAACAGCATTGGCACCTGGCCATATCAATGTCTCTAACTAATTTATATTTGATGCTTATTAAGGTGAAGTCATCTCGACACTCAATTACTGTTTAATACATACTCAGAGCACATATTGAGGGTAGCTTTAGAACACACAGTATCTGGAATTTTTCTGAATGGAGAAAGATTAAATAATGTCCGCTATGTAGACGATACGGTTATTTTCGCTGACAGCTTACAACGACTTTGCCGAAAGAAACAGTATAGTAATAAGAGAACGGTGGAGTGGGAAGAGACAATTGTAGAGTGGGGTGGCATATGGAAAGGGAAGAGGAAGATACCATAAATGATGGGGGGAAGAATAATACATATGTGCATTGAAAACGACATGATTATAACTAATACAAGATTTAGACATAAAGACATCCACAAACACACAAGAGAAGTGCCCAGTAGAAAGGAAAAATCAACGATTGATTGTTTTTAATCAATTCGGAAATCTGGAAAAAGATAAAAGATGTTAAAGTTTGAACAAATACAAAAATAGGAAGCCAGGATGCGCATTAAGTGAATTGCTATTCTCTATACTAATAGACGACGCTATTAAAAAACCCAAACAAAAGGAAAAAGTATGAAACTAGGAAACTGGGGAATGAATGCAATTAATGTACAGGAACTAATGTTTGCAGATGATATGGTATTGATAGCAGATTCAGAAAAGACACTACAGCAAAATCTGAAGATAGACTAATGGTAATAGCGGTAGAAAAGAAAACATAACACCAAAATCTAAGGAGTTTGGAACAAGTTAAAAGATACAATTACATAGGAACAATCATTGAAGTCAACGGGAGGATAGAGAAATAAATAAATTAGAGAATAGGGAAATCCGCAGAAATATTTATTGCATTAAGAAATACATTTTTGGATAAAAAAGAAATACCAAAGCAAATAAAGACACAAGTTTATAAAAGAGTGGTCAGACCAATATTAACATATGGCTGCGAGTTATGAACAACCACGAATAGAATTAAAAGCAAATTCACAGCCATGGAAATGAGATTCTTAGGAAGAATAGAAGGAGTAACAAGGAGAGACAAAATCAGTGTTACCGACTAACACGGTTGACAATGGGAGTCCACGTGCTATCGCAACGCTACGTTCCGAATAATTATTACTTTGTGCGGAGTGTTTACTGCGTCACCTGTGAATTATAGAACCACATAGTCTTTGTAATCGCTGTGCTGGTGGTGTATCGATGGTCTATATGAGATTCAACTAGAAATTTTAACATTTCCTGTTAGTTGATGGTATCGTATGGCTTCTCATAGTAGACGACAAGACTAATGGTTTATTGCATTCGACCGTTTTCTCAATTAGGCTTTTTAGAGTTTAAATGTGGCGGTTGGTATTGATCCAATTTAGGCAATGTATAACAGGCTAATCGATCTGTACCTTCCAAGGTCGGTTGTTTCGCCTTTATGTTTAAGAATAATAGTTGCTTTATTCCATTGTGTTGGTGTTGTGCCTCTTGATAAGCATTCGCTGGATAACAGTTTTAGTGCCCTTAACAGTTCTTTTCCTCCTACGTTTGCAGCGTCGACAAGTACTTCGTCTTGTGCAGGGGATAATCCAATAATTTCGACTAAAGTCGTTCGTCCATCCACCAATATTGTTGGAATACACTTTACTTTCGTTTCGTATTTGGTTTGCAGAAGACCTACTTACATCGGAGCATGTGTTGTGCTTTCCACCTCCCTTTGGGTTGAAGGCAATGTCGCTGGAAATGGAGGACTTGTGCTTTTAACTTTTCTGTGGCATGAAGGCGATATACCTGAATTGGGAATGTACATATATCAGATTCTATTAGTTATAATTAATTTTATATAGCACTCCCATCATCTGTACAACATTATTAGCTCATCATTTGCTCGTTTTGCTTCTTCACCGAGGTAACAAAAATAGGATTTGATCAACCTATAGGGTTTCTGGTCATTATTTATGGTTCTAAATCTATTGTTATACTACAATTACCTTCTTCTTTATTATATACCTTTATTAGTACTCTTATACAGACTAGTCATAACACCTTCGATACAATCAGACCTTGTAATGTTCCAACAAAGAATGCTTCTCGACCTACGGCTAAGATAATTTTCTTTATTATATTATTTAAGCGAATGTCTCTCGGATGAGATCCTGCATTGTCTCACATAACAAAATGTTTCTTTTTTCTTTAGCCATTTTCCAATCTAAGTCTTGCAACCACTCTGTCATAATTTGTCCTGTCATTCAAGCTTTCTTATTGTATTTCCAAGTTACAGGCAGGTTATTTATATTAATGGTTTTAAAAGCTCTGGGTTTAGCTGCCCTACCAATGACTAGGAGTTTTTCTTTTTCACCATATTGGCACAATGCAAAATTGTAAACCTCTCTTTGGGATACTTCTCCCCAGCACATTTTTCCTTCTTTAATGTGAGCTTTTTGTCGAGTAGAACCCTAAAATACAGGCCTGTCTCATCGGCATTATAGATGTCTCTCGGTGAATATCCCTTAATCAAAGAAGGACATTTTTTAAAAGCGATGAAACATCTTCAGCAATAACCGAAGCTCCTTCTCCCGAAATCGCTTTAAAACTTATATTGTGGTGGATTCCAAATTTATTGAGCCAACCAGAAAAAGCACTGAATGTAGAATGTCCCAAAGAAGCGGCTATTTCTCTTGCTTTACATCATATTAGCGGACCTAAAAAAAATAAGTTTTTTGCGTTTTTGTCACGACAAACCTATTGGTAATCTCACTTTTTTTATCTATTTTAGAATTTAATATGAAAAGAAAATCAACGCATTAATACAAGAAAACCTTATCTAAAAAAATCATGTGCATACCTGTTAAAGGAATCTCCTTACGCCGAGCTGCTGTAAACCAGTCGTAACACAATTTGTCAATTTTAGTACCATCACCCGTCAAAAAGCTTCTTTTTTCATTCAAATCGCTGTTCGACATCCATTTGTTTAGAAGGATTTCTTTATGTTTAATTATATCTGCAGCTTGTGTTTTTCAAATATTAAAACGCTTGGATAAGTTCCCTACACTTAATTTCTCTTTATTGTAAACTTCAACAATCTCAATTTTTTTGTTTAAGCGTGAGAATTTTTCTATTTGGAGCCATTTCTACAATAAATGTGTCGCCCACTGTGTCCTTTCCGCGTAGACATCAGATTAAATTTATATAATTCAACCAAGACTACTTAGATCTATTTATTTAAATAATAATAATATAATACAAAGATTTCATGGCGTTCATATCTCTTAACTTCAATATATCTACTTCTCCAACATTTATGTCTCGATGTTAAATAATATCAGTCGGCTTATTCACGCTCCCAACTCTAAATTCATGGCGGAATATTTCGACCCCCTGGAAAGCAATTTGGAGCGAACTTTGCAACAGAACCGCGAGTATTTTTCCGCTACTAGTTAGAGTTTTTCCGTTCCGCACAACTTTTTCATTGTCCGCCCCAACAGGAAGGAAGTCTCCCTCTCCGACAATAGCTCGGAAATGCTAATTGGACAGAGACGGCGAAATTTTCCGAATGCGTACGTACGTGTATGTGTGTATATACGTACGTTGGTCGTTACCCTGTCAAAAGTACGACGGCAGGCGATGCGAACGCGTCGACAATTCATCTTGCCTCAAATAATAGTTTGCGTTGATGGGTTGCTTCGCTCTTTTTTTTCTCGTTTTTTCGTTTTCGAAAGTTACGTTCCGACGAACCTCGTATGAAAGAGCTTTGACACCCTTTCGTTTCATTATATGGACGTCGAAACCGGTTAGAATTCTCGTAATGAATCACGGTTACCCGGCTGTGCGAATTTTCGGACACGGCGGGAAATTTATTACTCTGTCTGTGTTGTTGCATAACCGTCGATGGTTCAGGTTGCAGCGATGTCTAGTAGGCGAAAACTAGTATCTGTTTGAAAAATATACGAGGGATGCCTTTTAAGTTTTTTTATACTCGGACATAGAGGGCGCCACTAATCAAATCTCAGCATTAAAAATTAACCTGCATATTTAGTTTCAGTCACTTATCGTACAATCCAAGGGACTTCTTCGTACGTTTCGTAACCGTGTATGAGACCTGGATTGACCACTACATACCGGTGATCAAGAAACAGTTGAAGCAGTGGACTTTTCTGGGCGAGAAAGCGAAGACTGTTCCATCGGCCGGAAAGTCATGGCGACCATGTTTTAGAATCCCCAAGGTGTGATCCTCATCGACTATCTGCAGAAGGCAAGGACGATCACGGGGTAATACTACAGCGATTTATTGATCCGAGTCGATGCAGTATTGAAAGAGAAACGGTCTCGTTTGCAGTGGACAAAGTGCTTTTCCACCACGACAATGTACCGGCTTATTCATTCCGCATGAGTTGCGCTACGACTTAGTCTTTCGTCCTCCAGATTCACTGGACCTAGCCCCCAACGACTCTTTCCTATTCCCAAACCTGAAAAAATCAGTGGGAGGGAAGAGATTTTCCTCAAATCAAGAGGTCATCGCCGCTACAGATGGCTATTTTGCAGACCTCGAAACATCCTACTTTTCCGACGGCTTGAAGAGACTGGAGCACCGTTTGAAAAAGTATATTGATCTTCGAGAAGACTACCTTGAAATATAAAAATAAAAAACCGCACGAATACCTTGTCGATTCCGGAAACATTTGAGGTGGCCCTCGTATCAGGGAATTATTATTGTCATTTTAAGTAACACTCAGTTGGAAAAACAATTTGATTTTATATATGTGCTGTGTATTTTGCATCTTTTCGGCATTCGAGTCTCTGTTATTATTAGCAAAACGATATTCACTTCCACGTTCATTAAATTCAGCACCTCCTTTGACGTATAATGAATCAATGTATTAACAATATCATTAAAATTGCTTGTGTGTTCTTTTTTTTTTTGGTAGTTACATCAAACTGTATGTCATGGCGTAACGTCTATTAATGACAAAATGGAAATTCACGTTCGCTCACAACTCCCAGCCTCTAATTGCATGCTCATCAGAAAAGAATTAATTACACTCGACGAGCTTCAATCGCGAAACGCAACGTTTCGGACAAATTTAATTAATTAGCCGTAGTCGTCGTTCAATTAATGCCGGCTAATTGGCAATTATAAATTTGAAATTAACCTTGAATTTCGTTTCAATTGTTTCGGCCGGCATAACCGAACGGTAGCGGCAGCGGTAGTTACCGCGCCATGGTTATGTAACAATGGAAAATTCGAAATACTCAAGTCCTGTCTATAAATGATGGAATTGTTAATAACAATGGGATAAGTTGGAATGCTCAAACCCAATTTCGAACGTATTATTATTATTGTATCATTAATCATTTGTTTCTTTTTAATGGCTTTAAATTGCACTGTAATGAGAGCTGTTGGAAATATTTCTGGAATCTCTATTCTATTTTTTTTTAATTAGGAAGAGCGATTTTAAAACCGATCATTAAAAATTCGGTTCATGAATGGATATCTTCCATAGACATCTACAAGGTAAACTAACAAGGGAAGGTAGGCAAATGTGTCTCACTCATTTAAATGAAATTTGGTGGGTTTATAGACCAATGTAGTGTAAGACCAACAGCAACTATCTTAGGGCGTGTCGGCCACCCTAACCTCAAGACTACCCTTCGCTGTTTCATTTAATAATTCAGAAACTATGAGAGATATTGAAAAAAAGTTAAGACAAGATTTTATCTATTTTCTATGCCCTGCCTCCCCATTCTCTATACATTTCAGAATTGTTTATTATATATATATATATATATATATACGTATGTATATATACCTATGTATATATACATATACAGTGAAATTCCCCTTGGCGGATATCCCTCCTACACGGACACCTCCCTTAAACGGACAGTTTCTCATGATCCCGACCGGCTCTCATATAATTGCCATTGTATTAACTCTTTCTTGGACGGACATTCTCTTGAACGGACGCGGACACGAGAAAATGTTCTCTTAACCGGAGAAAAAATAAAATAAAAAGAAAGGCCTTATCTTATTTTTATATCGAGAGTATTGCTATTGCATTTCTCAATTGCGTCGCGTGTCAATTTCGCTGGGACTTCCCTGAGTAAACGGGAGATTTACCGACTTTAATCTTTCGCTACAAACGCAGCCTATATCCCGCATTTCTTCCTGGCGTGAATTAGAGACTTCCCCAAGTAGGTCGGGGATTTACCGTTCTTATTCTTTGGGTATACGCTGTCGATTGAATCTGCTTTCAATATTAGTCTGATGTCTATGCGGAAAAGACACAGTGGGCGACACATTCATTGTAGAAATGGCCCCAAATAGAAAAACAAGCTGCAGATATAACTAACCATAAAGCCATCCTTCCAAACAGATGGATGTCGAACAGCAATTTGAATGAAAAAAGAAGCCTTTTGACGGGTGATGGTACTAAAATTGACAAATTATGTTATGACTGGTTTACAGCAGCTCGGCATAAGGGGATTCCTTTAACAGGTATGCATATGATTTTTTTAGATAAGGTTTTCTTGTATTAATGCGTTGATTTTCTTTTCATATTAAATTCTAAAATAGATAAAAAAAGTGAGATTACCAATAGGTTTGTCGTGACAAAAACGCAAAAAACTTATTATTTTTTAGGTCCTCTAATACGACGTAAAGCAAGAGAAATAGCCGCTTCTTTGGGACATTCTACATTCAGTGCTTCTTGTGGTTGGCTCAATAAATTTGGAATAATATTAGTTTTAAAGCGATTTCGGGAGAAGGAGCTTCGGTTAATGCTGAAGATGTTTCATCGTTTTTAAAACGATGTCCTTTGATTAAGGGATATTCACCGAGAGACATCTATAATGCCGATGAGACAGGCATGTATTTTAGGGCTCTACCCGACAAAACGCTCACATTAAAGAAGGAAAAATGTGTTGGGGGTAAGTATCCCAAAGGGAGGTTTACAATTTTGCATTGTGCAAATATGGCGGGTGAAAAAGAAAAACTCCTAGTTATTGGTAGGGCAGCTAAACCCAGAGCTTTTAAAAACATTAATATAAATAACCTGCCTGTAACTTGGAAATACAATAAGAAAGCTTGGATGACAGGACAAATTATGACAGAGTGGTTGCAAGACCTAGATTGGAAAATGGCTAAAGAAAAAAGAAACATTTTGTTATTTTTAGACAATACGGGATCTCATCCGAAAGACGTTCGCTTAAATTTAAAACTATTATCTTTACCCCCTAATTGTACATTAACTTGTCAACCACTTGACTAGGGGATTATAAAGAATTTTAAAACTTATTACCGAAGTCTAATACTCAAACATCTGCTAGTAAACATTGAAACTGCTGGTGCAGCTTTTGAATTAATAAAGAAAATTAGACCATTGGATGCACTTTATTTGGCAAAAACCGTTTGGGACCAAAGAGAGTTCAAAATTGCTTCCGCAAAGCAGGATTGAATCATGTAAATATGCAAAGTGAAAACCAGTTAACTGAGGCTGATACATCTGACCTAGAAGATGATTTGCCTCTTAGTGTACTTTCAGATATCCTCAAAAATAAGAATTTATTGAAATTGACGGATAATAAAAACCTTAATGATTTTTGAATGTAGATGAAGATTGATGTTGAAAATCCAGATTCAGGACAAGAAATTGCAAATCCAGTTGAAATACAGCTTTTGGAAGATTCTGATGTCGATGAGGTTCCAGTGAAAACAGAAGCTATCCCAAATTCTGGTAAAGCTATTATCCTGACCAAGCAGCTCAAAAGTGTTGTCGAAAATCACGTAGATACAGAGCCTTTGGAGCGTCTTTCTAAATTAGAAATACAATTTCAAGACGCTATTTTAAAGAAAAAGAGAAGACAAACAACAATATATGAATTTGTGCGTCCTTAAAGTGACTATTCATTTCATTGTTTTGTATTACATACTACATCTATGTATCTATGTACATGTATTATACTTTGTATGTATATATCTAAAGGAAATAATTTTTTTCTTAAGTTTAAAGTTTCTTATTTATTTTAACATTTATATACATGTACGATCTAAATGTCCCAATTTCTTTAATATATTCATTTTTCGTTAAAACACGATTTTTGTTGTATCTACTACATATTTCTTTTATGCGGACACCCCTCCTGAACGGACATCTTCAGTTGGTCCCGTTGGTGTCCGTTCAATGGAGATTTCACAGTATAAATATGTATATAATACAGTACTTATGTATGTTACAACAATAACGACATTTTCTTCTTTCTATCATTTAGGATATTGAATAGAGATTAACAGCTGGTTGAAGCTCTAGTCTATAGTTTCACCGTTCTGTACATAATCGGCATCCGTGATATGAAAAGACTTTGCCATAAGACTAGATAGATCTGTATGTATGAGTTATGAGTCTTATATTATAATGTTAAAATTTTCACGTGGGGATTATATGATCGAAATATCTCGAATATACTGTCAAGTCCATGTACATACTATGCTCTTGCCTCCTCTACTTCTTGTGTTAAAAGGACAAAGATGAGTTTAGTTTCATTGGACACTTAACTGTAATGTGTCTATTTTATGGTGATAAATTTAATCAATACAACTTCCATTTTCCTTAAAATGTCTTTCACGAAATTGGTATGCATCCGCTTTATGACATCATTTCAAGAAATAGTGAACTTAGTTATTACTTTTAACTGACACTTTAAAGCTTTCAAAAATTTGAATTCCGATGACATCAGCTGAAGCAGAACTGTGTCTTTTCTACTTTGAAAAGAATAAAAATTATCTTAAAAGCGGTATGGCATAAGAATGACTTGCTGGATTGGCGACACTCTCTCATGAAAAGGATTATATCGAAAGTATTCCAGATTTTAATCAAGTGTAGCAGCCCCCACACTTTTGCAAGTACGTCACTGTATTTATGTAGACATTCTCGCAATTAAAAAAAGTTCATAGATTTTCACGGCTAGAGTTAGTAACAAACTAATCGTTTCTAATATTGTACTGTCTCATGATGAAAATAAAGTACAGAAGACGATAGAACAGATAATTAGTCACCATATGATGACACTGATTTTATTAGTGAGAAAATTTCTACTTTGTTCTTCTATCTGTATGCAAATATAATTCTGATGTTTTGAAATTTATGGATAAATAAGTTAGCTGTAGTATTAAAATTAATTTTTAAAGTTCTGATTTGAAATCGAATAAATTGAAGGCCTAAACAGACCAAATACGTTGTTATGCGTTACGTCGACGTACGTCGTAGGAAGTCAACTGACGCCCATATATTGTTATGGTATACCTCTCATACAATCCGTCATACTGGCGTATAAATACGCATAAATTGTCACCAGTCTCAGTTGTTATCCGTCACCATACGTCTTACAACATGTTCGAAGAAGAAAAGTTAATAACTGAGGTATTTGGAACTACTATATAATCTAGGTAAACATATCTACAAATACATTTTAAGTCCAATCAAAACCTATAATCTACTACAAAGAATCGAGTCATTTTAAAACAAATTAATAAAAGAGAAGATTCTTGGAAGGAAATCGCCGCAGTTCTAAATGCATGTAATACAATACGCAAAAAGTATCACTTATTTGACATACGTATTACGCAGGTAATTCCAAGCGTATTTATTTATTCTATTAACATGAATTTTAATTTTTTCCTTTTGATACGGCAGAATGCCTGCTGGTGAAACAAACCAATAAGCAAATGCATTTCGAACATCTCGGGCGGCGACAGTACAGTATTTTAAATACTTTGTCCAAGGAAAACGATTACAAAGAGAGTTTACTTCCAGTATTTATTTAAACGTCTGAATCCATAAAAAATGTCACAGCACGGATTAAAATCCAACTTTTGTATGAGATTGAATTCGAAACATATTCACCAGCCTCATTGTCGTCGTATACACCACAGTCAAGTAGTACTACAACTTCTCGGCCTGAATCAGCTTCCTCTTCTTATAATGACCAGTATCTAGCCAACAAAATGATGTTAATATACTGTATGATATGTAAATATTTGTAAGGTTGCTATTACATATATTAAATATTAGATACACCTATTAAAAAATAAAGAAAATATTCGACTAAACGATCCCTCATTGAAATGCTTTTCCTGTAGTTTGTATTATCTTTCTGTTCTTTATCTTTTATTAAAGGATGAAATATTTCAAATTGCACTTTTGTCGTGCGAAAACATCGCAAATAACATTCCGGAAATTTCTAGTTACTGAGATGGACCCACAACCCACGACGCCTTCGCTGCATCTTTTACAGTAACAAATATGGAGATAATACCTGTCTGCGCTTGTTTGACAACATTTTACACCAAATACAAAGCTTTAACTGAACGCATTAATGTTTCTGGTGTGCGAGCTGTTGCACTGCGTTGACGTACGTCGACACAACGTAATAAAACGGACGTCAACGCGTGCCAAATTAACGCATGCCAACGTACTTGGTATGTTTAGGCCTTAATAGCTATCCACAGAACTATATGCCGAAAATATGTTGTTATATTCGCATAAACAACAAAAGTAGACGAAACGACAACAGCTTTTAATTTGTACACTCTGATCTTTCCATCTTCACTAATCCCCAGTCTATGCAGAGCGGATGGTGTATTTGTTTAATTTACTATGCATGCATGCATTACGAATTAATAAAGGAGAAAACGTAATTACAACGCGATAGCAGCAGGTACCTTGTGTGGCATACACACTGCCTCCTCTTTTTTTCTGTATTTTTTTTGCCAGATTCGAGCATCAAACTAAGCGAAAACACAACCCATACGCGATTTAATGAAAATCTTTCTTCCGTTTCGTTTTATATTAAAATTTTTACGTTCTATCCATGTAAAAAAAAGTAAAAGGGAGGAGATAGAAGCGGTGAATTTAGAAAAAAAAAACAACTACACAAAATAAAAAAAAAGAAAAACAAACATCAACGCCCCTGAGTTCGCCGCTGATTTATTAAATTTTTATGTAAAACAGGAACGAAATTAATGCTCGCAATTTTTTCCCGGTCGTTTTTCGCACGCCTAGAACCGAATAGAGAGAGAGAGAGAGAGAGAAAGATAGGGTGAGCATGGTAAAAGTACCCCTAGACCACGCGCGAACGCTGAAGTCTTTCAGAAAGGAAACGAATAAAACACGGTGGATATTTGAATATAATTGAAAAACTGCATCACCCGTTCATTCACGCAGTTCCCGCAACGCTTACGGTCGACGGCGGCGGCGCACTAAACTAGACGCTAGATACTCTACATTACCGGCCGGGTTCGCCTCTTACAATTTGCATACAAATTGCCTTGTAGGATTCCCATTATCCCGCCCCTAAATGAAATGTAAAATTACTTAGAATTTATTAAGTTCGGAATTGTATTGGGGGACGGATTGCGAGGGAGGGGAAGGGGTCACCGTGCTCTGAATGGAGGCGGTATAATTCGTATTCCATTGAAGAGGGGCGATAATTTAAATCGCGGCAATAATAGTGTTGTTAATTGCACCCGCCATAGATACTCTTTCGTTATTGAGGGCGATGAAGCCGTTACATGAAATTAACGCTTGGTAGGGCGAAAATGATTTGCGATATTAGTGAGATAGAGGTAGTTGGAGAGGTTTAAATTTGTAGAATCGATGTGGCGCAGTCAGTAGGATCTTCGTGTATATGTATGAATGTAAGTTAAGTTGCCTACATATAATTCTAAAAGTAATAATAATAACAATTAGTTCCGGGAAAGTGGGGCAAGTTACAGTGCAGTGGTGTGAACAACGTGGAGGGGCCAAGCGGCCGTAGTAAGGCGAGTATTCAGTAACGCTTATGAACGTAACCTTCACGAGTAAGCATAGGCGCATCGCCGCATCGGACACAGGAATGTTTACACATAAAATAATGATAAAAAATATATCATAAAACGTGCTGAAACACTTACTGTCTTAAGAAATTTCTACGAAATCACAAAGTGGGTGGCATGTATTATATATCAGAATAATTAAATATGTCTCGGCACTTATTTCAGCCAAAAACGGCATGCGGAATAAATATTTCTTAATGACGAAAGCGACCGTCCTTTAGTCGCACCGAATTAGTCTTAGTATGAGAAAATCTGAATCTTTGTTAATAACATTTTCAAATTTTCGTATTCCACTTTCTTTTTTATTGCCTTCAGTCGTTTTGGTGTAAGTGAACATCGTTCACAATTTGAACAGAATCCACTAACGACATCGAAGCACTTTCTAATTTTTCAACTCCCTCCGTTGGTCCATATTAACTCTTGCGAATACTGGTGATATCAATAGTTCTGGATACGTACGACATGATTTCATAGTCGAAATAGATGGAGTTTGTTTTGTTTGTCTGTACTTGATTCAGAAACCTTATGGCGCACGTCAAAGGTGACGATACTTCTTCGTAATAGTGCTGTAACTTTTAAGCTAGTAAGAGTTCAGAGTGAAAAATTATTTTTCCATAATCTACACGTCAAAACCTTCATTTGCTTATACATATTGACGCATTTTGGGTAACTTCGATTTTTGCAAAAAATTTTGAAAACTTCACATGATTAATATCACCCAATAAAAATTCGTTGGAGTATGTAATACTGAAATTACTACCATTTCTAGAGGGTACTTATTCAATTCTTTACTTATCTGCTATACATATGTATATACCCCTTAGTGATATAAAACAGGAAGAGTTAGGAAAGAGGCCGGCCCGAGATTCGATTTGAGTCAGTAAATTTTAACTTCTTCTCGTAGGTCGCCTTTCCATCTAACCAAATTGTTCAGAAACGAGAAAATAGTTCGCGTGAAATCAGCGTGTAATTTCATTGATGCTATAGAGTCGACTTTTAGTATGAACTTTGATGCCCGAAGAGGGGCCCGCCCGACACTGTGATCGACATTCACGGCCCGAGCGGTAGAATCATCGCACGCTATCTAACTTTGACCATTCGTACGAAATTACCTCTTCGAGACGTAGCCGCTACGATTCTCGATCTCTATCTCGTTCCTTTTCTTCCCCCGCCTTATCTCTTTCTAGGAGAATGCTATAACGAAAGTTTGGCCGAGCGGCTTACCATCGTGATACCACGGCTGTATGGAGCCACCATATACGTAGCACTGAATCCTGTAGTGTATCGAATGAAAAGCGTCTTCTAGGCTCTTGGCTATTCTTTGTCGAAAAAATACGGTCCTCAACCTAATCCCGACTCGGCTACGCAATTTATATATTGAATACTGCGAATGGATGCCTGCGATGAAGGTGGATCTTCCGGAAATGAAATTTGCAGATGTTTTGGTTATATGCTTTTAAGATTTTGTCGGAATCGTAAAACTGTTGACTCTATTATTTTCGCTTCTGGGAGGAAGGCGTGAAAAAGAGATATATACTATATGATCATATAAATGTACCATCTAGCAAGCCATGAAATTATTTCTTCAAATTCTTCAAAATATCTTATTGGTAATTGACAGTCACAAATAAAATATATTCGTCACGTCTACTGTTTATTGATACAAAAATGTTTATAATAAATCACAAAGTTTTCATTACCGGTTCACACTTCAGAAATGGTATAAATTGATAAAATGGAGAATGGTCGTACCCATTGCAACCAATTATTAATACATAATATTCTAGAATCAGTGGAAAAATTTCATAAAACAGAGTCTGTGTCCCGAAAACTAAGTAGTGGTAGACAGTAGGTAAACTATACAGTTTCTGGCGCACTTTCAAGGTTACAGGTCTCCCAGGTCCGCGCGCGGCCTCCTGGGAGTGACTTCCACGGGAGCACCTGGTAGCACGGCAATGTGGACAGCTTCTGTTTGGGGAGTGAAGGGATCCACCAGAACTTGTTCCGAATTATTCGCGATTTAATTCTCGACTTAATTCTTGGTGTAATTCGCTGTTTCCTTAATTGTATCGCGCTTTCCTTTCCAAACCTTGCAGAAACTTTCTAGAACTCACCAGAAATTAATTATCCCTAATTGCATTGAGGTTACCAGATACATTCCACAAACTTTCGAGCCGATATATCTGATCGACTATCCCGACCAAATATAACAGATAGCCGATCAGATACCTAATCAGATATAACAGATCAGATATATCGGCTCGAAAGTTTCTGGAAACCGCAATACAATTAGCGACATTCAGTGTCTGGGGAGTTCTAGAAAGTTTCTGCAAGCTCTGGAAAGTTTCTGGAAACCGCGATACATTGGGGAAACCGCGAATTAAATCACTTTACTGCCGGGTTCTTGCTGGCTAGGGTTTTCTCAATGAATCCCCTGTTCAATTGGTCTAGGAACTCCTGCAGATCTTCCTCGTAGGTTAGGGCGTTCAGCGCGGCTAGCGCCGTTGTAGGAGGGACATGGAGTACTAACCGCAGACAACTCTCACGAGGGATTGGATGTGGCTGGTTGCCGCTGTGACCCATGAGGGACTGGCGTAGGTCAAGATGCAGCAGGATAATCGCACCAATTTAAGTTTAAAGAAGAAGAACTTCGTGGCTTGCTAGAAGGTAGGTTTAATCAATCATATGGTATTTATGGGAGACGTTTATTAAATTTGAAGCATTGTTTTTCGAAATAACAACGGAAGAATACTGTGCATCATTCCTTCTCAACCTGCTGAGAGAGATATTTGGAGAAAACCCCCCACTTTTTAAAAAGAAAGATGTGCTACTGCATCAAGATAATGCACTCATGCAGTCATACGATGGCGAAAAATATCAAAGAAGGCAGTTGGTAACCGTCCAGATGATGAAACGCCCCTCCCTACATTGTTCTCCACACTGCACTGTAAGTTGCCCCACTTTGCCGAGAGTAGTTATCATTACAGACGCTTCACTTAATAGTTACTCAAACTTTCAATATTTGATACTATATTTTCGTAACAATATACTATCTACTACCTATTTTTATTATTATTTTTATTATTATTATTATTATTATTATTATTATTATTATTATTATTATTATTATTATTATTATTATTATTATTATTATTATTATTATTATTGTTGTTGTTATTATTATTTATAAAAGAAACACAAATTTCGGACCTCCATGCAAGCAATGCACAAGGAATTCCACGAACATTCTGATGTCGTCCTTACGTTTCATCCGCTCTATAATTTGTCGGCTTGCATATTCCTCGCAAATTAGATTTCTCCCGGACATCGGATGACCGTAGTTCGTCGCATCTTCCTTTCTACGCGTACTAAATCATGACGCTGCGAAATTACTTAGAAATATTTGCCGTTTCCCGGAACATAGGAACGCAGAGAAATGACAAACAGCGGCATACTCATCAACGGCAATTAAATTTGTACGGTTCCACTTCTTCCTCATCCCCCCGCGTGTGTAGGAAGGTCGTAAACGTGACGACCTATGCAATTCTGATGGTCCGGTTTGTCGTTGTACGTTCTAAATGCATGTAACGCCAGGCGAAATGTATGTAACTGCGCGCAATGGTGGATGGGGAAAATGTATAGCGCGACGTAACTAACGTTAGTGGGCCTTAAATGGTTGGGGTGACAAGGGGTTGCAACAAGGTCCAACAGTACCTTTAATACAGTTCCACCGCCCTTCTGTACATGCTCGGATGCACATATATATGACGAAATAGCATTCCTAGAGGGTGGCATTTCCTGTTCATGAAATATTGAGGTGCCACGGCCACACTCGTGTCTAGCAACTGTATGTTTGCTACATATAAGTGCTTATATATCTGTCACAGATGAAAGGTCTCTTTAACGAACAGTTGTATACAGGATGTGGAAAATTGCATCCATTGTTACAACCTGGTATGGATATTATAAAACAAAGGATAGTTAGTCTTTTCAATGTTGAAACAATCAATATTTTATTCAGTTTGCTATCTCCCTAACGTTTCGGTAGTTAAGCTATCATCTTTAGCAATAATACTGAAATTCACTACAGTAGTAGTACAGTTTCAGTATTATTGCATTTGTTGTTGATTCGATAACACTGGCCAATACACATTTTGGTGCCTAATTAAAAAATGCCGTCAGATCTGTTCTATCAGATCTAGTTTCCGAAGTTCACTCTTTCTGCCCTATTTAGGAGAAATTCTCCAAAATTAGATATCATATTGTGTTATGTACGTAATCTTTTAAATATTACTAGGGTAATTAAAAGACATCGGGAAAAGACTGACCTTTCGGTGTGGTCTTAAATCTGTCAGCGTTAGTGTATGATGTGTTAGCACTATTACAAAAGAAAATTTTTATGTACACTCCCAAATTACGAACGACGTGTGTAATAATTACAAGCGTTAGAACACAACTTGGGCAGTCACATATGCCAGACATGACCATGTATGTGTAACACACGTCGCGAAAGGCGGTTACCATAACTTTCGATCCGTTCTTAAGCAACTTTTGATCGGAACAATGCAACTTCAATGCTGACCCTGCGGTATAGCATATTGATTTCTGTCGCTTGCAACTCGTACACGAAATACTTGACCTTGCGCCGGTGGTTGCGATAAATCAGGACAGAAGTCCTGCGGTGCAGTTACGATATCACAAATTTCGAATATGTTTCAAAATATCTGGGTATGTCATGCGTTTGTGCAATTTATAGCAACCCCGGTTATAGGCTAGGTGTAGATTTTTCTATGATTCAGATCTTTGCGATTTATTGTTGTTTTGTAATAGTAGGAGTTGTCTGGGAACACCGATTTATTCGGTGTACAAATAAAATTGCACAAAATTATATTAAATTATTAAATATAAGGATTTACGTAGAAAAAAAAAATCGAAGTAAAAAAGCATTAAAATCTATACAGAAATGAAGATTTTGAAGTGTAGATTATAGAAAAATAATTGTTCACTCTGAATTTTTGCTAGTTTAAAAGTTACAGCACTATTACGAGGAAGTAACGTCATTTTTGACACGTATCATAAGGTTGCTGAATCAAGTATAGACAAACAAAAGAAATTCCATCTATTTCGACTCTACAGTCATATCCTACGTATCCCCAAGTATCGATATCACAATGTTGAACTGTATCCAAGAGTAATCATATTTTGATTAAATTTCAAAGGGGTACTCCTTTTTGCAAAAATCGAAGTTACCCAAAATGCGTTAAAATCTACATGCAAATGAATATCTTGACGTGTGGATTATAGAAAAATAATTTCTTTCTCTGAATTTTTGCTAGTTTCAAAGTTACAGCACTATTACGAGGAAGTAACGTCATTTTTGACATGTGCAATAAAGTTTCTGAATCAAATATAGACGAACAAAACAAATCCCATCTATTTCCACTTTAAGATCGTGTCCTACATATCCCAAAGTATTGGTATCATGCCTTTGAACCGTATCCAAGAGTAATAATATTTTGATAAATTATCGAAGGGGTGACTTCGTCTTTTTGCAAAAAGGTTTAAAGCCATCTCTTTTAGAGATAATACCAATAACTTTCTGGAACAGTCAGGAAGTTCTTGCTAATTCATCGTGTGAACAAGGGTAGGGTAATTCACAGATAATAAGTATTTTCAAAATTCTATAGATCTGAGATTATTAGCTGGAAAATCAAGTGCGCGCTGGTTTTTCACTGATTTCTTTCGTCCGAACTGTCCAAAAATCAACCATGAACAATTTAACTACAGAGAACAATAAATACAAAACCAAAGTTGAAACAAACAATCGAAATAAACAACCGATTCTATAGTATACATACACAAATATATTACACTATTATGTTACGATCCCATTATACGCCGTAGGAGTAAAAACATCGACCCCATCGAATAATCTCGAACTTTTGACATTGTTTTGCACTTGCGGCGCCGGTCATCAGTGCGGGGATAAAAGCAATTCCGATTCGTTCTATTCATCGACAATCCGCCCGGTTGCGGATCGGTTTCGGACAACAGCGGTGAACTTTGTTTTTGTACGCTAGCGATACGTGAACCGCTACAGAACGAGCGGTCACCCCGTTCTAAGTTAGAAGGAGTTTACGAACATATATATATATATATATATATATACACAAACACATTACATGCGCGTCCGCTTAATACGAGTCCTTTGTATACCCGCGCATTGTTCGAAATTAGACTTAAAAACTCGCCGTATTTATCGGTTTTGTATGTCTGCAGTTTATTTGATTGATTTTGTTTGGGGGGCGTGTACTTAGGTACTGGCAATACGCGATTCCAGCTGGTTATTGTTTGAGTTGTTGTTTGGTTGAAATGTGTGGTATTTTGTTCGCGAAATAAACTAAATTTATTAAAGTAAATAAGTGGAAATAATCAACTATAGTTAAACACAATAATTTATTAAATTTACTCTTTTAACACATGGGCTGAAAAGCCCCGGGCCTAACACATAAATGACGCTAGTTTTATTGCAGTCACCTTGCTCTCAGTTAGTACTAACCTTCAAAAGACAGCTGTTAAAATTTCATGATATTCTATTCATTAGTTTATGAGTTATTGTGCTAAGAGTCACTCTACTTTTGTTATTTTCAAAACAATGGATCAAAAACAATTTCGTGTTTTAATTTTACACTGCTTCTTGATGGGAAAAAATACCGTTCAAGCGAAGCAATGGCTTGAAAAGTCTTATGGGGACTCCGCTCCATCAGAAACAACAATAAAACGTTGGTTTGCTGACTTCGAACGTGGTCGTAGAGACACCGATGATGCAGAACGCAGTGGACGTCCAAATGAGGCGATAACACCAGAAAATATCAAAAAATCCACAAAATCGTTTTGAATGATCGAAAAGTGAAGTTGCGTGAGTTAGCTGACATCGTAAAGATATCAAAAGAACGTATTGGCTTTATATTGCGTGAGCATTTGACTATGAGAAAGCTCTGCTCAAAGTGGGTGCCGCGTTTGCTCACTGTTGATCAAAAACAAGAACGTATTGATGATTCTGAGCAGTGTTTGGCCATGTTTAAACGTAACAAACCGGAATTTTTGCGTCGACATGTGACAATGGATGAAACATGGATCCATCACTTCACTCCGGAATCAAAACGATCGTCATCTGAGTGAACAGCAACTGGTGAACCTCGTCCAAAGCGCCCGAAAGCACAACTATCGTCTGGAAAGGTTATGTCCTCGGTATTTTGGGATGTGCGTGGTGTAATATTCATCGACTATCTTGAGAAAGGAAATACCATCGACAGTGAATATTATATAGCGTTATTGGAGCGTTTGAAGGCCGAAATTGCAAAGAAACAACCGCATATGGCAAAGATAAAAATTTTGTTTCATCAAGGCAACGCACCGTGTCACAAGTCAATCAAAACAATGGCAAAACTACATGAATTGAACTTCGAATTGCTCCCACATCCACCGTATTCGCCTGATTTGGTTCACAGCGACTACTGGCAGGTTATCGCTGAAACTGAGGCCTATTTTGAGGCAAAAGATAAATCGTTCTACAAAAGTGGTATTGAAATGTTAGACCGACGCTGGAATGATTGTGTTGCTCTTGATGGAGATTACGTTGATGAAAAAAGCTAATTTTGAACCAAAAACCGTGTTTTCTTTGTTAGGCCCGGGACTTTTCAGCCCATGTGTTAGAACTTCATAGAAACATTCATCTGTTCTCTTTCATTTAAGATAAGAAGGTTCGCGTCACTTCCGGTGAATTCAACTACGATAACATTGAAAATTAACTTACTATAGCCAATACACACATACGTACATTCACCACAGCCTACTCATCATAACGATACAGTTATTAATACCCCAGTTACTGTTTCAATCAAGTCGGCCTCGAATTATTCAAGGCCCTCCGCGATAAAACATTCAGCGCGTCCTTCGAAATCAGCCGCCGGTATTCTAGGCCTACACTGTGCCAAACACCGAGCCGCATAAGACGGGACCGAACCGCCGACATCCGTACGCTAACGTGTTCGCAAACAATTTTACGCGGCCCGAGGGACGTAGCCGCTCGTTCATAAATACTAAAACAGAGCGCGAACCACTTCTATATCACCTCGGTCGCGACCATAACTTCATATTAGGCCGCGCGGAAACGGAAAGCGAAATGCCGGCAGACGCGTATTAATTTATCCGTTGTTTTGGTTTATTAGATGACGGATGCGACAGGTCGTAGAGAGAGACGCATCGACGTAATTATTAGTTAACGCTGTCGCCGCTGAATTATTCACGATCCCGGCGTATATTATATTCGGTGTGTCCTACCGAGGCGAAAAAAAAAAAGGAGGAAAAAGAAGTTTATTTTATGAACAACGAGGCGAGTGAAGCTGATTTTATTGTAAAATATATAAGCTGAACTCATAAATTTTAATCTCCTTTTAATAACCTTTCGTATTAAATGACTTATTTATTTATTTACTGTTTTTGTGAATAATATAATTGCATTCACAGACGAAAAATACGGGTTGAGTGTATGTACTCTCGTTCGTGGAAGACTGGATTTAAATAATAATAGTGATTTTTTTTGTTGGTGAGGCGGCCAAACGAGGTTATAAGCTACTTTAGCTTGTCAGGCGTATAAAGTATACCGCTACCTGTACTTGACGAATGTTGGTTTCAAATGCGCAATACCTGAGTTGTCAAATTCATGTGTAAGTCCTCTTACCACTGGACCATCGATCCGTTGTCATAATTACAGCTGCGAGCAAATGTTATAGGGAGGGTAACTTTTTTAGCGTTACGATAAAACGAGAATCTCAAAACTAAAAAGAAACACCTAATTCAGTTTATAAGGTTCTTTTATTAAATAAATCAGTACTTAATGCTGCCTCCTCTAGCCTTTATTACAGCTTTAATTCTTTTAGGAATAGCAGCTACCAGTTTGTAACATGTTTCTAGGGAAATAGACGCCCATTCCATAAACGTTTTTGAGATAAATCGCGGTGAAATTTATTACTCATACGGATAAACAGCAAAATCAAAATAATTAACTAAATATTTAGGAGATCTAGATTGTCTGTCTAACCCAACCCAATCCTAATACCCACTATATCATTTACTTCTAAGATAGGGTTCCCTGTATCCCTGCATGCATTCCACAGTTCAGTCACAGAATAACAGAAAGGACAATTTCCAAAATTCCTGTAGCATTTTTTCAGTAGGCCTACGCGCAATTGCTATATTGAAAATAATATCAGAGAACAACAAAACAACTTCATCGTATTTACCCTATTTATTTACGTTTCATAACCTTGTCATTATTAGTCGGTTTGTGTACCAGTATTTGGTAGAATCTACGTTTGAACTATGTCGTAGAGTCTTAAAAGTGTTTGAGTTACAATATATGCAGTTTCCAGTTTTTTGTTAGTTATTTTATTCTCATTTTCTTTTGTATTTCATTGTTATTGCTTATTTATTTATTTAGACTATAAGCCAAAAATTAGAAGTGATGGTAATAGTGGAAAGAAGGACGCAAACCCTCATATCTGTGCCGTGTAAAACTGTAATATAATTATGGATTATTTGCTCTCATTATGCGTTAGATTGAAAATATTTCACGCTATAAAATTTTTGAATAAAGAGCTGTCCTCTAACAAAGGAAAAAATGTAAAATTGAGTATAGTGAGACATTTATAATAAACACTAAGACATGATTTGTTGTTTCATTTCTCTATTATGTTTAATTTTTTTTTTTGATTCATTTTATAAACTAAGAGGGATCGTAAGTTAGACCGAACTGAACTGTGGAATCTGTTCTCTATTATTGTGCTAGAGTTGTTACTGTGTCGAATTACTAATTGTATTATTCATTTGATCCGGTCCAGGTTTATACCTCTAGTTCCTAATCCCCAATAATTGAAATATGCTACTTTATTTTGCTTTAGTAAGTGTGATATAGCGGTACATACTTCAATCACCCAGTAATATTATGAATTGCATCACGCGAAATTCGATTAACAATTAATAAGGGAGGATGTGTGATTAACCCTGATGGTTTCATAAAAGTGTTTTACGAAGGCAAATGGTTTGTGCACTTAATTTTTCTATAAGACAATGATTATCGTAAGTGATTCAAAGTGCAGACTACAAATTGAAACAAAGATTCGAAGCACAATGACTGCTATATATTTTTCTTGACCACCTTTATAATCAACTTCTGTAATTTATAATCAAATGTATACATGTAATTTTCTCTAAATGTTATTGTTGTTCTTAAAATAAAGCAACCGTTGTATTATTTACCTTACAAACCCTTTTTTCAGGCGTGTTGCTTACAAATTAACAGAATAATTGTAATTATAATTACAATTTTGCCATTTGAATTTCCCTTCATTCCATTATTTTCAATATGGCGTTTAACTAACTTCACTTAATTTTGAAGGTCAAAAAATAATACCACACAAACATCAAAGAAGCCGATAAATTTGTCCCTTCCATTATTTATTTAAATTGTTGCATGAATACTAATAATTCGAATGACGACAATGGCTTCTATAAGCAGACGGAATTATGTGAACCAGCCAGATGTTTTTTTATTACATTTGTGGTGAATACATTTTTAAGGAAAGTAGAAAACCCATATCTCTCTTTTTGGGCGTCCAGTTAGAAGGCCAGAATAAATCTTGGGCATCAGATTTTATATGCAAAACATTTTGCGACGGTGGACGAACGGAAAGAGAGAGAGCTTAAAATTTGGAGTACCTATGGTATGGAGGGAGCCTAGATACCATCATGATGACTGCTATTTCTGTTCTGTTTCAAGATTACAGGTTACAATCGCAATAACCGACGTAAATTGGTATACCCTAACATGAAGTTAGCTAGGAGACCTCTTTCTAATTTTGAAGAAATACCTATTCCAGCATTCAGTAACTTATCTGTGCCTCGGGAGGATGACTCAGATACACCGTCTGACGAGATGCAGTTCCAGAAGAGTGAAGGTGATACTAATTTTGTAGGACCATCAGCGAGTCTCCAAAGGTCCAGCCAACAAGAGCTTGATGACTTTGTTAGAGTTCTGGGCTTCTCAAAGTAGTCGTGAGAATTGTTTGCTTCCAGATTAAAGGAAAAGAACTTACTGTGTCCAGGTAGTAATATTACATTTTATCGCATCAGAGAGAAAGCTCTGCTGCTGTATTTCTCTAAAGGAAATCTTATAAAAGCCATTTTTTTGGTGTTTTAGTTAACAATTATCAAATAGTAACATTTACAAAGTTACGTACATAACAAAACATTATATCTAAATTTGGCGAATTTTTCCTGAATAGGGCAGAAAGAGTGAATTTCGAAAAGTAAATTTGATAGAACAAATCTGACGGCATTTTTATAAGAAAATTATTATAAACGTTATTATCTGTAGTTTTAAAATGAGGACTATGTCCAGGATATTATTGTGGATGGGCTTATTAGTAATGATTTTGCTTTGTTGTTATTATTGTTACCATTATTATTTCGCTTTTATTTATTAATTATGGCACAGCTCAATCCCAGGAATAGTTAGCTCATTAGTAATGAGAATAAGGTCCCATAGAAACTGTCACAAACTCTTTACAAGGACTTTTTCGTTGTTCTGGACTGGAAAGTAGAATTCCGTGAAAATAAATTATTCGTACTCAATAAAATTTTTCACTTCTTGAGAAATTTGAAACATGATAAGAGACTCCAAAATTTTCCGTCGATTTTTACTCGAACATAATATCGTAAACGTTCGCTTTTGTGGCCGCGTAATGAACTTTCAAATTCGCTCCAAAATCCCATTTACTGGTTATTTAATTATATAGCGCACTTTGCAGGCTTACCAAAGTTGAGATTTAAGAGCAAATAACCGAAAGAAATAAATTCGAAATCTAATCCCCGCGTTTCCCCAACCTTCCTTTCGTTACAAGTTCCAAAAACCTTCGCGCCGTGATCATCGCCTATAATTCATATTAATTTCATTAATTTCTAATTCGTAATTCGCACGCTAGAGATCGCGCTCCGCAGCGTCGGTAATTCACGCGAACGCCATTTTATCGTTTGAGTTAATGACGCCGGGAAGTTTCCAAGTTTTTAATTTTTCTCGTAAATTTGTTCGATTAATACTTACGATGTACCCCTTCTCCCCCCACCGACACCGTCCTCTGTTCGTGTTCCCTGGGATGTCTGCTGGATGTCTCGCGTTCGCGAAACCCGACGGAGGTAATAAGGGAGTGGTTTTTGCCGTTTTAAAGCGAGCTGATAGACCGTAAAAATACGAATAATTCACTGGGAGTGCTCGGCGTACTACCTAATAAAAGGCCATTTATGCGCGACGCCAATGAAGTGGTCGTTTACCGGAAACGCTCGGCGTGTTTTACTTTATGGCTACACTGTATTTCATTCATTATCTTCTGCAAGGCGTTTTTAGGGAAGCGGAATCATTTATGTATGAAGTTCGTTTTAATTTAGGGTGGTCGCTTTTCTTCTTTCTTTGAAGATTTGCGATTTAAAATGAGATAAGAAATAAGAAATGACTTCCAATTTGTTGCTATTATTTTTTTAGATCATTGTATTACAAGTGAATTATCTTGTTTTATTTAATAGTCTTTGTTAAAGATAAACGTGAAATAATCGTACATTTATTAGGGTTATAAAAAAAAAGGAGATTACCCCTGGTGGGACTCGAACCCACAGTCCCCGGCTTAGGAGGCCGATGCCTTATCCATTAGGCCACAGGGGCTTCCGTTCATTGTTAGTTTCATAAACAAAGACTTTATTAACTCTAATTGTTTATACCGATGTGAAATTAGCAATAGATTTTAGCAACAGAAAATCAATTTGCTTCCGCTACAATTTTATATCGCAGTTTTATATACTGTATACAGAAGTATGCTGAATTGTATGTAGTTGATGTCGGACGGAAACCCCGTTGGGAAAATTTAAGATGCAAATATGTTTGCAATGACACCCTGTGTAAAAATCGTGGAAAGAGTAAGCAATCTTTTATTATTCTGGCAGGGAATAACAATAGAAAAGGTAATAGTAGGCTATCTTTGCACAAGTTTTTAATTCCTTAAAAGCGCCATCTAAAGGGATTTCCCCCAACTAACATGGCAAGGGCGGGTTTCTTGAGTTTAATTGATGGTAATATTGTTAGCCCAAGAAAATTGTTGTAGTTTTTTTTTCTGCATTGGCGGTAGCA
Source organism: Trypoxylus dichotomus (assembly GCA_023509865.1). Classification (NCBI taxonomy): domain Eukaryota; kingdom Metazoa; phylum Arthropoda; class Insecta; order Coleoptera; family Scarabaeidae; genus Trypoxylus; species Trypoxylus dichotomus. The sequence continues at coordinate 63,978,940 of CM042077.1, forward strand.
TTATACGTACTTCAAACATGGCTGCTAAAGTTGAATCTCCCGCCAAGTGTCAGTTACGTAGTGTAATTCGGTTCCTTTAAGCAGAAGGGAATCGTGCAACTGAAATTCATCGTAGAATGAGTTGGAAAGCCATTCAAAACAAAAGAAGAGGCATGTCGACTTTTGGAGTTCCTTTCATTCTTGACAGTGCCCGCTCTCATACTGCTGCTGCAACCCAATGAGTTCTTAAACAAGTTCGATGGGAACACCCGAAGTATAGCTCTGACTTAGCGCAAAGCAACTTCCATCTCTTTCGTGAATTGAAACAGTGGCTGGGAGGACAGAGCTTCCAGAGTATGGGGAACTTCAAAACAACATCACGGACCATCTCAACTTACTGGCAGCAACATTCTGTACAGAGGGGATTGGAAGGTTCGTCCGTAGATATGGCAAATGCATCAACCGTCATGGTGATTATATAGAAAAGTAGCCATGTTTGTACATAACTTTTGGACATAAATTCATTATTCATCATAAAAAGACAGCCCTCGAACTTTCTTGTTTTTGTGTTATTTTTGCGTATTAATGTTTCTAGGAGAATTCTTGTTTGCTTATACTTCGCCTATAATATCCGACATCAGGCAATTTCTTTGTTTCTAGCAAGAGCTTTTAAAAATCTCATATTATAAAATAAGAAGTTTATTTTAATCTTCGAACACACTAAATACGTTATCGTTACTGTTCCAAATAAACGAATTTGTGAAATGGGACAAATTCTTCAACTTGTAGTAACCGTATAAAAATCCATAAAACAATGTGCAATAGTAACCTTTTTATTATCTGCTTCAGTAACCACTACATTCTACCACGTACACTATAATTTGCAGTAATTATAATTTGCAGTAATCGCATCACGAGAAGCTCCTCGGGAAATTCGAAATGTTAACGGTTTCGTCACAAATAGCCGCGCATCTTCAGTATTCCGCAAGAAACGTAGTCTATAGAATTTTACACCTTCGTCTTGAGACATACGATTATAAGTAGATGCGCTAGCTTAAACGAGGCAAAAAGTTACGAAAGTAAGAACCTCCTCAACAGGTAGCTTCCTTTGCATTTCACGGAATTTAAAAATATTATCGCTAGAGGGCGCGGCGCAACATCTCATTAAAATTTATCGGATACTTACGTTTCACACCGTTCAGCCTTTAGTGCAGTCGGCTTATTTCGATCGGATTGCAGGATCGTGCTGAAAACGAGCCCGAGGGGGTATTTTGCGGAATGAATTTGTGCATGATCGCCGTGACTATTAAGAGAAGTTCACTCAAATCTAATTCGATACGTTGCCCTGCTTCTCGTCGCTGCCAGTAAATATACGTTCGAATACCAATCAATTGCGTATTCAATTCCGTTCGTTTCAACAATCAAATGTCAAATGGGAGTAGTTCAATTGGCGTAGTGCTACACCCGTACGGATACATTGTACCTACGTGTGTACATTATTTCTATTGTGCTGTTAACTTCGACGTACAGGTGTGTACTTAACGAGCGGTCGATAACGACCCTTTCGATTATTAAAATTGCTTTTGCTGGTTAAATTTGGATGAAGGAATCAAGTTGGCGGTGTGAGGCAAAAGAGAATAGGCACGGACAAATGTGACTTCATGACGATATTTCGGCAAACGTGGAAGAAAAATTTGAAAATAGACTTCACTTGAGAAATCTTTGATTACATATATATGACGTCATTGTGATGGATGTTAGACCAGGGATTTGAGAAACCAGTTTCCGAAAACAAGACATTATTTTTCTGGGTAATTTTTTTCTTTATTTGAATACCTTTTGAAGGACCATATTTGTTTTATTACGGAAATTCTCTTGCAATCCCCTTTCTCCTAGGGAGCCACGAGTCACGTGTCACGCCTTAACAATAATAATAATAAGTTTCATTGACCAACAGATATTAATACATCCAATTATAGAACCATATATAAAGTAGAGCAATAACATGCAGTGTAATTAATAATTACAGTAGCTATCTATACAAAAAAAGAAAAATGTAACAAAAATATAACAAAGTTTTGCCAACAAACACGGAAACATTCACTTACGAATAACTTCATAGCTGCATCTAAAATTTAAGAAAGGGATCAGGATGGTGAACAAGTTTAAACAGAAATCTTCCAGTAGCTACATCTCTCAGGCATAATAACGATTCCAATTTGTGCCTATTAAGTAAAATTGTATAATCAGTTCCACGAGCAGGATAAGTACCATCTGAAAAAAGCTGCTCAAACGCCTTTCCACAATTAGATGATATATTTATAGGTCGATAGTTATAAATATCATGTTGATCTCCTTTCTTGAAGACGGGTGTAATTCTGCCGACTTTCCAGTAAGACGGAGAAGTTGTATGAACTATCGAGTTGAAAATAAGACAGAGGAAGTCACGAAGTGCTGCAACACAATCATGAATGAGAAAGCTTGGCAAATCATCATGCCAACATAATGTTGTTGTTTCAAATTTATCTAGTGGACGTAGAACTTTATTAGAAATGAAGTAGCCAATGTTGAAAGAAAATATGTTGAAGTCGGGACATGTTTAATTAAATCTGGTAGAGATGTTGCGTGTGAAAATATCTGAAAAGCATTTACAAAGGCTTGCGCAATATCGGCAGGTTTATCAAGGAAGATACCGTCAATCACCAAACAACCAGGAACCATTAACGTTTTGGGAACTATTGGCGAATATGGAAAATATATCATGAAACCCCGAAGATAATGTCCAAGAATAGATTCCCCCCGCTATCTTTATTAATATATCGTCCCACAATAATTGCAGCACATTGTAATTAAAATCTTCCCATTACTTGTGCTAAACAAATTCATTCCAATACATCAAATTTCGTGAATATCTAAAAGCTACCATTAAAATCGTTAAAAATTCAAATTACTTTCAGCAGTCAAGGTCACCACGCAGAGCTTAAAGCCCCTCACGTAAAACGCAGTAATTATACTGACCTGTATTTTCCCCTATATTGCCGGTAACCACTGTACCGGCAATGGTTATCGATCATAATGCTTGACCGTGAAAAGATTTATTATGGGAGGTGGTCAGGCATCCAGATAATGCTTTCCTTTACCGGACTCATGGAACTACAACTGTGCGTAGGCATCTAACGGTTTCTGACCGTAAGACTAGGTTAGTTGAAAGGGCGGCGACAGCGGTTTTACCACCGCTGTTTTGGAAGACTTTCGTGTGATTTATGTACGCCGATTTCTGGCTGGCTCGTGACACGTTTGACGTCAGAGGTAGTAGAAATGCGTTACTTGATGTGTAATGAAATATGCTCTTAGGAATTGGTATCGTTGCGGGATGTAAACGTCTAAAGACAAGAATATTCGGGCATTTAACTTGAAAGTATTGTTTATCGCTAAGAATATTTTAATAATAGCGTTTATTGCCCAACAGTCAAGTAAAACATACTAAGGACAATCTAAATAATATAAAAACATAATGAACTAAAAGTAATAAATTCACAAAAAATTAAACAGAATAACATCAAAAACAAAAATGAAATAGTCCATAAATTAAACAAAACCAAACTGTATCGGTACAATTACCCAAGCGAACAGTGCAACGCATCACAGTTTGAGGAAATCCTTTTATTTTCTTCGCTCATACGCGTGACTGGGGATCTAAACCCTAAATTAGTGTGTACCAATGCCGTATAAAAAGTTGGGATGTTTCGTGCCGTCACTCGGGGAACCAACAAAGATAACCTGTTCAGCAGATAGAATTGATTTTGTTATTGTATTTAATAATGTATTATAAGGGAAACCTCGGTATGGATAGGTGTTATTTATTTTATACCACTATAGGTATTTAATGAAACGCCTTTGTATATATTTTTGTATGTTTCTTTTCCTTTCTTAAAGAAAGGGTCAGTGCATGCACAATATATTACTTCTCTAGTCTGCGCCTCTAAAACCTGGAAAGAATTCCGTTTTAATTAGAGGCAGTTAAAGTATGAAGAAACACAAGTGTATCAGCATTAATTTGTTAGAATATTGATGTATACACCTTACCTTATTTTTTATTTTACCTTTAAATTCCATAATAAAATACACTGCACTTTTGCTTTAGACTGTACCGTTGTTGTGAATACTATTACAGTTACTAAAGAAATGAGCACTCCCTTCTTATGTGCAATCAGCCCACTACGAAAGTGACCTTGACAGGAACACCTACATTTGGTGAGCTGTACGGAGATACCTTTATTACTTGGTATTTGGACTATTGCACCATTATCTCGTGATAAACGAAAACTTATCCAATATATGGCCGCTAGGGACTATACACAATATGAAACATAATTTACGCCAATCTTCTTTTGTTCTAATTCTCTAGAGGGCGCCACATATCACTTTTCGTAATTTACTCATTTCTGTTTGTTTTTCCTTTTCTTAAGGGATGTATATTATTGATTGAACCACTCAATTTAACTTACATAATTTAATTTCGCCCAAAATACACCCCATATAGCCTAAAATTTATTTAAGTTACAGCCATATATTTAGAAAGCGAAGGGTACAAAGCTTTAGAACCTTCCGTCACAGATTGCGGACATCAAAGCGTCGTCTACAGACTTTATGAAATCTTTGTTTTTATGTAGTCGGGGTGTATTCGCTCTACCCATCTCGCTCTTTCGCTATTTCCCACCCTTTTACGGAGTTTCTCATCATAGTTCCGACCCGGTCCGTGGATCGTCTCCATCACGACCGGCTTCCTTCTCTTCTTTCTCGGCTTCTTCGTCCCCTTTCCGCTGATGGATCGGCAGCAGAGGCCGCATTTTGTTCTTATTTTACCCGCCAGACGGTATATCGTCGAATATCCTTATATTGAGGCAACATCAAAGCGACTAGCGCTTACTAACACACGCCATGCATATTGACCATCATGAGGGAATCAATTACTGCGTTGGAGAAAAATTTTCAAAGCCTACGCGTTGATGAATAATTTCCGAGTGCTTTTGATAGTCGACATAGATAGACTACGAAATTGGAACGTTTATTGAAAACGGAGAGAGATGGAAATGGGCGTATATGTAATGCTGATCAGTCTACTGATATACTCGTTGGAAAAAAGTTATCATTTCGCATGGGAAAAATATATTGTTCCTACTGCAACACAATAGTTAATTTTGTTTTCTTATACATTAATACACATATCTTTTTTTACGTTGTTGTAATCTAGTCCTCAAGATAGTTTAAAAATTTCTCACGTGAGAATTTTGAGGTGTTTGATTAACTACAGTTTACCAAAAACAAGTTCAATTTTAATGTATTTAAAACGACTTTGACTAGAATGTTCGCCAAAAACATTGCGTTGTGCTGGCTTTTCTTCACGAGACAAGATGGTATCTTGATACCAGACAACTTGTTTACTTTTTTGACGTAAAAGAGTTAGCTTCAGCATGAGGTCTAGCATCCCCATTATCATCAGCACTCTAAATTGGAAAAGAAATTGAACTTAGCGCTGTACGAATCATTCATAGTAAAATAATCATTATTCCGTCATATAGATCGCCATCAACCATCACAATATTAATACGTTGATCAATAAGCTAAACAAAATAGCATCAGTATTACATGCGAACAGAGATAATAAATACATTTTTTGGCCGGAGATTTCAATGTTGATTGCAGTGACTCCAATGGGAACATATTCAAAGTAAAAGATATTCTGAACTCCCTAAACCTAGAAGAAATGTTTTTTGAATTTAGAGTCACAGCTAGATCGAGCACTCTTATCGATGATGTGTTTGCGAATGTCAACAAGTCTGAGTGCAGCACATTGATTGTGAATCTGCACTTATCAGGCCATTGAGGACAAATTCTTATTGTACGATTCTTTAACAAGTATCTAAAAATTAAAGTAAAGCTATTAGAACTATAATTAAGAGCAACATTAATGTATTCAGAAACTTATTGCGCACCAAATTAAAGTTACCTTCCAATGCGACCTGTGCAGCGGTGTTGTTTAATACCTTTCACAATACCTTTATTAGTACATTCGACAGAAGCTTTCTTGAAAAATAAGTAACAGTAAGAAGCGATCACGATGTAGAAAACACATTTAGACCCGATCAAAATACTGCCGAGTTTAAAAATAATCTTGAGGCGTGGGCATGTGTGGCGCAAGTCACAAAAAATACGGATTGCGTGTGGAAAACTAAAGAACATGTTTCTAAAGTAGACCCCTGAATATGAGCAAATTACCAATGAAAGAAACATCGAATAATCAGACGATAAGATGAGAGCTTTATGGAAAATGGTAAGCACTGAGATGAAGACGAAAACACTACCAAAAGATTTACATTCTAACTTATCAGCTACAGACACTTCACACACTGAATCAGTATTTCTGTTCTAAAAGTGAATTGGTATCACATGTTGTGCAGTCGTTGATGTCGTCGGCAAAACTCTTACAGAACCCTCGATTAAAAAATGTGCAGTCGTTTTTTTCCTTCCTATTACCTCACATGAAAGAGAACAGATGGTATCCACTATGAAACATAAAAAGACGTATATAACATGTCCACCTCGCTGCTTAAACAAATTCGCATCGAAGTTAGGGAAATTTTAGCATATATTTTTGACATTTGTATTAAAGAGGGTATTTTCCTATAACAATTAAAGTTCGCTAAGGTAATACCTATCTTCAAAAAAAGGGCATCCAGACCAATATGAACTCTATAGGTCTATTAGCATTCTCCCAGCTGTTTCAAAAATTTTTAAGCGAGCAACTGCGGATAGGCTTATAGCATATCTGGAAAAGAAAGGATATATAATTAAGGAACAACATGGATATCGATAGGGACGATCGGTGTTAACGGGTATATTAGAGGTGGTACACAAACCAAATCCGGCGCTCGATAGCAATAAATATACACATACGAGGGGAGGTCCAGAAGTTCGTGGAATGAAAGGGTTTTAAACAAAATAAAACAATAAATCTATTTTTCCTTTTCAATATAATCACCCTTAAGCACAATACATTTATTAGATCTATGAATTAATTTTTCTAAACCATCATAAAAATATTTTTTATCTTTCGCCTCAAAATTGGCCAAAGCTGCCTCCTTTACCTCATTGTCGTCAGAAAACTTTCTTCCACGTAAGTCTTTTTTTAAATTGGGGAACAAATAAAAATCAATAGGTGCCAGGTCTGGATTGTAGGGTGGATAGACTATTGATTGAAAGCAATGCTTGTGCAGAGCAGCCATTGCAACTTTGCTCTTGTGAACCGGCGCATTGTCTTGCAAGAGCAACACACCCTTGGTCAATTTTTCTCGACGTTTTTCCTTGGTGGCCTCCTTTAATTTTTCTAATATCGCTGCGTAATATTCTCCGGTTATGCTCCTACCTTTTTCTTTGTAATCAATCAATAATATCCCCTCACAATCCCAAAAAAACAGTAACCATCAACTTTCCAGCCGATTCTGACACTTTGAATTTCTTTAGCGGTGGTGTCCCCTTTTTATGCCATTGCATGGACTCCTGTTTGGACTCAGGCTCGAAGTGATAAACACATCTTTCATCTCCGGTAACAATCTGCTCCAAAATCTGTGCAGGTTTCTTTCAACACAACCCCAAAAATTGTTTGGACCCATTTTGCAGATAATTGTTTTTTCTTCAAACGGGCATATTGCAGTATAAATTTCTGCACTTTTTCGATGATATGTGTGGAAGAAAATAAGCAACAGTGTGGAAAGGCACAATGTCATCGGTAATAGAAATTAACTTTACTCGGCCCAACATTATTCAACGTATACATAAACGATTACCCACTAATATTTCGAGTGCCTGGATATGCTTGTACGCAGATGACATCTCACTGATTGTCCATGCAACCACTTTAGAAAGTTTGAAAACAGTATCAGAGAGTGCAATTAATGAAGCAAGTCCTTGGTTTGCAGCGAATAAACTAAAAATGAACAAAGAAAAAACACAACACTTATTACTTACCACGAAAAATCTTGACGCTAACTCTAACGTTAGGTTCTAGGGATTGCAGATAGACTCGAAACAAAAATGGACAGCGCACATCGACATAGTAAAGGTAATCACTCATCACACTACCAGAGCGGCATATTTCGCCACATTCCATTCCATGTTGAACCACAGTATACTATTCTGCGGTTGTCCGTCGAGTCATCTAGAATATTTCTTCTGCAAAAGAAGGCAGTTCGATTGTTGTGCAGCCTACGATATCTGGAATGTTGTAGGAAGGAATACTTACCTTAATGAGTGTGTATATACTTAGAGTCCTAACTCACGTTCATAGGAACAGGGATCATTATAGTATCAACGGGCTTACGACGAAACCGCGATCAGTTACGAATACCTTACCATAGGTTGCAAAGCACACAGAACACAATGGACAGATTATTGGAGGCCCAAATTATACAATTTGCTAAAGTCAGATATCAAAGAATTCCCCCATAACAAATTCAAAATTGAAGTGTTGGCTGTTAGAGTCTGAGTGTTACACACTCGAGAAATTTACAAATAATCGTGCCTAACACGGGTGTATTTTGTTTACATGTTTTGTGTCTTATATTATATGATATCGTTATTATATACACTTTTGTGATCAGCGTGATATACATATTTTAATGATATGTATTATTAACATTTAAATCGTTTAAAATATCAATGATTCTTTCTAAATTTTACTTATACTTCTATATTTGGTATTTCCTCGTTAGTGTATGGTTCACGCCATTATTTTGTTGTTTCTATTACACTTTACTTGTTCATTATTGACATGAATTTACAATTTTAAAGTTAAAAAAAAAAGGGAACCTCCTAAACAACCTGAGATTTTCCACCACAATATGCACGTGTTTTCATTTATTTAAAATTGTTCTCTTTTATGATACCATATTTTACATGTATACTGACTTTATTTGTAATATTTTGATTGTAGATATGAAGAAGTATTATTAATATTATCCTCTAGCTGCTGCTATGAAAGGACTGCATTTCCGTCTATGCAACGTTTTCTGTAAGAAGCAAAACTAAATGTAGTAAAAATCGGAGATATTAAACTTACAAAACACAATAACCGAAAGAATTTATAGCTTCTTCTAGAATTTCCAGGAGAAGTTTTAATTTTCTTATTGATCGTAGCAATTGCGTCCCTTTCAGCAAAATCTGGAACATTTTCAGAAGCTCTGGGGATTATACATTCCAATATACAACTCCAGACAACATCTTGTCTTATATGTAAATCTTAAATGAGATTTCATATTTCTGTGGAGTTATTTGCAATCCCGATACGTTTTAAAAATTATGACTGTCAAAACTTCCATATTACTATCAAAATAATAAAAATAATATCGGAGATATTTCTTTTTACGTACCTAATATTTTTAAGTCAATTTTCTTACTTCGCACCAGGCAGCGTAAAGAGAATATGTCGCTGTCCAAATCGTAAATATTGCCCCCTAGCGAGAAGACGCTATGTAATATTAATGGCGCTAGCGTCACCGGACACGATTTATTGCCCTCGCCCCGAAATAATTGGCAGAAACTAGATATAGGGTGGAAAGCTAACGATTTGTACTAAGATTTCGAAGGAGAAGAAATTGATTCCACCTCTTTTTGCGAACGTTCCGGGAGCTGTATATCAATATTTATTGAAGGTGGGATTTTCCCGGACGCCATTACGTTGATAAATATTTTATCATGTGGATCCCGCTGTTTCTTTTCCCGCTTTCTCGTTTTTCGGCTCGGTTTGGTTAAAAGAATGGCATATTTATTGAAGGTTATTGTCGCGTTGGTGCTAATGTCCCGTTTCTTTTGCGAAGCGAGGATGTGGCGCAGTCAGCAGGATTCTCGAAAGGGTTATATCTTATTTCTCTTATTTATTTATTTTTTTTGTTTAAGGAACGGAAGGAAACAACAATTCTCTTCCTAATGTCTTCCATATAAACGATGAAGGGAAAACCTCATAGAATTCCTTCTATTTACTTTATTTCTCGCGTATAACCTCCGCCATCTACAATACGGTCGTAGAAGAAGAATGGAAATAATGAGATAGGCGAGATGAAAGATAAGAATAATTCCGAGGCGCATTGTAACGCGGGGCAATTTCGAACGACAATAAAATTAAATCGCGGCTTGTTAAACTTTATGGGTTCGAAAATTACGGCCATTTATTCCGTCCGACGACTGTGTCCTAATCAGCTTACCGTCTGCGCGATGTTTGTTGCCTGCGTTGTAGTGTAATTTTATACCACATTTCATTATTGTGCCATTCACGAGGATCTGTAGACACTAATAAACCGCTGATGGGATTACGCCTAAACCCGCTTTAATTATTATATTAGCTTCGGCGGTTCATATCGCAACGATTTCGCGCGTATACCGAGACGAAATGAAGCGCGAATTTGATCCAACGAACCGCGTTTTAATTATGCGCGTGTGACGTTCGCAAGCTGATGACGGTTTTGATTAAAATTTAACGCTCTGTGATTATTTCTCTCTTTTCAAACGGGCGACGATTATATGTCGGTGTTTGTGCACGCAACTCGTCAATATTTAAAATTTTTTTGCATCGAGAACGTAAATTTAACGCAATATACAGGGTGAATCTAAAATACCGTGCTATATGATCATATCTTACGCATAATACGAAGACGACCTGAAATATTTAATTGGTCGGCAAGGGTAACCTCTTTTATGGGAGGTGTCGAAATTTCAGACGTCTACTGTCAATAGTTGTTGCTTCTTAAGAGTGTGTTTTGTGTAGCAAGTCATGCGGTTTCGGAAACAATGGATAAAATCGAATTTCATTCTGTGATAAAAGACTTCTAGAAGGCCGAAATATTTTGCAAGAGGTTCATGGCGGATGTACTCCATTATTTTCGACCATCAGCTTCTGGGTGAGCGAGTTCAAACGTGGTCGCACAAGCACAAGTGACAAACCACGCAGTGGACGCCCAAAAACCGAAACTGAAAGAGATAGTGCAGACAACAGAGATCTCAGACTAACGCGTTGGCCATACCCTACACGAAATTTTGGGTATGAAAAAACTTTCGGTGCGATGAGTACCGCGTTTGCACACACCGTTTCGGAGAAGTGTCTGGCCAGGATCTAACGCAATCCAAGAGATCTTTTCATGCATTTTGTAACCGTGGATGAGACTTGGATCCACCACTACATACCAGACACCAAGGAACAGTCGAAGCAGTGGACTTTCCCGCGCGAATCGGCTCTGAAGAAAGCAAAGACTGTTCCACCAGCGACCATTCTTTGGGATACCCAAGGTGTGATTCTCATCGATTATCTGTAGAAGGGAAGGACGATCACGGAGCAATACTACCGATTTGATGCAGTACTGAAGGAGAAACGGCCTCGTTTGCACCGAAAAAAGGGCTTTTTCCGCCGCGACAATGCATCGGCTCATTCATCCCGCATTGCCGTGTCCAAATTGAATGAGTTACGCTACGAGTTAGCCTATCATCCTCCATATTCACAGGACGTATCCCCCAGCGGATTATTCCCAAACCTGAAAAAGTTACTGTGCGGAAAGAGATTTGCCTCAAATGAGAAGGTCATCGCCGCTACAGATGGCTATTTTATAGACCTCGAAACATTCTACTTTTCCGACGGTTTGAAGAGACTGGAGCACCATTTGAAAAAGCGTATTGATTTTCGAAGAGACTACATCGAAAAATAAAAATAAAAGACCATACCAATATCGTTATTTTCTTGTCGATTCCGGAAAGTTTCAGGGCGCCCGCGTAATAATTAGAAAGAATTCTGATATTTTCCTTCACAACGACAAATACAAGAAAGATTGAATATCAAACACAGTTTATGTACTAAATTCATTTATTACAAATAGGAGAAAAGATGTTTTACACAAAATATCTTGAACTAGTTCATTTTAAAACCACTACTAATTAAGATAGCGAAAATAAGTTATATACTTTCAATTTAATCAATCTGTGCATACCTTTTGTTCTAATTTGCAATTTGGTTCTGTTAAGGGCTTAACATTGTTTTATGTATTTTATACATTTTTTACTACTATGTATTTTATCTTCTTTGCATTATTATTTTCATTTAGAATATTACTTTATTTTCATTTTTATATTTATTTATTTTGCTCTCTTATATCCAATTTTATTTTAATATGTATGTACATTACGCATTGTATGTGTATGCAAGTCAGCCATTCGCATTACGCTAGCTAAAACTGCCTAATTAGAAATCATTCACTGCAACGTCGTCGAATAAGTAATGGGAGTTTTCTTAAAATTTAAGGTACACAAGCATAGGCAGTCGTCTCCCGCGCGACGGTCGAGGTATTAGCGATCGTGTACTCTCGGTCGCCTTTCGTACCTGGTCGTAACGTGTACAGTAACATCGTCGTATGATTATTAGAGATTTCTAAGCTTTTCTAGTTTTGGCGGGAATCGTCGAGGACGTTGTCTATACATTTATTTCTGGCGGGAGTCATTTGGTAACGTCGTCGAATCGCATGTATAGATTTCTTTAATAAGTACAAATTCTTGATTTTCTATCATCGTACGTCGAGGCTACTATGTCCATTGTCGTCTATACATATTTTTAGTCTTGGGTTAAGTTTGTGTCGGAAATTATTTTGGTGAGATTGTCGGCGCGCATGTATAGACATCTTCTATAAGTACGATCACTCCGCTTCTTGCTGACGGTCGTTGCGGCCGCAGCGCCCGTTGTCTTTTGTACGTTTGTTCGGTCCTTGTCGTATCGGGACTTAGAAATCTTTTCATTTAGTTGCTCGTCGTAGCGGACGAGTGTCACGGACCAGTTTTCTTATGTAATGTCGGCATCATCGCTCCGTTTTACTTGTCGGTGCGCAGTTCGCACATTTGCTGGTTACTGGCTTTTTCCCTTCTTTGGGGCGCAGTAGTAGAGAGCTAAAGATTGCACATAGCGTAATATTTCAAACGAGAACGCCTGGGTAGCTGTGACATTACTTTTGTATTGAGATCGGCTATTATCGCTACTGTCGCCCTCGACCAGGCGTTCAAGCTCTAAGAGATAGGGTGGGTTCCCCTAGAAATGTGAAAATAACGAACGTATTTGGTTCAAGTACAAATACATGCCAATGATACAGGGCCAAGTCCCTTAGGCAAATTTAAAACAAGGAAAGTATATTAGGCTCCCGGAAAGGGAAATATAAATAAGCATAGCACCGAGGTGCGCTTATAAATTTAAGAAATAAATAGGGTTGGCTCCCCTATAAAAAGGTAGTGGTGCATGCAAACAGATAGGGGCATTAGTACATGCCTGTAACAAAGCTTCAGCGGAAGCATATAAAAGTTTAACCTTTTAAACAGAATTAAGACATAGATTTGCAACGTACATGCTGAGGCATTACTTTATGTTGCTACCAATGAAAATACATATACACATGCTAATGTACATTACATGTATAAGAGAGCTCGAATAACTGCAATTATTGCAAATATATATGTATCTTACGTACATCGTACATGTACATAGGCAAGAGTGGAAACCGTGTACACATTTTATTTTGAAATATATTTTTTTTGCGCATGCGCATTGAGTTTCACTGTAGAGCCTTTCCTATAGTAAATAAGCGAACATACTCTACAAGTAAGTATTGGTCAAGTAATTTAGGAATTTACGAGCAGGCTACAGCGGCGCTGTTCTTCAAACCAGGAGAACGTAACAGGTTCCGCTCCTGCGGTTTCCTCCATTACCTGTTCTAGGAAACATTATTTTTTCCTGCATTGGTTGGAGTTTTCAAATATTTTCAAGGTTATGTTTCGATATTATATCTAACTACACGTTTATGCTAGTATTATGTCTGATTCATAGCTCTTATTAAATTAAAACAAGAAAAAAAGGGAGACAAAAAGTAGTCATTAGAGTCAATATAAGGCAAAAAGATTTAATTAGGTATTTCGATTCACTTTCCCTTTCAACATCATAATAAGGGTGACGACTATCTAAAACAGACACAACTAACTTAAAACCGTAAAACGATTCCTCTGTAACGCCGAAGAAGTATCGAATTTGACATTATAATTATCAACAGTTTATTCCAACAATTACTCTACGAATTGAATTATCCACGGGTAATTACTCGTGATTTATGCAATTTCGTACGTAAAAATCTAATGGCAACAGCACGCACATTTTTCTTCACGGCGTTTCTTTAGACTACACATTCAGGACGTGGAGAAATACCGATTTTACCGTATAATTGTAACGAATCGTTAGATCGTGTTTTTTAATGACAATTCATTAAAGAACGAAGGAAAAACTATCGCAAATCAGGATTAAAAGGTTTAATTATATACGATACGGTTTTTGTTCCTTCTCGTTGTATGTTTATGGTTTTTATGGTCGTTTGATTTGTAATCGATAATAGACTTCCTTATATTCCCAATCATTTGTCGATATCCAGAAAATTTAACTTCCCTAATCGAACGTAGAAATAGGTTAATAGATATAAATTATTCATGGTTATTGGACGGTGAAGTGCGGGCGTTATCTGCTGTAATCGTGAAGCAGGAAGTCAATGACTGGTGCTTTTGCACGTATAGCTGTGTACGGCGAGAAGTTGAGCATTGGTTAGAGTTTTGATATTGATACCTTTTTTGCTAGTTGACCTAAAGATTCTGCGTTTATCTAATAAACACAGCTATTCATGAAATTGGTGGGATCATTTACGGGATAGACAATGTGAGGAGAGAAAAAATGCAATACGTGGACGAGCGATTTTCTTAACCAAACATTGCAAATTCCCTCTCTGCCAATATCATCCTGAATAAACGGATAGTCTATGGTGTGCATGGCTTAGCGCTATCTAGTGTCAAGAAAAGACACTTTGCTTGTTACTCATAGACAGCGACACAAGTGGTTACATTTTCCCAACCCTCCCCCGAGCAGCTCATGGACTGCTAAACCAGAGAGCGTGCACATTGAAAGTGCACTGGGTAAAACTACGCATTTGAAAGCTCTCTCAGGCTTACCATGTTGAATTAGAACATATTGAAAAATGCCTAGAATATAATTAGGTACTGTGTTGCGATATATTCTGCATTTACTTTAATCCACCCAGATTAAAGACATTGGCATAGATACTTTTCCGATCTTCCTGGTTTTATTTCTTTTGCAAAAAACTGTAGAGTCATCTTTCAATTTTGATCAAGTCTTCTACTCGTTCCGCAACATTTCTACACCATCACCAAACTTCCTCATGTTCTACAGATGTAATATACCCCGATTTTTATGAAAAATTTGAATTTTAATTAGTCGCTCCAAAGATCATTCGCCCAATCTTTTTAGATTCAATTTGTGTGTTCCAACGACCAATTAAACTATATCTCTTTATTTAAAGATATGACTTTGGGTTTGATAGCGAACAATTTAACTTAATTTCAAAAGCTTCCACATTTCTATATAATCTCAACTTTTGAAAAGGGAAAGAAATTTAGCGTTAAGAGTTATAGACATACCAGGCGAACAAATACGTCCGATCTGTTTCTTATGGTGAAATATACTTACCACTACATTGAATGACCTTTTGCTAACGTGACATCAATTTTTGTATGCCGCATTGTCAGAACATTATGGATGTTGAACCAAGAAACGGGCAAACTGCATTTATTACATTAACTTGAGTTTTGAACTGTCTATACCTCATAAAGTTGTCAAGAGACAAAAAAAGGTAGTACTCCCCTGGCGAAATGCCAAGAGACTATAGAGGGTGCGATAACATTTCCCAGCCAAGTTCAGAAACTTTATCTTGCAAGAATACCACTTATTTTCGATTGACTAAGGAAGGCAATTTTTGGACGAGTGCTGCTTGTACTTGCTCAAGCTGTTCACAATATAATTTCCCACTGATGGTGTGACCCCTTTTTAAAGACTCATAATGGACCATTCCAGTTACTGTCCACCACAGACGCAATAAAATCTTATTTGGGTGCAAGGAAGCCTTACGAGTGTGCGATACTGCATCACTAGGTGACACCCAATGAAGCAAATGCTTAGACTTTGAGTACAATATCCACTTTTCGTAGTTGGTTGACAACCGATTAAAAAATAATGCATTATCGTTGCGTGAAGTGTTTGCTGAATAAATGGTAAAATGACTTAATTTGGTATCATTTGACAATTCATGTGGGACCTACTTGCTTAATTTTCACATCTTTGTTAGCCGATGAAGATGCAAATGAATGATTTCATCACTCACATTGAATCTTTCTGCAAGCCATATGCATGTTGTACTGGAATTTGTTACCACAACTTGCTTAAGATCCTTGTTATTAATGATCTTCGGTCTTCCAGAGCGTGCTTCTTCAGTCAAGCTTAAATCTACCGATGAAAATTTTTTGAGCCTCTACTGCACTGTTCGATCATTTACGGTATTATCTCCGAATGCTGCATGTATTTTTCGTCCCGCTACTACAGGTTTGGTACCAAGTTTGTACTCATAGAATAAACAACCTCAAATTAAAGTTGTATTCGTTGCCATTTTCAACTATTCAAATTAGAAATTAAATAGTCGTCACCAAATGTGTATGTATCTGACAAAAGAGGAATATATATCAAAGTAAATGACAGATAACAGACAAGTGCTATCGATCAATAATTTAAAAAATATTCGTGGCATTCTTTTGTGTACAAAAACTCCACAAATATATTTGGTTATCTGATATAAGTATAGTATGTAATTAAACCACTACAATTTAAATAATATGACAGAATTTATACAAATGTACATCAACCTGAGTCGATCTACTGTAATAAACTTCAGATTTCTCAAAAACATTTGATTCCATAGATTATGAGCTGTTGTTAGCTGGGACAGCCTGTATATATTTTCATTTTCAACGTATTTTAAACAGCTGGAAAGATATGTTTTACATTGCGCAAAACGGATTTCTTCATTATTTATTGAGAAATATAAATATGCTCATAAATCATTGTTCTAAAGGCGATATTACAGTTCAATAAATATAATAAAACTTCAAGCTTAAGATTGTTAAATATCCTTAAACTAATTCTCAGTAGGCGTTCTTTCACAACCATTTATCCCGTAGTATTAATTAATATAGAAAGGTTAAAACATCGATATTTCCTAAATCATTATTAATTAGCGAAAAAAAAACTTCGCAGCTTTAATGGCGAAACTTAAGGGAATATAAATAAATTACTTGTCACGCCCTCATATTTAACGCCAATTTACTATTCTAATTGGAAAACGGATAGCAAAGGCATGTTCGTTTTAAACATGGTCGATTTTGCTTTATAAACAAGTTAATTATAGAGTTACAAATTGATAAAATGTAAAAGGCATTTGCCGATGATTAATCGGAATACTAAGAGACGAAGAAAAAACTGAAGGAGATTGAAAGTTTTAATTCCAATTTAGAGGAACTAGATAAGGTAAAAAACATAGATATTAAACAAAGAGCCCAAGAGAAATAAATATTTGTTATTTCCTAGCTTTCATTGATTCCATTTTTATCTCTAACCAGAAACATGTACAAACACATCTCAAAAATACAGTATCGTAAGCTACCGAACTCCTTCCTAAAGTTTTAATGTGTCTACTTCGCCATTCTTCAGGGTTTACTTTATTAGTCTTTATCTTTTGTTTCAAATCTTATCTAGTCCAGAGAATCAGGTTACTTCCTCTACTTTCTTTAAAATGGAATTCAGTGTTATAGTTCTTTACTTAGTTAGGGTGTTCATCGAATGCTGACAACCAGATTTCCATAAGATGTATAACTTCAAAATGGTTTTGGAGCATATTCTAAAAAAAGGTTTCAATACCGCCCTTAATTAAAAGAGACACATAAACAGGCAAAACTGAAACTTGCGCAACATCATATGACATGGGGTCGTGAGTGGAACAATGTCATATTTTCTAACGAGAAGAAATTTAATTTAGACGGGCGTAATGGTTTCAAATATTATTGGCACGATTTGCGCAAGAATACTGAGGTTGCGATGAGTTCATTATAATAATACCCCTACATGCCTTATTTCTATATGAATGAATTCTAATTCTTATATACAACTTCTGGAAATGATTCTGATAGACTTAGGTTCTTAAGACTGGATATTTCAACGTATATATATTGCAGCCATCCATAATTCCAGATAAACAAAAGGAGTGATTTCATCAAAAGGAAACCAATTTATTACAATAGTTTGCTCGCAAGCTTGATCTAAACCCCATCGAAAAACTTTGGGGAATACAGATAAGAAAGGTGTATGCCGATAATAAGCAGTACGATATCGTCAAAGAACTAAAATCTGCGATAACGAGGTGTTGAAACGATGTTCCTATTTCAACATTAACTAAATCGATAGACAGTAAAAGACACGGATGTTTGAAGTTATTTTAAATAGAAGATCTAGCACTCATTATTAAGTTTAGAAAGAATTATAACTTTTTATGTATTTATTTTCTTTATTAATTTTGTCTTAATAGAAATATAGAAATTTCGCTGTTTTGATTTACCATTATTGCAAATTTTCTTTATACATAATGTTATTTCCTCTAGGATTTGTGTTTCTTTGTAGTTCTTCGATGTATAATTTGATAAAGATATTAAGAAAGTCAAATATTCGGTGTAAAAGTTCATTTGGGACTATAGAAATTTCGCTGAGTATACAACCATTTGAAATATCATCCACTATTTCGAAAACCCTAAATTAATAAATTCATATTCATTATTTTTTGAGAAGTTACTCTACCTGAAGACCTTCGATATCCAGTACCATTAGTACTAATATAACCACTTTTAAAAGCAGTGCGCCATTTACAAATCATGAGTAGGATCAGATTAGTAATAATTTTTATGTAACTGCTCCTGTAGTGGCTTTTCCGTTTAAAAAATAATGATGATGTAATTAACGAACCCAATTTTTTCTACATTATTTCAAACACAACAAATAGTTTACTGCAAAATTACACAAATATTTATCTAATTGACAGATTTGGGCTAAGTTTTGACAGTAGGTTTCCGAAACCTACTGTCCACCTATCTTGGTCAAATTGTTGCCAACTTTTAAGAAGTAAATCTGTCATCAAATCACCTTCATATCTAGCTCTAATCAATTGAAATTGAGTTTTGATGGAACAAGATAATACTCAATGTCAACTAATTTATCCGATATCGTCCACTTCCAGGTTTAAGTAAATTGTATTGCGGAATTGAAATTAGACGTGATTTCACGAAGATTGCGAAGACTGTGAGGTTGAAATGAATACGTAGGCTTCCACGGTCAGAGTCAGAATAAACGATCTGCTTCCGGAATTGAGGCGTGTCATGGTGAGATATATAGAAATGAAATAAGAATAAGAGGAGACAGAAATAAAAAAGAAAAAAGGGAGGGGGTGAAAAGGAAAGAAAAGGTGAACAGAGTAAGAGAAGGAAAGAGAGATAGAGAAAAGGGGGGAGAGAGGAAGAAAGAAAAAAGAAAGAGAAGAAAAGAGAGAGGTGGGATCTCGAACCTTGGTTTTTGCTTTTAGCATGGTTAACACGTCAAGTTACCGTGACCTTCTATCAAAGTGGTTTCGCCTTTAGCGTGGTTTACACGTCGAGTTGCCGTGCCACTTTGCTTTCCCTGTTTCTCCTGAGGAAGCCTCCTACGACGGAGGCGAAACGTCGAGATCCCACCTTTTTCTTTTCTTTGTCTTAGAAGAAAAGATCCGCATTTAATATTTGTACACCAGGTAATAATTTATTGGGAATGCAGTGTTTCAAGAGCATGTGGACTGTCATTGTCAACCCGTGAATTGGACATGATTTCTTTGTCCTTCCCATTGTCAAACAAGTGGTAGTTTTCCGCCAATTATATGGTTAGCGTAATACTTCGATGGCAAAAATAAAACAGTACTCCCAGTCTCGTATTTCATAGATTCTATCACGTTACACTCGTTGCGGTTTAAACCTTACAACTTCCCATCAATTGCCCGCGCTTTAAAATTAGCGAACGCGTCGAAAGTTTCAAAACTAAAAGTTTCCCATGAGTTTGATCCGGTACCGGTACCTACGCCGTTACGTAATAACGACTACTATTGTTTTCTGCTAGATTCTCATGTTTTCACGATTATCCATCGGTTCGTGGTTTGTTGTGCTCGCTTGCTTTTCCATTTCGCTCGTTTTTTTTTTGTACTTATTCGATGAGAAATGGATTACGACGTTGCTTACTTGATAAACGCGGACGAGAGCGTAATTCGTTCGTCCGCATGAACCGCACAATGCACTCGACTCGTCGCGAACTTTGAGTTCGGGCCATTGTGACGACATAAGCTTAATAATATTAAATTTATCTTCGGGCACGAACGAGCGTGCGATGGCTTTCTTCGTTCTACTCGATCTCTACGAGAAGATGCGATATAATCTTCTCGAGAAGTTCTAGTATCCAGCGAACGTCTGAAGGTGCACCAAGACACAAAAGTATACGAACGAATTGGGTGTTTTGGCGTGGTGTTTGTTGTGGAATCACAGATGGCGTTGGTGATAACATTGCTAATTTGATATATGAGGGCCATTTATTTTCTATAGAAATTTTTATTAGATATAATTAAACGAAACGTTTTATATAACATTAGATACCCAAGCTACTTTTCTACGTAGCCAACGTTCGAATTTAGGTACTTGCCGTACGGTTTTATCAGCTTTTAATAAATAATATGCAGTCCAATCAGTAATTACAAAAGCTGGATACGAAACGGATGATACATATTCTAATTTAGTGCGTACAAGCGAGAAATACACAATCTTTAACGCATCTTCATTGAAAACATGTTTACAACTTCGGAACAAAAAATCAAGAATGAGGTAGGTATGGTGTATTACGGAATGTTTGATTGAATTTTACTCATAGAACACTAGCCGTTAATGATTAATAAATTTTCCTGTATCTTAAAGAATCTAATGCCGAGTTTATAATAGTAACTTTTTAAATCGTCCGCGTAAGCGAGAATATTGCAATCCGAGGGAAGTAAAAGATAGTTTAAGTATATGTTAAATAGAAGTGGGCCCAAGCTTAAGTCCTGAGGTACACCTGTAAATGCGATAAAAGATTGAGACTGAAACCCGTTGTAGTGGACACAGCATGGACGATTCCTAACATATGACTGGATTAGAGAAACAACAGCCGAACAGAAACCAATGGCAGATACTTACGATGTCAGTATTACATGATCAATTGTGTCGAGGGCCTTGCCAAAAACGTTGTATATAACATCCACTTGTAGATGTTTATCAAGATCTTCGGTGATTTCAACTAAATTGGTGTTAGTTGAACGGCCATTGATGAAGCCATGCTGGTAAAAAAGAGATATGATTTAACACAACTATATTACTTATCGTAAAGAAGCTGTTGAAAAACCTTACGACAATGAGGTAATATATTTAGAGGTCGATAGTTATAAATATTATGTTGATCTCTTTTCTTGAAGACCGGTGTAATTCTACTTATTTTCCAATAAGATGGAAAAGTAATCGTACGAACCGCCAAGTTGAATATAACAGACAGGGGATCACAAACTGAAGTGCACTGGAGTACAATTATGAATAAAAAAACTAGGTAAACCATCATGCCCACATAATGTTGTTGTTTTAAGTTTGTTTAATGCACGTAGAGCGTAACCAATGTTGAAAGAACAGCTGTTGAAATAGAGACATTGATAATTAAAATTGGTAGAGATGTTGCGTGTGAAAACATCGGAAAAAACTTTAGCAAAGACTTGCACAATACCAACAAGTCTGTCAAAGGAAATATTGTCAACCGTAAAGCAACCAGAAATCTTTGAAGTAAAGCCATTTAGAATTTACGAATCGCCAGAAGAGCTTTGAATTATTGACGTTACAGTTCTCGATGTCAATATATCGAAACAAGGTTTACTATGCCTTTTGGATACTCAGTTGCTGCTAAGTTGTTGAACCGCTGATTAATGGCTTCTTTAAATTCATCATCATTTCCGTAGCGTTGTCCACTCAAAAACTCTTTCAGTTTACATTATATTCTTCTGGTTTGAAAAACATATGCCACTAGTTGCTTATACACTCACAATATTCAGTCATATATTGTGGTCCAACTAAATTAGTTGACAAATACGATCAATTTCCTTACATGAAAAGTTCCTTATAAAATAAAACAGTTAATTATAACATCTAAACAGGTGGATGTAAAGAAACGGAGCGACACATCTATGTATACGATAATAAACTAACGGAAAGTTAAAAAATTAACGTGATAGTTACCAGAAAAATTTAGTAAAATATTATCAAAGTGCGAGCGAACAATTCTTCCAATTCGGAGACTTTCGAATGTCACTGTACACATGCACGTATGTGTCTCGGTGTCCCGCCACTTACCCGACATTAGAGTAGCATACAAATGACGGTCGCAAATATAATAGCGTTTGCAAGTACAATAGCACCTAATGGTACTTTGGAGAAGATGAAACGCGAATTGCAGCAATGCTAGGAGATATTGCGTCATGTTAATTTATTATTTGGAGACGTTTCAGCGCATTGTTCTAAATCGCAATGCAGACGTTTCAAGACTCAAGTTAATTGTTTACGTCAAACGATATTGCTCCTTGTAACATTCTTTGTTTCTATGTAGACATGATGTGTGAAAATTGCAGCAGGAAATCTCTTCTTCATGAGATTGCGTTTAATGGAATGAAGATGCAATTGTTTGGGAAGGTTTGTATAATAGTTAACAGTATGGGTGTAGATTGAGTCCGGTCCTGGTCAAGCGGGTGATCTCTTCTTTAAACAACTAGTCTATAATAAATAGGTTAATACCTGGTATACATTTTTTTTTACAAATTTTAGCATCTTGTAGCAAATGTCCGATATGTCTATAATTCTCATTAAATTTCCTTGAGGTGGGCCTAGTTGTCTTTCAAATATGTAGGCATGTGTTTTTGAAATGAAATGAAATTGTACACTATTAACCCCGGATAAAAATCTTGTCCTGAAGTCAAGTCTTTAAATAAGGGGATATGATTTGATTGGGTTTTGAAACATACAAATTGAATCTAAAACGATTGGACAAACCCTCTTTAGAGCGACCAATGAAAATTCGAAAGTTGCATAGAAATCGGGGGATGTTACTATGATTTGTCGTGGCATCTGTTAAACATGAGAACGCTTTTAGATGGTATGAAGATGTCTTTTTGCGAAACAAGTAGAGAACTTGAACGACATTGAAAGAAGACTGTACAGCTTTTTACAACAGAAATAAAGGTAGAGAGTCTCTATTCTGGGTGGATTCA
Organism: Trypoxylus dichotomus; assembly: GCA_023509865.1. Lineage (NCBI taxonomy): Eukaryota > Metazoa > Arthropoda > Insecta > Coleoptera > Scarabaeidae > Trypoxylus > Trypoxylus dichotomus. The sequence goes on from CM042077.1 coordinate 64,002,270, forward strand.
AGTAAAGGCGGAATCTTTAAATAAATTAGCAGAAGGAATACCTAACATAATCATGCTGCTAAAAGCAGTTGCTCATTGTATTGGTGGAATCATTCACGGGAAAGAAAATGCGAGGAAACAAAAACCGTTAAAACACGGCCAGGTTTCTGCTTCCCCGATGTTATCAAAGTGGTTACTTGTCGCAAAAACGTAAAATATGTGGTGAATAATTTTAAATTAAGCGCCCTAACCTTTTGGTAAGATTACTGACTTACCGACCGTGTCGGGTTGGCAATCCTGGTTCTGTAGTTACAACTAAGTTAAAAGTAAGTTAGTAAGAGACGATGTAGCAAGTGAGTAGTAATAAAATAGATAAAACGAAAGGAAGCGTCTTCATATAAAATGAAATCGGACCCATCCTGCAAATGATGAAAGTAAATCTGCAGGTCTGTAATAGGTCCATTAAGTAGTTTTAGAATTTGAAACAGAAAGTTTATATTAAGCGATCTTATTCGTTTAAATCTATTTCCACTAACAACGGGAATATATGTTGTTTCGTTTTTCTCAGATTCTCCGCGTTTGTTGACTGTCCTAGATAGGACCTTGTTGATGCTTCGGTGGCATTACAACTGCCTTCTTTTCGGACGTGTTGCGATCGGTGATCGAGTATTGCAGTACACTATCACTGATGTGCTTGACTGTATACTTCACTGTGTCCTTCAATTTATTAACAATAATAAAAATTTTAAAGATTAGGAGATTACAATAAGAATAAAATGATACTTACAACATGAAAAACAATGCAAAGAATTTCACAGAACAAACGAATTCATTGATCAACTATGTATCTACTAAATCAAACGCAGGGTGAGGCATTATTTGTAAGAATATCAGATTTCAGGAAGGTAAAAGAGTAGATTATTGTTAAAGCTATATAAAGCCAAGAAGTTGGTATCTCTTTCCGATTTAAAATATTTTAATTTACCAACTAATATTCCCTGTCTTCACGGTTGATTGCGTATAAAGGTAAACAATCAACACACTAGCTAGATCTGGATTCATTCACCAGAATTTTGCTTAAACAAGCTAAATCGTCAATAATCATTACTTTTAAAAGTAATAGTATTTCAGCTTTATGAAATTTTTCCTTTTAATTCTTTCTTCTTATCTTTACATTTCGAAACATACTTGGATATTTGAAAACAACAACGTTATCTGCCAGTCCTTCCACGTCCTTCTGCGTCTTGTTTCTATCTTAATAAGATGTATGAGCTGAATATTAAGAACGTAATTCTTATGGAAAACACGGGCTGCCTGAGCATCGTCTGGGTATGAGTGAAAGAAGTGAGATGAATTTTTTCGTTAAGGTATGGTAATCTTGTAATGAAATGTACAACATGCTGAAGTAGGTACAGTGATGAAATGAGAATGAGAGGAGATGTTTTGTTTGCACTGCCTCCGCTCAACAAGGGTAATCATCTAGCACAAATTACAAACTTACAGTACTTGAGTAGGTGTACCTTGTGGTCTTTCAGATATAACTTTTGTATAAAGCATTTGTTAGAAGAAACATTTTAAGTTTTGTACTATTCTATATAACGGTATTTAGTTGCAGTGTGTGTTGAAAATAAAAATGTAAACGTTTAAAGATTTCAAATGACGATTGCAAGGACTGTGTGGATGTACAATTCACAGGTATAGCAGTAAACTGCCGACTGGACAGTCGGTAACACGGTTGACAATGAGAGCCCACGTGCTCTCGAAACGCTGCCTCCCGCATAATTAATTAATTTGTGTGAGTGGAGTTTACTGCTATACCTGTGAATTTTAAAGATTTCATGTGAAAATTTTACTATCAAATACATAAAGTCCATACAGAGAAAAAGTAAAATAATCGTAATTATAGCAAATTACAACTAGATGAACTGTTATTTTTTATTAATTAATTACCTAGGTATGTAGCTTACTCATATCCAACGGTTTAACTGATTCAGCACTCTTAAATCAGACGATATACGAGTGATTAGCTAATAACGTCCTATAGTGTAAGCAGATATAAGAAATGCAACGATTTCTTTGTGAAGAAAGATGATCACGACCGGAATAATTGAAAATAACGTAACTATACTACTGCAGGATTGGGAATTAATAGTATTATACACACATAATGTATGTACATAAGTATCTAATGTGTATATAAAAGTCAGAAGTAATAGTAAATATGTGAGATAGTTATTAAACATTTTTGATGTGTCCTTATTTACCAGTTACTACCTCAGAAATATACAGGTTGTTGCAAAATTCGCGCATATGGAAGGAAGGATATATTAAGCAACTTAGTAACTCCAGACAGTATCCTTTGCAATTTAAATTGGCTTTTAGCGACTCACTTGATAGGTTGCTTCAACCCTACCTTTATGAACTTTTTTATGAACGGCTACACGTCCAAAGTATGCCCCGTTGATTCTGGTGTTCCACAGGGCTCTAATATCGGTCCCTTATTATTCTTAACATTTATTAATGACCTGTTGAAATACATTGATTGCAAAGCTTTGGTGTTTGCCGATGATGTTAAATTGTATCGATCTGTGGGTTCTCTAAAATATTGCATTACACTACTAGCGAATTTGATACCTATTTCTAACTAGTTCTCCTCGAATGGATTGAATTTAAATATATCTAAGTGCGGAGTCGTATCGTTCACAAGGAAAAAAACAATTATTTTCAACTACGCTCTCAACTTGGACTCAATCACACGAGTTGATGGCATGCATGACTTGGGGGTGTACTTCGCCTGTGGTTTAACTTTTAACGACCAAGTTCGAAATATTAAATCGTCTGTTAGGCTTTGTTTTGCGTAACATTACGTCTTTTCAAGATATATCCCCCATAAAATCACTTTCTTTTGCTTTAGTGCGCTCAAAACTTGGGTATGCATCCCTTGTGTGGAATTCGTACTATGTTACAAATAGAAATATGAGAGAAAGAGTTTAGTTCCAGATTAAATTATGAAATGTCCATTTTTATTTAGATTAATAATGAATAAGGGGAAGTGAATACAATCAAATTTTCCAAAGCTAACTATTTATTAATACCACCCGTACGCAGACATACACGTTCGTATAGATTTGCATCTGATCCTATCTCCTCTACCCCAATTTCACTATTCATCATTTTCCCTCTTCTCTTCCTCCTTTAGCCACCCTTCACCCCACCCAACGTATGCATATGTATCGCGGGCTTGAATACGTACCGCGCCGTTTTAGAGAGTTCCATGAAAACCGTGATTTCCGTTCAATTAGGGAGCACGTTGTACTAGCGCCGCCGCCGCCACCCATGCTCCGAGGCGAATCACATTTGTGCCATTTCCGGATACTCATTTGGATCTATTATTCAATCCGCTCCGTGCGCCCCTTAATGGAACGAACGGGTTCGTTCGATTTTTTCGCGCCCTTTTCGATCGTCGTTATTGTGTTTTAATTCCAGCACTACCGCGTAAATATCGGCGATTAATTATTGCACTGTTAATACCCGAAAATACCCAGCAATAAGCATAGCTTGGGAATAATGACGGCGTTAAATTACTACCCTGGGTTATGCAAATCTTGGAAATTTCGAATGGAGGGAAACTATTTTCCTGATTGCTTCTTGTTTTCCCAAGCTTCATGGACGTAAAGTATACTGCTGCTTGTAGGTTTGAGAGCAGCTTCAGCAATCAGAGTTAGTACTTAATTTAAAGCAAGCAATGAGAAAAAGAACTCAATGAAACATCAGAAATGTTAGGGATTTAACATTGTTTGTTTACTCTTTTTCTTACTTTTTTGAGGTAATGTATTTTATTTTATGCATTTTTTACTAATTTATATACTTTATATGCCTTCATGTTTTTGCAACCGTATGTGTTAGCATTAATGTTTTTATTTTCAATTTCGTAATTTATTTTTTCTCTCTTTGCGCACTATATATATTTTTGTTTCATAGCATATATCTGCAATACGCATTATGGCATACATTCAAAATTCCGACATCCAAAATACTCAAACTACAAGTGCCTAAAATTAGACCCATTAAATATAACTTTGTCGTACGAATATCGGCAGTTTTATATAGTCATTGTTTTCAAGTACGGTCAAGTAAGTTTTCGTACTTCGGATCTCATATAGTGACAATCTTGCTTGTAGCTTTGTCGGAACTTATGTAGCAACAAGTTTAACAAGTACGACCTCTCAGCTTTCTGTTAACGGTCGTCGAGGCTACGGCGTCCATTATCGTCTCTACGTACATTTGATCTGTTGAAATTTTGTAATTTTGTAATTTCGTCGGAGCTCATATGGCATAACCTTTACAAATACAATCTCTCCGCTTCTAGTTGACGGTCATCGAGGCTGCAGCTTCAGTTGTTGTCTGCACGTATGTTCGATCTTCAGTTATAAGGAGACATCTTTTCATTAATTGCCCGTCTATGCGAACGAGTTTCGAGGCCCAATATCATAATATATCATGCGGATTTCAACTCCGCCGTGTTCCTTGTCAGTGCCCATTTTGCACAATTGTTGTTTGTTGTCTTTTTCTCTTCTAAAAGAGCAGTAGCACAGAGTTAGAGAAACATAAATTAGCGTATTACTTCTGTTACGAGAACACCTGGGTAGCTATGAGATTATATACTCTTGTCCTGGAGCGGCTATTTTCTATTGTCGCCCTCAGACAGCCGTTCAGGCACTAAGAGATAGGGTTGGGTTCCCCTATAAGTACAAATCAGTGAAAAAGTCCCTTAGACAAAATCAAGGCAAAGTAATAAGATTTGGCTCCCACAGAGGTGCATATAAATAAGCACAGCACTTAGGTGCGTTTATCAAATAGCGATTAAATAGGGTAGGGTCCCCTATACAAGGGCAGTGGTGCATGCATAAATATATATGCCTTTAATAAAGCTGCTGCAGAAGCCAATGAGACCTTAAATACGGACTTCAAGTGTTTGGACTTTACAGATTATTTGTAGCAATTATATACTTGCAATTAATAATATATAATAGGGATTAGCGATATCACAATATGTCTATGAGTTGTATTATTTTAAAGAAATTTCACCTTGCGTCCAAACTTATGGATGGTAGTGCACATTTACTTACTATCCTTTTAGAGTAGTAGCTCAAGATAATTTAATTTTTATTACAAGTGTAATGTTCTATTACTCGGTGTTTCCTGTTGGATTAATAACTGTATATAATTATTACATACACATTAGGCATTCTATTGTAATTATATGTATTACCAGGCTTCACATCCTACACATTATATATTTATTAATTTTGAAAAATTAAAGTGTATAAATATTGAAGTACTTATTAGTATTCAATTATTAAATAGAATTTGCAAACGCTGTTGTTCGATATATATATATATATATATATATAAATCCTGATTAAAATATATATTATATCTATTCATTTGAACTAGTTGTATTGACAAATACATCATATTGAAATTAGATTGAGTACGGTTCATTTATACATTTGCGTTTCAAATTTTCCAAACACACCCCCCGTTGTCTTTATAATTCAGTTACGCTAAGTAGTAACCGATTCAGTAATTTTAATGCTGCAATCTGACCGTTATTTTGTGAGACAAACTATAACGTTAGATTAATAAACATTAATCTAATCAACAACGTTCACATTTAAGGTTAAGAGATTTCCATTATCCGAGATTCTCATTGTGGCATTTTCTTTCTAACAAACATTGCGCAGTTTACTTAGGCTTGCAGTGATACCTCTTAAAAGGCGAGTAGGATGCCGTAATTGCAAGCGCCATCTGCAGGATGAATCATTCAACAGTAATCTACGCTATAAAGTACTAAAAATAACCATGAAAACAATTTACTACGTAATTAATGAACGTTTCTTTTTATCACAAACAAGACGTGATGAATTAAGTATGGTAATTACAAATATTTGAATAATAATACTTGCTAGATTCGAATGGTTAATTTAAATTTACAAATAAGTGTAAGCCTTTGAAAGTTACTGTAGTATATGCGTGATAATGAATCATACAAAATGACCGGAATATAAAACTGTAAATCACCCGTACTAATGGAAATTGTATGTGCTACGATATGTAGCGGATGGTAGTTAGGAGTTCTGATAATTCTTACAAGAGACTGTAAAATATCGCGCGGTATTTGAAAGAAAGGTGTGATTAGATCTAGATAATGTTTACATATGTTCGTTACACATACCGCAAATTGTCCTTACTCACCATTAAAAACATTACTGCTTTGCTTATTTATGATATAACCATAATCGTGTCGTAAATTCTTATATTATATTGCAGATATTAATTGTGCTATTTTACACAACTATGTGTACGTATGTAAATTTGTAGTAACATAAGTGTTATAATCTGAGAATTACAGAAAATAAAAAAGACATGTTCCGGATAGATAACTTCCAGATATGCGTATACCACGTATGTGTATGGCTACAACCTGTAGGTTCGATAAAAATTCCAGCAATGCCAGTAATGGATAGTAAAAGGTTTGAGATAAATATTTTCATACATAGAGGAAAGAGATACTATAACAAACATATACATGCACACACAGGCCGTTTGTTAAGTCAGCGAAATCATTTTTGTTAAGATTTTATGACTGTATGAGAAATAATAACAATATCTCTGTAGTTACTGTTCTACTATATTGTGTTGTTAACACAATAGTGTTTTCTATTTAATGAATCAATAACAAATAATGAATTGATACTAGTGTTGTGCAAATAGTTTCATATTTAAAGAGTTGGTAAAGTAGGACAATATGATTAGGATGATAATATAGTAGCAGCATGTGGAAAGGCAAGGATACATTAATATAATAATATACATACTTATATTAATGTAGTAATAAGATAAAAACAGAATAAACTTTAATAGTTGAGTGGGGGCTTTCACGACCGTCCTCCATAGTAGAAATCTTTTTCAGGTTTTGTCGTGTATTTACAGTTTTATTTGACGTTTCGCTGATCATGCGGCATGATCAACAAAACGTCATCAAAACTGTAAATACACGACAAAACCCGAAAAACATTTCTACTATAAAGTATAATAGTGTCAAGCAAGATGGTATGATGTAATGCACAAGAATTGTATGTATACTAGACCAATGTTTTCATCAATAAAACAATAAAAAGAAACAAAAATACAGTTCATTATTTCGTAGCAAGTGTTATAGGACTATACATTTCGTTGGTACAACTAAGAGACCTCTTGCTAAGTGAAGAACGAAAGATCTATGTGAGTCATCGAAAATCAAAGCGTGAAATACTTTTTACAACATGTTTAAAAAAAAGTAATAATTTATAATGGTGATAATACTGTTGTATTTGTTATAAAACTATTGTTTTAGGAACGCATGCAATATTACAAACTTTGCAGGCTGACCTTCAGAGCAAGAAAATTGTAACGTTATCCAGACAGTCCTTAGCCACCGTGATGAAGGCTAGTGGATTTAAATTTCGCAAAGAAGATAATAAATGGCCTCAAATTGAGATACATTATATTGCTTTACAATAAAACTGCAGTGGCATTATATTTTTCGACATAGACACCCTCTAAACTAATGCACATGGTCCATCGGCGCTCCAACATTTTAACAGCCTCCAGGGAAAGTTTTTGTCCCACCTCTGCAAACCATCTCTCCACAGCTTGTATCACTTGATAATTCCTCGGCGTTTCTCTTTAATAGCGTCTCGTAATTTAGAAATCAATAGTACGTAGTAGGGCCCTGTAATGCTCTGTGTCTTTTGCAAATAGTCAGTCAGGATGATTCCTTAAGAATATATATTTGAAATATACACATATTAAAGTGCCTGATTAAATAAAACAATTTGTTTTATTTAATCAGGCAAATATTTAAGATTTATTCTTGTGGCATATGGATATTGCTGACAAATTGTAACATACAGAATTTAATTTGATATGTTTCTAATGTGATAGATGTTGTGCAAAAGTTGCTATAATCAAACGAACAAAGTTTGTGATAGGTTATTCACGTTCAATTGGGAAAATCCTAACCTATAAAAACAACAACAATAATAATAATCTTTATTAGTCATGTGTCCAATAGGTGAGACATAGACATTGTCAGAAACTAATAATATGTAATAATAACAAATAATAAGTAATCTAAGTAGAACTAGCTAATCTACACATCCATATTATTTAGAAATTCGTTGAAATTATAATATGGTCTACTTAAAAGATACCTTTCAAAGATTTTTTAAAGAAATAATATCGTTTTTCTCTTATTTCAGAGAGGATATTGTTGTATATTCTAATGCTCATGCATATTAGACTATTCGTAGTTAACGTAAGCCTGTGATTAGCGTAATGAATCTCTAGGTTTCGTATATTATAGTCATGATCCGGGATGTTCTGTGCTCCTAGGTTATGCTTGTTTCTATGTGTATATAGTGCGGCCTCTAATTTGTAGATCGCTATTTTTGTTAAATTCTTTAAAGTATGGTCGACAGAACGTTTGCCGCGAGATCCCCGCCATTACACGGATAGCTCTCTTTTGGCATAAAAGTACTTTCTGTATGGACCTGTTAGCGCCCCATACAATATTTTATAGCTTGAGATATAGATATCAGTGAATTAATTGTGACGATGTACTTATTCTATTTCAGATCTTACTAAAAGGTTATACCTAGATCCTTGATTGACGTTACCTGGTCTATTGTGCTATTTCCAATTGTGAGATGAAGACTTGGCAAAGTGTGCGATATACTTGATTTAAATGTTACACACCTTGTTTTGGTTTTGTTTAAAAACAATTTATTCATTGTAAACCTAACGTTCAAATCCTCTAACATTGAGTTGGTTTCATCTTCGATATTTTCCTGACTATTATTACTAACAATAATTGTGGCATCTTCGGCATAGATGGTGAGCTGATACGCATTCGGAAAGGTCATGATATCGTTAATAAACGACGTGAATAAAATCGGCAACAAAACGGCTCCTTGCGGAAGACCAATGGTAACCGGTAGTAATTTAGAGTAAAGATTTTATTTTCTATTTTTCACAGTCTTTAAGCAAGGAAATCCGCATGAACTGCACCCTCTCGGAGAGATACGAGTCAAGTACCATGCTTCTAATATCTATTTTTTGTAATTTTTTCATTAATAAAGTATGTTAGCACAGTCGAAAGCTTTGTTTAGGTCACAAAAAAAAATATAATTGTACATATCAGTAATGGCACTAATTGTAGATTTACCTTGTCTAAATCCATGTTGGCTATGGAATATAATGTTGTGCTTAATTAAAAAAGATTCTAAGCGGGTCATCATGGCGTATTCCAAAAGCTTACCAACACATGAAGTGAGCGATATACGTGTCTAGACCTTCTAATACAAAACAATTCCATCTAGTACGTCATTTCTCTTCACCAACTCCTTCCAACAAAAGAGAAACGATTACTTGACATCCAGACGCCGGGTATCGACAGGCGAATAAGACCGAAGGAAAAAGAAGCGTACGAATTCGGCGACGACGACTAGGAAAAAAAAGTAGGCGAACAAATCGAATAACAAACGCGTTGTAATCACGATCCGCTCGGACCTCGACGCTTTCCGGTAGTCCCCGGAGTATAATCCGGTCGCGCCGTCGACTACGATTCGGATCACGATCGAAGGCAACGACCATTCTGTGATTGACATTTGACCCGACAAGGTGTCCGAACAAGTGATTAGCGCTGCGCAACTCCGGTAAGTGTCCGGCTCGCGTTCCTGCGAAATCTCTAACCGTACGGTCGGTGGAAGTTGGAAGGCAGGCAGTCAGTCGACAAACCGCCCGGCTTGCCAAGCAGTCAGTTACGAAGTCAGTCAGAGATGGCAACCGCGCAACATACCCTACCTTATTTATGCTCGCCATTTCCTGTATTAGGATCCGATCTCGGGACGGTTTCGTGTTCGAAGATGGAAGAGCATTTCCGGGAGAATTGACAGAGAAGTGGTTTGGTTTCAATTATTAAGAAAAGTTTAGTGATGTGCTGTCGATCACAGAAACGTATATTCTGCATGTGCCAACTTCTAGGGTCGATATGATTTAAGTTCCTTGACTAAAATCATGAGTCGTTATTTTAAAGGAGGTTGTTATTTGCTTGCAATTTTGCATTTTTTATTATTACTTATATATACGTAATGACAGTATGCCTTTCCTCCCTACAGTTACAAAGAACATTTATAATTATAGACAAGCCGATTGTACAACACTCTATACCATACTAGCTGGATATCTCTTTATACACGTACCGATATTAATGAACCATGTGATACCAGGTGTATTGGTGGGATTTTGCTAAAAGGAAATGAATCTTTTTTCTTAATTCAAAATATTGACCATCGGTTTCTACATATTTCATCTAACTTTCAGGTAATTCATGCATACTATGACAGAAAAACTGTTTGCCCTTTCCGGCAAACCATTCGTCGAGCTATTTTTCAACTACCTCTAAATTGCTGAAGTGCTACTCTGAGAATCCGTGCTCCATTGAAGCGAACAGATGATAGTCAGATGGCGCCAGGTCTGGGGAGTAGGATGGGTGTGGAAAAATGTCTCATCCATTCAATTTCAACGTGTCGTTCATTGATTTTGCTGTGCGAGACGGTGCATTGTGTGTAACAAAATCATGTTTGTTCATGTTCCCATTCCGCTCATTGCGTACTAACAGTTTCGCCGGGCCTTAGGAGTTCATAATACATAATACAGCTCTGGTCTCACCAGACACAGACGCATGTCAATAAAATGTTTTTTGTTTTTCTTTCGCTGCTTCTTCCACCTCAACTGACCATATTTTAATCCCTTCTTCTTTCTGAGTTTCTTCTTAGACTCTATACTAAAATAAGTACCACTTCGGATTGCCACTTGATGGAAAAAAATCTTAGTATAGTAGAAAAACAATCTTAGGACGAACGTGGAAAAATGTAATGTTGTAACTTACTCACGAAAGCCTTCTGCGCTTGTGTACTATCATCGGTATGACGATGCTATTTTGCATAGTTGTTCTGCTTTAAAACTACACATGCATTATTACAATGATGGTAATAGCTGTAGGGTTGTATAATGCACAAGGGCGTCAGTAAACTCTACAGAATTGATATTACCTAGAAGGAACATAGTGTTTAAGTTGTCATGTATGTCACTGCCATTTGGTTAGTAGGTTGACGATGAGAATCCAATGCCTTGTTAGATACAAACACCTTATGAGTTGTGTGGTTTCAAATTCTTTATTAGTACGTTCTTTATCAAAAATAAAATAAGAAATAATGACCTTTATGACCCCTAACCAATTCATTTATTAAAACCTCATGACTTGCAAAAGATTCATAAGAATAACGGATGCGGATTCTTAAACACGAGTCAGTAAAAACACACACAGGTACTTGCATAAAGATTGCCGTGAATCTTTTACCTTAAGGGAGTCTTTAATAGTTTCAAATGATATAAATCCAATACGTTGACATCGTTAAAAAACTGTTGCTATGGAAGAAAAAACAAATACATAACAATACAACTTATTTGCCAATCTAATATTCCATCTGCTCTTTCCCTTTTCACCCATACACCTTGATGTATAGCAGCTTGTTGACCCACACTCTTTATTCACGTTCTACGCCAACTCCCATTCGCAGAAAAAAATACAGCTCGCCTTTTAATTTTATTCAATTTCGTTTTATTATCGCCGCCTCCTTTGATATCATATTCACTGTGACGACGTGTAATTATTCAAAACTCGACCGAACGAAGTGAACTAGATGGTGGAGGTATGGCGGGGTGGGGGAGAAAGGGATGGGAAGAGCAGAAAAATTATACGGGCGTATTATTTCATATCAGATGGAAATGGTGACCTCTACTGTTGGAGATGGAACGAGTGAAATAGGAACATGTACGGAACGCTAGCGATATAAGCTAGAAAGAGAAAGAAAACGAGATATAAATTAGACCGATTTCTCTTTCATTTTTATTTAATGCACGAGAAAAAGTTTATTTGTCAGAATTTTTATATTCTTTTTTTTTTCGTTCTCCACATTCAACTCGTCACCGTGGTGATGTTAGGTGGGAGAAAAGAGGAGGGGAGAAAAACTTTATAGCGAACATAGGCAAGAATACTACGTCCCTCTTGCTTTCCCTCACCCTAAAACCGTTCCAACAATATCGTCGTCTCTTTCTGGCTGCCGGGGGAAAAGTTCTACACAAGTAACCTACTCCCCTGGATGTCGGTCCAAGGGGGAGGACTCTTGATATGTTTGTTTTTCAAAACTTTAATATTACATTTTCTTCTCAAATATTGATGTGAAAAGTTGCAAAACGTTTTTATGTAACCATCCTAGCATATTCGAATTCTGTGGATTATACAATGGCGGAAGAGCAAAGTAGGCAATATAATTTTTCTCGAATTTTTCGCAATGTATTTTAATTTTTTTTTAGTTCTAAGTCCTTCGTTAACCAAATATAAAAAAAAACAGAGAAAATAAATTTAAAACAAAAAATTTAAAATTAAAAAAACAATACAATACAATTGTAACTGATATGATTGCTTGTGTAGGCGCGGTTCGGATAGGTATACAAAATCACTGATATTGGATTGTTAGTAAGTAGTGTTATAGGTGGTGCTTTATTTTCTTGATCGAGGTATCTAATTGAATAAATGGTAGGACGTAGGTATTTAAAATCTTGGATATACTATAGCTGAAACTGTGTTTGTACACCACACATCTGGGTTTGGGGAAGGACAAAAAGTGATCATGGCGAACTCCACGAGAATGTGTCTGATATCTGAATCTTACCTTATTGTATAAATTCTGTGGGCATTTACGCTTAATAATGTTAATAAAGAACATTGCGCTATGAAGCACACGCGTGTAATACATATTTAGAATATTTAAATCTTTGATCTTCTGCGTAACGCCACGCCTGCCGCCCATGCCGTAAACGAAGCGAACACAGACATTCTGGAGACGCTGTTTTCTCTGACAGTCCTGACCCGGAATGTAGTGAGTGTATACAGCGTTTGCATAATTTAAGTTAGGCAAAACAATAGTCCACAAGGCGTGGATCTTGTCGGCCTATGGAAGAACCTTCTATGTATAAGAATCGATTTTAATGCTATGGCGGCTTTCCGTATAATGTGTGAAGTATTTCGTATGATGAAAGCGGAGAGAAGAATCGATATACGAGGGGAGGTCCAGAAGTTCGTGGAATGAAAGGGTTTTAAATAAAATAAAATAATAAATCTATTTTTCCTTTTCAATATAATCACTCTTAAGCACAATACATTTGTTAGATCTATGAATTACTTTTTCTAAACCATCATAAAAATATTTTTTATCTTTTGCCTTAAAATTGGCCAAAATTACCTCCTTTACCTCATTGTCGTCGGAAAACTTTCTTCCACGTAAGTCTTTTTTTAAATTGGGGAACAAATAAAAATCAATAGGTGCCAGGCCTGGACTGTAGGGTGGATGGACTATTGATTGAAGGCAATGCTTGTGCAGAGCAGCCATTGCAACTTTGCTCTTGTGAACCGGCGCATCGTCTTGCAAGAGTAACACACCCTTGGTCAATTTTCCTCGATGTTTTTCCTTGATGGCCTCCTTTAATTTTTCTAATATCGCTGCGTAATATTCTCCGGTTATGCTCCTACCTTTCTTTCGGTGGCCTGGAGTATATCATCCACAATGCCGTAGTACAACTATGCGCTGGTCGAAAATCAGACTGATAAGCAGGCAAAATATTGGTGCTGTCCACGAAATCACGCAGTTGGTCATTAACACAACGTTCAAATATTTTCGAGAGGGCACGCAAAATACTAATAGGCCGCAAATCCTTCATCCCACCTACAGTAGCTAACTCAGGAATAGGCTTAGTAAGAGACGATTTTCAAGAAGTCGGGAATGTGGATGTGTCAACGCAGTGATTGAAAGTATGGGTTACATAATCCACGAGCGGAGGTATATAGATCCCCAATATATGCGCATCAACACTATCCATCCCACAGGCATTACACTTAAGCCTATTCAGTGATTCGAGCACATCGATTGAAGTGGTTTTTTAAATTGGAATCTCTGAGCAAAGACATTCTGATGTTCATGATATTCAACGAAGCAGAACAGGAAGCGCTAGAAGAAAATGTAAGTGACGGTTCAATGTATTCACATATTTCAATGAATCAGGAATATCGTTATTGTTGGCTTTGCAAGCTCAAGCTTTTTGAGAAAAATTGTAACTTTTAACTCGTTCCTTCGATTTTGATGTTTCTTCTCTGCTGCCGCTATTATCATTGTGCGACATTTGAAAATATAAACCTTTGTTCATAATATTGCTAATCAAAATGTCAAAATTGTAGTTTTGACGTACCGTATACATAAGCAACGCAAATCCAAGTCCACTTCTTCTTATTAAGCAGGTCACAGATATACATTTTGCTTTGTAAATAGGAAATAAATAAACTAGAGGTCACATAATCTCGCTGTTTATGATGTATACATACCTGAGATACAAAATTTCCATTTAAAGCAATACCAAATACTAGAGGAGAAAAATATACTTGACCTCATACGACAATCGAAATGTGTGGGAGTGAAAAGGAGACCGATAGATCGTTTATTTTTATTCGTTTTTATTGGCGTTGTAAAATAACTACGTTCGGCGATAAATCTAGTATCTGGAGACGTAAATGTGCGCCTGGCTATGCGGAATTGGTAGTTCTACTATTCTGCGCGGGAGGTATTTCGAGTGTTTGGAGATTTGGTAAAAAAAATCTGCCGATATACACATCTGCTTGTATATGATAATACGTCTATTGAAATTCATGAAATCGACTACGACATATTTATGAGTTTCAGGAATTTATTAAGAAGGAAAGACGACGTATTTCTTGGTTAAATTTGGGTAATTAAAAATGTTAATGAAAAGTCTTTTGCATTTAGATTATTGAAGATGCGCATAATTTTGGAAGCAAGTTAAACGTTTTCGCTGGAATGCTGTTCACTAATTGTGTCATATTTTATTGAATGCCAATAACATCTTCATAAGATCATTCGGTTAGGGATTTTTATCCTTAGTAAAAGATGGCACAGGGAAATTTTGAATGAATCCTCACTGAAGTAAAACCAAGGAACAACGTCCATTGTTATAGCAAAGAGTAAATTGAGTACCATTAAATGTAGCGCCAAAAACTTTCAATTTTAAGAAACAATGACATATGCGTCCCTGGAAGCTAACACCTCCATGAGAATTGCAGTAATTTGTTCTCCAATCCTCGATTTCAACTAATAAGGAAAAGTTTTGGGGTGGCAAATTCAGATATTAACGAAACTTAGTAGGGTACTTGTAGACAGAAATTTTTTATTTGTCCTCAAATTCACTCTGAGGTGGTTGAACGCCCCTTTGAAAATTCATAGATTTTCAGTTTTCTTGATTTAATTCTTGAACGGAAATTGATAGAATAAAAGTTTAAATGCAAATGTTGTACCATTTCGAAAGATCTTTCAGGACACATGAATGTTGTGTATATAGGGTGCTGCATTTAGGCGCCACCCTCTTATGCTAGAGCTGATTATAGCATCCTTTATTGATTTTAAAGCATTTTCAATTATACAGGATGTTCTAAAGGTGCAGAACAAGTCATACCTTATACTACTAACACCAAAATCGTCTATATATTGCAAACATATGTATTCTATTAAGAAAAGTCATCCTTAATTAGTAAAATTGCATCGGGGTTTTTCTTTAATTCTCTGCACGGTCTTGACGAAAAAACCCCCTACCGTCAATGATTAGTATAACTAAAGATACTATTAAGGAATGTCCCAATTTAATCGATAATAACCTGAAATTTAAAATAACAAGTTCAAGCCTCACCATTCCAAAAATTCACTAACCAGGTAATTCCATGAGACCTACAGTATCCGGAATTGACTCCCCAACATACAAATTGTTCAAATGGATAGTGAATGAATACAAGAACTTGCCCCACAAAGTAGATAACCTAAGCGTAGAAAAATCATTAGATTTTCTAAATAAAATTGAAGAGATTGAATTAGCAGATGGGGAAATCCTTCTATCATTCGACGTTTCTTCACTTTCTCCAAACGTACCAATTCCAGAAACTATGGAGTATTTGCTTGAATTTCTGAAATTAAATAACGCAGATGACGTGAAAACTGTGCAATATAAAAGCTTAACAAAATTATGCGTCACAAAATTGTTTTCAAATAGGCGAAAAATGGTTCGAACAGGTGGAAGGCACGACGATGGGTAATCCATTATCTCCTTTTATTGCGAACCTTTTCATGAGCAAACTTGAAACGAACTTGAAAATATACACATACCCGAGACCACCCAGTAGATTGTAAATAGTCATATGTTTTAAGAAATTTTAGAGCCTGGGTAGAAAATAATTTGCATGTATGATACAGTGTTTACATTCAATCGGTAACACAGTTGACAATGGGAGTCCATGTACGCTCGAAAGGCTGCGTTCCTAATAATTAATTAATGTGTATGGAGTGGAGTTTACTGCTAACACATGGGCGGAAAAGTCCCGGGCCTAACACATAGATGACGCTAGTTTTATTGCAGTCACCTTGCTCTCAGTTAGTACTAACCTTCAAAAGACAGCTGTGAAAATTTCATGATATTCTATTCATTAGTTTGTGAGTTATTGTGCTAAGAATCACGCTACTTTTGTTATTTTCAAAACAATGGATCAAAAACAATTTTGTGTTTTAATTTTACACTGCTTCTTGATGTGAAAAAATACCGCGAAGCAATGGCTTGAAAAGTGTTATGGGGACTCCGCTCCACCAGAAACAACAATAAAACGTTGGTTTGCTGACTTCAAACGTGGTCGTAGCGACACCGATGGTGCAGAACGCAGTGGACGTCCAAATGAGGCGGTAACACCAGAAAACATCAAAAGAACCCACAAAATCGTTTTGAATGATCGAAAAGTGAAGTTGCGTGAGTTAGCTGACATCGTAAAGATATCAAAAGAACGTATTGGCTTTATATTGCATGAGCATTTGACTATGAGAAAGCTCTGTTCAAGGTGGGTGCCGCTTTTGCTCACTGTTGACCAGAAACAAGATCGTGTTGATGATCCTGAGCAGTGTTTGGCCATGTTTCAACGTAACAAACCGGAATTTTTGCGTCGATATGTGGCAATGGATGAAACATGGATCCATCACTTCACTTCGGAATCAAAACGATCGTCATCTGAGTGGACAGCAACTGGTGAAGCTCGGCCAAAGCGCCCGAAAGCACAACAATCGGCTGGAAAGGTTATGGCCTCGGTATTTTGGGATGTGCGTGGTATAATATTCATCGACTATCTTGAGAAAGGAAATACCATCAACAGTGAATATTATATAGCGTTATTGGAGCGTTTGAAGGCCGAAATTGCAAAAAAAAAACCGCATATGGCAAAGAAAACAACGCACGGTGTCACAAGTCAATCAAAACAATGGCAAAACTACATGAATTGAACTTCGAATTGCTCCCACATCCACCGTATTCCCCAGATTTGGCTCCCAGCGACTACTGGCTGTTCGCAAACCTCAAAAAAATGCTCGCTGGTAAGATATTTCGCACGAATGAAGAGGTTATCGCTGAAACTGAGGCTTATTTTGAGGCAAAAGATAAATCGTTTTACAAAAGTGGTATTGAAATGTTAGAGCCGCGCTGGAATGATTGCGTTGCTCTCGATGGAGATTACGTTGATGAATAAAGCTAATTTTGAACCAAAAAAACCGTGTTTTCTTTGTTAGGCCCGGGACTTTTCAGCCCTTGTTTTATACCTGTGAGTTATACAACCACACAGTCCTTGCAAGCATTATTAATTGTTTCGAAGGAATGTTTCATCCCCTCAGAGTGAATTTCAGCACAAAAAAATATTTATTTTCATGTCTTAAGATACTCTACTTATCTACCAAGTTTCACTAAAACACCCGGGAACCTTTCCTGATAAGTACAAACTGCCAACTTAAACTATTAGTTTCCACCAGCTCTCGTATTCGATCGCCTATATCATCCTCAAATATTTACCGTTTAATGGAACTTACTACGTCCATAAAAGCTACATTCAACTCCCACACGCGTTGCTTTTGTTCGTTTCCAGACAATGTCTCGAGATTCATGTTCCTCATTCGCGGCCGTTATGTCGTAGTAATTTTCTACTCGTTCGGAACGTTGTTAATGCCGGTTATAAACGATGGAAAAAACCTATAAAATTATACACACGATGACATATCGTTTATTCTACGATATGTATAGTATAAGTACGTTTCATGGTTTTCGCCTTGGACTTATTAATTTTTCATAGAGTTATAAATATGTTTGTACGTTTACACAGATACGTAGGCATATAATAGCGATCCGTTCGCCTCCCAGCTACGAACGTACGTCAAGACATTGACGGAGAGGAACGATTTAACGGCGTGTTAAATGCGAATTATGCGCATAATTCCGATACGCACAGATTTATCTTATTATTTTCGATTTATGTTTTGTCCCTTCGCTTTAGTATCGTTTGCGATTATTAGTTGGAAATAAACTATAAATTAGATCGCTCGTTTCCTTTTCTAATGCTGTTTCCTAGCGGTCACGTTTGAGATCTTAGATCTTATCTATCTACATATAATAGGATTTACTGGGTGAGCGTAATGAGTGGTATTGAAGTGTATTTTTCCTCGTTCAAATGTCCTCAAGATTAAGTATCCAAGAAATGGTGAACTAGTTTTCCTGTTTATTAAGAAAATAATCGTGAAGTCCTTGTTAACTTAACTTTTATATAATTTGAAGCTTACATTCACCTTGTTTACTTACAATGCACATTGAAAATAAAATCTTGTAATATTATAATTAAGTAAAATATTTAAGTAAGCTAAGTTCACATCTAGAAGGGAGAAAAATGTGAAGAATTTTCAGTTCCATCGTAAGTTTGCATATTTTATTTTGCGGCTAAATAAATGTGTTCTAAAAGTAAATTTCAAAATACAAAGGATACAATAAAATAATGGTCAGGCTTAATGAATAAAGGTTTATTTCTTATTAAAATACAGGCTTTAGTATATCTTCTAAATGTGTTCTGTTAGCTTGATTGCTAGTTCATCTCCGATCGCTAGCCGAACGAGAGCGTCCAGAAGATGATGAATGAAATCTCGTCGAAACGTTGATGTAGTCGAAACGGTCATTTTTCTAGCTTATTTTCCTTTTACCCTTTAATCCAATAGTATTATTAGGGATAATGTATTGTTGAACTCTCTCTAAGAGATCGGCTAGAACCTTAATATCAGATTAAATTAATAAATATCTTTATGTAATCGTAGATTACAGTTTTCTGATGATATATTTCACATTTAAATTCCCAAAATTTCCCTTCGCCCTTATTATTTAAAAATTCCTTTTATTTTGCAAGAAGGAGTCCATTAAATAACAGGAAAAAGTGTATATCATAAAATTAAATATAATTAAGTAATATCTTATACAATAAGATCTAATATACACGCATGTACACACGAAAAATGGCGAAGATCCCATTAAAGGTCCATCTCCGTCTCTGAAAGCGCATAGGAAATGTTTTCGTTCCCATGATGACCTTACCTCATCTAATATCAAGAACTGCTGGTGATGTTTGGGCGTGATTGCCAAGCGACCCGTTAAATAATTGACGGTTAGCGTGGGTAGCTAACACACAGCATGACCAGTGCGTATGCGTCTCTTATTTATGCGAATTTCGCCAGTTATTTAAAGGAAGATACCTCAGAATTTATATAAAAGTTGTAGTGGATCGTGTTGCCACACTATATTGCTCCGATACCGGGCGAACCAACGCTGATCCAGTGGAAAAACTCCGATATAACCTTGAGCATTGAGCAACAGTGTACCTAATTTCGAGCCGTGTGCCATATCTGAAGTTCACATAAAATTGTTGAAATCCAAATACGAATACAAAAGCTTCTTTGCTTTTGAAGTAAAATATTGTGATCAATGGACCTTTGGAAAATCTGTGTAAATTATATTTCCTTGCATTTTTTTGTACATGTTTTCACAAATATGTTAAGATATGGTAGCTGGGTTAGTAATTGTAGATCTTCTAGACAAGAAGACATGCTAACACAGTTGGAGATATCAATGTGTAGAGTAAGTGCTCAGATATTTTTACGAAGTTGGAAGTAATTGGGACAAGTTGATAGTGCGTTAGTCACATGCACATACACACATACCATGAGCGCATTATTGACCTGACGGTAGCTGTAATTGTGAGTAAAAAGGAGGTTGGAATAAGATTTTTGTAAGGTAACAAGATATGCATGCTATTCCGCAGAGCGACTGTGTGTCAGATGCATGATTCGATATACCATCTCCAATTCGGAGTATGCCATCACTGTCTAACGGTATTGTGTACCCTTGTATAACTACTACTACTACAAAATGTTTTCTTCACATCGATCTTTGCATCGAATTTGAATCGACTCAATGAAGCTCTCATTCCGTACTACTGCTAGTTGAGGGGGACGAGTCTCTAGACACGCGTAATTCATTTTATTTTGGCTGAGCTATGACGAGTCGCAGAATGTTAACAAATGTGTCCTACGGCTATGTCGCTACAGTTTACTATTATCCGGATACCAGGTAAACCTCCGCTGATTTAGCAGAAAAATTCCGATATAACCTTGGACCTTCCGTCGTCATAATCAGAATAAAATTGGAGAAGAGAATCAGATCACTCTAAATCACCCTGCAAATAGACTTTTTGTAATACTATCGATCAGCAATGAAGTGCACGAGCATTATAATTGAACTTCTAATACAAATTGAATGTAATTTCGCATTATAGACTCTGAAAACTCGATTTTACACGACAAAAATGTCGACAATACATCCATCATTGTTTAATTACAATTTCGTACCAAGCAAAAGCTCTATCAACACTACGAATCGATTCGAACACATCGAGATGCAGCAGGTGACCCGTAAATGGCTACCCTTTGTCTCTCCGTCGCAAAACGACGCTATAGTCGCGCTGGAAGCAAGCTTTCTTCGTCCGTTTTCCTCCACGTAAACGTTCACAATACGCGGTCGACTGCGCCTTTGTGAAAGATTGATTAAAACCTTTGTTTGTTTCCTCGAATGGCAATTCTACATTTTAAACCAATCTACGTCCGACCGCTGATTCTTTCCATGTCGCATATTATTCGAACCTGAATTACTTTCGTCGAGGTAAAGTAGACGACTGAGGCGGTTGCGGAAGACGTGCAGCTAATGAATATCTTTGTTAGGCGAACGTTTGCTTTGAAGACGGCGGCATGAAGCATGTCTTCGTCATCAAGCAGTGTTAGTAGAAACAATTTCACTTACAAGGAAATTGATTTGCCTTTTTTTCGATGTTTTCTATTAATTTGACAAGTATTTAATTGCTTTTCTCCTTTGTAAAATTAGTTGCGGTCAATTATTTTGTGTTTCCAACAGGATTTCACGATAACATTTCCATAAGAAACAATGAAATAGCGTTTAATTTTACGGGTTGAAAACAATACAATAACAGAGTAGTAAGCACATCAAGTCATTCCGATTGTACAGTTATATTACTATCGAAAATCAGATAAAAAAAATACAAACGAACTTCCATTTTTCGTGTGTTTTTTGATAGCTGAAGTTTGGACAAATTCCTATATTGTTACTTGTTTGTTCCTGTTGGTATACAAGTACCCACTAGAGACATGCATTTTGAAAATGAAACGTTGTAAAATCGAAAAGGAACTACGAGTTTGCTATGGTAGAAAATGGTACACGAACTGCAAAAATAAATATTAGAACGCCAGTTTAAGACTAGACCAATGTTGAAAGGAGATACGTCTTAATATAGTAGAAGTAAGGCAATTTGATTATTGTGGTGTAATAAATCACTTCCTGGTTTGAAGAAGTTATGTTTCTTTTGTAACAAGTTCTTAATAAAAGCAGTAAATACGACATTTATACTATGTTTACAGGTACTTACAAAAATACACTGAATACATTGAATAACGACTTGCCCACGGACGAATTGAAACTCTTCAGTTACTATTAATAACGGCCGGTTTATTGACATTCTCATAAAGTGGCTAATAACCGCCAGCAAGATAAATTTATCAGGTAGCAGATATTTCATTTTGATATATTCACCAGGTTTTATCTGAGAGATAACAAACCAGGACTGTCTAATGTTTTTAGACGGTTAATATACGAATGGATAAAAGTAAAAGATATACAGGGTGGCGCAGGGGAACGGGAAATTTTGAACGTTACAGTTGTCAGCACTGTAGAGCCGGCAGTTGTTCGTAACGTCGCACAATTGTTGTGAACGCATTGCCATTTAGTAATCATGGATCGTTGGACTGGTGCGGAACGTGCAGTAGCTGTGAGAACGTTTTATAAAAATGGTGATAGTGCGACTGCCGCGCAGAGAATATTTCGACAGCATTACCAGCTTGGACGTCATGCGATTACAACGTGGGTGCGTAATTTTGAAGAAACAGGATCTGTCTTGAAAAAGAAAGCTCCAGGTGGCATTCGAACGGTACGTACCCCAGAGAACATCGAGGCTGTTAGAGCTGCAATCGAGAGAAGTCCTCGCCGCTCCGTTCGACAGCATGCATCTACGCTAGGGATTAAGCGACGAAGCTTACAAAGAATACTGCACGAATTACATTTCCATCCCTATAAGTTGCAGATTGTGCAACAATTACATGAACGAGACCCAGCGTCACGTATGAAGTTTAGTAGGCAGATATTGGCTAAAATTAACGAGGACGCGAATTTCGTTGGTAACATATGGATATCAGACGAAGCCCATTTCCACCTGAACGGTTTCGTAAACAAAGAGAATTTTCGTTATTGGGCCCAGGACAATCCTTGTGAGTTACAGCAGCGACCACTACATAGCGACAAGGTCACAATATGGTGTGCTGTATCATGTCATGGTGTTATCGGCCCTTATTTTTTTGCACGTGAGGATGGTAGTGCAGCGACAGTAACATCCGCTCGATATGTTGAAATGCTTCAAACATTCCTTACACCGAGACTGTACGAGCTTAATCTTAACATGGAAAACATGTGGTTTCAGCAGGACGGAGCCACGTCACACACTGCTCGACATTCGACGGCAGCAGTTCGTAAATTGTTTGGAAGACGCATTATTTCACGTAACGGTGACATTGAATGGCCTGCGAGATCCCCTGATCTTAGTGTGTGCGACTTCTTCCTGTGGGGGTATCTTAAAGGCAAGGTGTACCGTACACGACCTGCAACAATCCATGAACTGAAGGAGAACATTCAACAAGATTCACTGCCATTCCCCAAGATTTGCTACATCGCGCATTTCAGAGTTTTCATAACAGGCTGTTAGAGTGTGAACGCCGAATGGGAGGACATCTTTCCGATGTCATCTTTAAAAAGTAAAGAGGCACTTTTGGACATTTTAATTGTAAAAACATAATACATATGGCATGCTGCATACATGCACTTTCGTTAATAAATTACTAGTTTTATGAATTTATTCGTGGAAATGACGTTATTTCAAAATTTCCCGTTCCCCTGCGCCACCCTGTACTTATGTCCGTTGTAATGAGAAGGACAAACACATAATTCCAATTTCGATTTGAACATAACCTAATATCCTTGTATTGTTCGTCAAATGGAAAATGGTATTGGAAAATGCCATAATTAAAGAAAAAGATCGACCAACTAATTAAACTGATGCTGTTGCAGTAGGAACATTCTAAATATTTACGGAAGATGTCATGGTCATACTTAGAAAACGCAGCGATAATACTCTAGATTAGAATGAGGAAATAATTTGCCAGTAATTAATAAGAACTTGGCTAAGTAGGTACCTCGCCGGGATCTCTACTAAGTCTGAAATTTATACCTACGTAATGAGATACTAATTGTGCGAATATTTGAAGACAATAGAATATTTGATTACAATAATAATAAAAGCATTAAGATATACATGAATGTGAAATACGATAAACTAGAAATATAATAATCGTTCGGTTGCATCCGAACACTCCTAAAAAAAAATTCTAGATATTCAGTTTCTTCAGGCTTGAGCGTACTTTTTATATTCATTAATTTTATACAGATGAGAAAAAAAATTAAATTCTAAAGATTTTCAATTTATTCATTTCTTAAGTTAGCGAAATTCTAATATTTTTAATAATAATAAATTGCATAAATGAATTCCTATTTGAAGAGCTTTACGATTTATTAATTTAAATAATTTACCTCCGTTCAAGATATCACGATTGGTAAAATTTAATATCATCTGTTTTGTGTCGTCGTTTTATTTATTTACAACTATCCATTGAGAATTTTCAGCTCCTTTTTTAAAAATATTTAAAGACAATGATCCTACACAAGTCCTAATGATTATTCAAAGCCTACTATTAATATGATGTATACATATTAAGGGCATGTGTATGGGTAATTAGTAGTTTCGACGAAGAGGGGCAAGTTTCAGTGCCGTGATGCGCGTGTCATGGAGAATCGAGTACCCGCGTCAAAGCACGCTTGTTCAGTATTATTCGACTGGTCGTTGTGAATGTCGATTTCTGTAAAAAATCAAAGTTACCCAAAATGCGTTAAAATCTACATGCAAATGAAGATTTTTACGTGTAGCTTATAGAAAAATGACAATTCACGCTGAACTTTTACTAGCTTAAAAGCTTCAGCGCTATTACAAAGAAGAAACGTCATTTTTTTACATGTGCCATAAGGTTTCTCAATCAAGTACAGACAAATAAAACAAATACCATCTATTTCAACTTTCGCATCCCACGTATCTCAAAGCACTGATATGTCGATTTTGAACCGTATCCAAGAGTATTTTAATAAATTTTCAATTTTTGCGAAAAATCGTACTTACCCAAAATGCGTTAAAATTTATATGCAAATGAAGATTTTGACGTGTAGATTATAGAAAAATAATCTTTCACTCTGAACTTATACCAGCTTGAAAGTTACAGCAGTATTACGAAGAAGTAACGTCATTTTTGATATGTTCCATAAGGTTTCTGAAAAAACAAAGTCCATCTATTTCGACTTTAACATCGTATCCTGCGTATCCTAAAGTATTGATATCAGGCTTTTGAATCGCACCTGCCGCAGTTGAACCCTAAATGTTATTCACGAGCGAATGTTTTAACAAGATACTATTTCTAAAGTTCCCAAAACGTACAAAAAGATTTCATAAACTATGAAAACTCGACTAGATACGGCGGCTTGACCCCTTCACGTTGTACTCCGTACTGCACTGCAAATTGCCCCATTTTGCAGAGAGTAGTAATTAGTTACCATGCAGCTGTTGGTGATATAACTTATTATTTGCGGGTAAAAAACCTTGGTCGGTGCTTCTATCAATATTATTGCGATGAAGATATCTTTTTTGCACTTGCTTTAACGTACATGACTTATTTACGAAGTCATTTCTAAAAGGAGTCCGCGCAAATATTTGCCAATCATTATACATAATTTGCAAAGTTTACCTTTCAAAATCACCGTGTATTTTGTATAAATGTCAACCATCAGTCTCATTATAATAACACCGAAGCCACGTTTCCACGTACACATACTTACGTACATAAAAATACCCTCATAATGAAAAATAAAGCTGCAAGAAGCGATACCTAACCAAGCATTGAAAAGAAATAGCACCAACTCCTTTCATTCACCTAAAGCGCTGTTTGTTCTTCTTGTTCTTTCCCATCTTTTTCGCTTTTTTTTACCTTGCCTTTTTCGTACTTTTTCTTGGAAGATACGCAGACCCGTGTATGTTCGCTATTCTCGGTTGGAACGATGCAATATTTTGTCACTAATTGAACATTTTTCGAGTGTGTATTCCTTCGCTTGTTGCCACCGCAACGATCTCATCCACGTTACCGTCTTCTCGTCGTTATCCGAACGCTATATTGTCGAGATTTTAAATTCAAATCGATGTCGGCGATGTTCGCTTGTAATGGGTAGACTAATAAAAACGTATCTAAATGTCGCTCTATCTAAAAGGTCGATGCGATGAAGCCGTGTAACGTAAGGATAGGATTCCTTTTATAGAGATTCGATAAGATAATTAAAGTTACGCTTATGCTCGACTTTGTAAAGTAGGTAGCAATTATAGGATTCTTAAGTCGATCTAGATACCTGTGTTACAGTTTTTCATGTGAAGCAAATTTTATGAAAATTTATATTAAAGCAGTTTTAAACGTATTACTAGAGGGTGTAATGCACCGACCCGATAATGTATGTATCGTTAATTATAAGTTGTTAATTTAATTTCTATTGTCTTATTAATCTTAAACCAATGTATTATGTTAATAGTTTTTTTAAGCAGTATCCTTCCTTAAACATCCTGTTATTGCTGTTAGTATTTATCACTATTCGAAGATGATTCACATTGTCAAATTTGCTTCTTGTAGACGGTCTCCAAACATTCTCATCTAAAACTTTCCCATCATCTTTGAACGATAAATATGTTATAGAGATAACTAGGCATGCAGTGTAGTGTATATATAATAGTAAGCGAGGAAGGACTCAGGTTCAAATTAATAGATCTATGACCAATGTTAGTCGAGAAATAAAGTTAGTGTTAAGTGAATTGTTGTTTGATTGAAGAACCCTTTACAATGGTTACTAATTTGGTTAAACAACAAATTAACTAAGCTAGTCCTTCCACAGGTATAGCAGTAAACTCCACTCACACAAGTTAATTAATTATGCGGAACGCAGCGTTTCGAGAGCACGTGGGCTCCATTGTCAACCGTGTTACCGACAATGGGAACCCACGTGCTCTCAGCTGCGTTCCGCATAATTAATTAACTTGTGTGATGAGTTTACTGCTATACCTGTGAATTGTACATCCACACAGTCCTTGCAATCGTCATTTAAGTTAGTCCTTTAAAAAAAAAACTCCATGTTTTTCCTGAAATCATGAAAACCACTTCGAGGACTGGAGTATTGTTATTAGTAGAGACCGGATTATGTGCAAAGTGCAAACATTTAATTTAACTTATTTATTATATTTTACGTCTATATGTAGACGTATTACACTGATTAATTTTAATTAGTGTTAATTAGCTTTGATCAAAGACATCTACAAATAGACGTAAAATATAATAAATAAATTAAATTAAATTTTTGCACTTTGCATGTACTCCGATCTCTAATTATTAGTCTTGTTATTAGCATTATTGGGGTGAGTCTATGTATAATGCGATCAAAAAGTGTCCTTCATGTTGGTACATTCGTAAAATTGGCATTGAATTTGAAGACAGCCCTGGGTACATACTGGGATTTAAAAGATTTGTTAGATATTCGTTGGAATATATATCCCCATACATGTATCTACATATATATGTATTCAGCTGTCTTTTCAAGATCCTTTCATCGTAGTAAACCTGCAGAAACAAGTGTGGACTCATCGGCGACGACATATTTCAAAAGTGATAGGATATACCCGAAGTCTGGATTCGTATGCGTATGCTTAGTATATCTATGAATACCAGATTAGATTGATGATGGTGATTCGACGGCGTTCTTTGTCATTTTCGACGATTGTTTATAACTTTCTTAACCGATTTCCATCATTAGAATACACTAGCACTATTATTAAATGTATTGCTTGCAATATCAATATTTTAGGTACAATATTTTGTGTGTAAAAGATATGTTAATAGCAAACAACAATGATATACTATATTATAAATTTCTATATATTAATATAATTTATATATATATAACTATAATAAATAAATATAAAAATATAAATATAAGATATACATACATATATATATATATATACATATATATATATATATAAGTATGTGTAACATTCCACAAAATATTGTAGACAATGAAGAATTGCGAAAATTTTGGAGGAAATACGTTCCGCAATGGAGATTGCCAGCAAGAGCTCAATTACAGCATAATTTTTATCGGATAAAAAACACGATAACGAATCAATTAAAGGCAGAGTTAGGACATCAAAAATATAGCTTACGGTAGATGAAACAACGGATGTAAACACTTTCAAAAATGGTGAGGTATCCTTGCCTCTTCTTTTACGTAGTAGAATATTACAGAAGACAAACGCAAAAGGCATGGTGGAAACTATAGAAAATACCTTTGGTGAAGTTCAATATATTGGCAACTTGACTTGTAATCTTGGTTACAGATGGGGGTTCGAATATGGTTAAAGCTGGAAATTTACTAAAACAATCTTATGCTCAACTACTTCATGTATGCGTCATGCATGTCATGTTGTAGCTGAATTTATTAGAAACAGTTGTCCAAAGCTAGATCAAATTTATAGTTTTTACCAAAAAAGTTTTTATCAAACCTCCAAAACGCATTCGTGAGTTTAAGCAGGCTTGTCTGAGCATTCCTCAGCTTCTGGCTGTGGTGGTTGATGAGTTAGAGAACCTGGCATAAAGCTGTTTTATGTTAGGACAAATGTTTACACATTATCAAACCCTGTATCTTAAACTTAAATACACAAGAAGTCCAAGCAATTTCAGTAAGCTGGCAGCTGGTTTCCGATACCGAAATCCATATTCAACCAGAGCAAATTTCCGAAATATATAATTGAAAACCAAGAGTGTGAATTCGCATCATTATACGTAGAACGTCCCTTCTCCAAATACACCAACATATTTTCACCTCGCTGTAGGAGTACGACTGAGTTAGCACTGGAAGGCATGCTAATGATAGAATACTACAGCGAACAATACAATCAAACTAAAATAGTAAGTAACTACATTCGTTATTTCTTATAATAATAGTAACCAAGTCGTACGTTGCTGCGAAAACACACGTTTCTGCAGCGTTAAAAATGTAAATGGTAGCATTTCAGTTTTATAAATGGCATATTAGGCTTACGTGTCCTGACAATATACCTACCGGTAGTCTCTCGGTGGACTCCTGTAGTAAAAAATACTGTTCTCTTTACTGTTATGAGCTTTTCCAGAGATATTTCCCCAGTATGAAGATCTTTGAGTTTCTCTGCGCGTGATCATTTCATGTTTAAAAAGTTTTCGTGTATATCATAAGAAAACGTGAAAAATATATGTGGTGCTTCGCTAACCAGGTTACCTTCTTATTCCATCCGATTCTTTAGTAGGGTGGGATCTATGTATTACAGAGTAACGCGAGCTCTGTGTGGTTCCATGACCTCATGCGGTATCGGGTCAGAGACATCCATGTTCATTAATAAAGCCTTTAATTGTATCCAATTGTACAAGGAGGTCTTCTGGAGATTCTCTCTAGGATATAGGCTACGGGTATAGTCTTCTTCCTGAAATTTGTTAATTTGAAATCCAATAGGCAATATTAGGTGGTAATTATGTCCAGTGATACCTATGCTAATCCCAAATAATAATAATAATTTATTAAGTGCTCAACAGACAACTATCTAAAAGTGGACAAAATAATACAAGGTATTACATGTAATGCATTGGAAATATACAAAAAAATCTATATCATAATTAAATATCAAATAAGATAAATTAATATTAATAATTCAATATATAAAAGGAAGTGAAAAATTAAGGCAAATTTGAATGTACGAAAAGAGCTCGCCAGCAAATGGTGCGATCTTGATTCTAGGAGTGGCATAAGGATATCAACTCCATACAACAAAGTAGAGAGTCAATTCTTCGAGTGATAATATTATTAGCACAGATGCGGTGTCTCTTCTCAACAAGTGAAACAACAGAAGCCTCTCAATTAGGCCTCCGTAGGGTATTCCTGGTAAGGGATAATACCCATCGCCCTTACATGAGAGATATTTTACAAATTCTATTCTTATCTCGACGGTGTAGAAAGGGTATCAAGCAACAGAAGCATATTCATCCTTGGAAGGCACACAATCCTTACAGGTGTGAAAATAATTTAAAGGCGGAAATCGTAACATATAAGATAAGCCTAGAGAAGATATACTTTTCATCGTATCACACCTAAATCTTTAATATAAGACTGCCGGGTAATATTAATATTGTTAATGTAATACTGAGAATCGATTCTATGTACTTCTCTTGCGAAAAACATGAAATTTATGTTTAATTTTAGATTATTGTGCGGGAACCGGGTATGAATCTTGTCCAGACTACGTTGTGGAAAATCAACGTCAGTGACAGAGTTAATAACATGGTAGAGCTTTGTATCATCTGTTTAAACTAGTGAAAGGCAAATAATAGGTTTTATTAGATCGTTGATGCATATATTAAAGAGTAATGGGCCTAGGTATGACCCCTGGGGTACTCCAGAGGTACGCCCGAGTTTTAAAGCCACTAAAATAAATATAATTAATTATGTCACAAAGAGACGATAGTAGTCCCAAAAGGTATCTAATTTTATTTTTATCAGTTTTGAACAACAATATTGGGATAAATGGAAGCGTTATCATAATGCAGACCACTGCTAATATCTGTAATTAAATTGCTTAAAAAACAAATATATTTGTTATTCATTGCTTATACCCTTTCTACAATTGATTGAGGGAATAGATAGGGTAGCAATAATGGACAACAAAGACGTCTCCAACATGTCACCCCTCAAAAAATATCCACCATTTCCACTACAAATTTCTTAGGATTTAAAACTGAAAATGACTTGAAATCATTTTCACTATTATATTTACGAAATACCATTTAACAGTAGCTATTTTAACAAGCATTCAGTACTTCAGTTCTGTTACACAAACATTTTTACAGCCCACAATAACTTTTCCGGACTCCCAGAACAATGACGCGCTAGTAATTTAAATTAAAGCTCGCGGTAGCTAGCAATAACACCTTTTACAACAGCATAGTCGTAACGGCGTTGAAAACTTTCGGGTTTGCGCTCGCTACCCGACACAATAAATTCGTTAATGTCGATCGAAGAGAGATAGGAATCGTTGCGAAAAAGCGAGAGATCACTAGGTATCAAAAGAACAGGATTTTTACGGTCCGGCGATCTACCCTTCCATCTCTGCCTTTTATCGCTGATAGAAAGCAAATTGATTTTTACGACGATGCATAATTTTTATTTACGTCGAGTTGTTTGTTTTTAAGAGCGCCGGAGAGGCGATACGTTGAATCGTGGACCTGCGTAACGATCGACGAGCTCTAAATCTTTCGCGAAACGAATCGCTAACGTCTTAAATTTTACGTTCGATTTGCTACATTTGAATGCGAATCCATAGCGAATCGGAAACCGTTAACGGGGATATTTGATTTGTGTCTTGTTGATGACAAGACCGAGAGGAATGATTTAACTTCTGGATGTTTATGGTTTCCAAGATTGGAAAGGTTTTGTAAGAACAATCTCTGTCCAAGTCATACTGGCAAATCGCAATGTAGATTTCCATGCATGGAACGACGTAATAAAGTTACAACGACTTATATATGAGATATTAAAGTCAGGAGAGGAGCAGTAAACGCTCGCTCGTGTAAATACATGGTATCACACATTACGTAATCGAGTGTCTACTGTATGTGCAAACCTGTAGTATTCAATCCTATACAGATGTCTTCAGTTGTTTTTTTCGTTTCCTATTGATAATTACCGATAAGCAATAGATGCTATCAACCGTGATTTAGATACAATTCATAGGTTATCACTCAGTCATAATTTATGTCTGAATTTTCGTAAAACTCTTATTATTCTTAAAACTTAATTTTGATTTACAAATTTCTAGTAATCTTCTACCTTTTACTGATGTCTCTAAAAATCTAGGATTATAGGTTGATACACAACGCCACGATATACTAATTTATTTGTGCGTAATTGGTATAAAAAAATCAGTTTGAACATCCACTAACTTTCGGCAGCTCCACTAGCTCCCGTGGTTCAATTTGTGGAGGCGCAACTATTATATTATAAGTTCGTGGTATAAAAAATTTTACTGTTTTCAATCTTCACTACACAAACTCTTTAACTTTTAAGAATTTTGGGGTTGGATCTCTTATAGGTTTAATTTATCAATCGTATCTCCGAATTGTAACACATGGGCTGAAAAGTCGCGGGCCTAACACATAGATGATGCTAGTTTTATTGCAGTCACCTTTCTCTCAGTTAGTACTAACCTTCAAAAGACAGCTGTTAAAATTTCATGATATTCTATTCATTAGTTTGTGAGTTATTGTGCTAAGAGTCACGCTACTTTTGTTATTTTCAAAACAATGGATCAAAAACAATTTCGTGTTTTAATTTTACACTGCTTCTTGATGGGAAAAAATACCGTTCAAGCGAAGCAATGGCTTGAAAAGTGTTATGGGGACTCCGCTCCATCAGAAACAACAATAAAACGTTGGTTTGCTGACTTCAAACGTGGTCGTAGAGACACCGATGATGCAGAACGCAGTGGACGTCCAAATGAGGCGGTAACACCAGAAAACATGAAAAAATCCACAAAATCGTTTTGAATGATCGAAAAGTGAAGTTGCGTGAGTTAGCTGACATCGTAAAGATATCAAAAGAACGTACTGGCTTTATATTGCATGAGCATTTGACTAGGCGAAAGCTCCGTTCAAAGTGGGTGCCGCGTTTGCTCACTGTTGACCAAAAACAAGAACGTGTTGATGACTCTGAGCAGTGTTTGGCCATGTTTAAACGTAACAAACCGGAATTTTTGCGTCGATATGTGACAATGGATGAAACATGGATCCATCACTTCACTCCGGAATCAAAACGATCGTCATCTGAGTGGACAGCAACTGGTGAACCTCGTCCAAAGCGGCTGAAAGCACAACAATCGGCTGGAAAGGTTATGGCCTCGGTATTTTGGGATGCGCGTGGTGTAATATTCATCGACTATCTTGAGAAAGGAAATACCATCAACAGTGAATATTATATAGCGTTATTCGAGCGTTTGAAGGCCGAAATTGCAAAGAGACGACCGCGTATGGCAAAGAAAAAAATGTTGTTTCATCAAGCCAATGCGCCGTGTCACAAGTCAATCAAAACAATGGCAAAACTACATGAATTGAACTTCGAATTGCTCCCACATCCACTGTATTCGCCAGATTTGGCTCCCAGCGACTACTGGCTGTTCGCAGACCTCAAAAAAATGCTCGTCGGTAAGAAATTTCGCACGAATGAAGAGGTTATCGCTGAAACTGAGGCCTATTTTGAGGCAAAAGATAAATCGTTCTACAAAAGTGGTATTGAAATGTTAGAGCGGCGCTGGAATGATTGCGTTGCTCTTGATGGAGATTACGTTGATGAATAGAGCTAATTTTAAATCAAAAAAACCGTGTTTTCTTTGTTAGGCCCGGGACTTTTCAACCCATGTGTTAAGTGTATATTCCCTTCTATGGATGGTTTTAGGAAATGTATTCAATTAACAGAAACATTACAAACACCATGGTATTTTATTTTTAAATTTTATTCTGTGTTTCGGGGATTCCACGTGTAATTTTACAATCCCATTCCTGGCCAGTCATTAGGCTCACATTGCAAGCGTCATACTTCACGATATTTTAAACCACGGTCCGTTTCTAATTGTCATCAGATATTTTGGGGGCATCTTTTAAAAGAATACAATCTCCCTTCCCCTCTCTAAAAAAATATTTCTTTGTTTTGCATTTTCGTATATCTCTAATTACGCAGTATTACACAAGGTCAGAGCTAATTTTCAACCTTTTTAAAATATAATCCAGTAGCTCATGGCCTAAGAATTCAATAATAAAATGAAATACTTTAAAGAAAATGAGCCTTATAACGTCGAGGAGCTTAAAATTTTATATTAACTGCTGAACAAAAAGAAAATCATAAAATTACATTTGTCTTTCTTTTGACTTGTTTATGAGAAAACAGATTTCAAAGGCCAAATGAATATATCCAATATTATAAAGCGGCGATATTAAAACCGTATCGCGTTTAACGTTTTTTTTATAGCCCTCTCCTTCTTTCTCTCGACACTTCCTTTATTTCCATTTCGACTTTTCCCATTCGTTTTCGTATTCTTACAGCAACGAACGAAGATAGCGGAGAACAAGGGAAAGGAACGAGGGAAAAAAAGGAAATCACCCTTCCCTCTTTAAAAATTCAGGTAGGCACGAACATAAATCAGAGTTTAATTCGTCGACCGTGATAAGAATGCGGCGATATTACCAAGTTTTGACGTCTGAGATAATACAGGAAGAAGCGGCAATGTCGGAGGCGGCTGTAGGTCGAAGACGCGACAAGAGAACGGAGGAAAGTTAGGAGGAAGAAAGAGACAAGGACGGACGGCGAGAGCGAGAGAAAGAAGAAAGATGCTATCACATTGGCGACGTCACACAGAAATCAATATATTAGGGAGTACGAGAGACTTGGAGGTCGACCTCACTTCTCAAGTTTGCTACAGCCAGTGCCGCTACCAATAACGTATCAGAAGAGTAAATATGAAAATTTGAAACTTACGCGTATATTGTATAATCTTTTGTAGAAGTAGAAGGTACACAAAGATACGTAGAGAAGTACACAGACATATGATGGGTAACTTTGAAAATGCACTAAAATCCATATGCGAATGCAGATTTTGACGTGTAGATTACAGAAAAATAGTTTTTCACTCTGAACGTTTACTAGCTTAAAAGTTACAGCACTATTATGAAGGATTTTTGACATGTGTCATAAGGTCTCTGAATCAACTACAGACAAACAAAACCAATTCCAAATTATACTAAATATTAAAAAAAATACTCAGTTTTCCGCAAGAGTTTTTATTCTTCTGCAATGTCTATAAGACTTTTTTTGTATAACATTTGATGTAATTTGTTCTTCCGTGCTATTTTACGTTCGGCACGAACTTATCAGATCCACCTAGAAATCCAGGGTGCGCCCGAGAAAAGATCGAAACGTGTACACCATCACGCCTATATCGCCATCGGCTAATAATGTGAGGTTATGTCACGTTCCGGCCAGTCTGACAGCTACACTCCATTAATTATTATATCACGCTAATTCCTGAGGTCCGACCGAACCGAAGCCTTCATCATTCATCGCTTTTCATCTCCCTTTGCTCCACCGGATCCATCCCGCCGGATATATTTATTCCTTCTATAATATACAGGATGGACCAATTGAAATAATATTTTTGAACTGGAGAATTTAACACTGTAAACTCAAAAATGAAGAATTTAAATTGAAATAGGAAATATGTTCTAGAAACAAAGCT
This sequence comes from Trypoxylus dichotomus, assembly GCA_023509865.1. Classification (NCBI taxonomy): domain Eukaryota; kingdom Metazoa; phylum Arthropoda; class Insecta; order Coleoptera; family Scarabaeidae; genus Trypoxylus; species Trypoxylus dichotomus. The sequence continues at coordinate 64,037,482 of CM042077.1, forward strand.
TCATCGATGGCGCCAATACGCATTACAATGTTTCAAAGGAGTCGCATTTTAATGCCAGTGAATGACTGTAGTTAATATTTTTTTTTAGGAATAAATATCTTAAAAGGCAAACTTTTTGCATACAGCCAATAAAAAACAGAATCTGTAATGTTCAAATTTCCGGCGATTTTTATTTTGGACTCATTGAGAAAATATTTGCACGTTTACATCAGAATATTTTAACCAACAATTTAAAGTTGCACACCCTGTATATATCAATACGATATTCGGCAATATAAAAAATAGTAGGAGTGCGACTTTCGCCAGCCCGATAGACTATTGGCATCGATGATTAATACATCCGCCCTCCCCGTATTCGCCCCGAAAAATCCACCCCGAAAACTTTGACGAATATCAGTTTAATCACTGCCCCGCCAGCTGACGTTTAAAAAGACCAGAACCTATCGTTTAATCGGTACCAGTCTTTTTTCCTCCATGTTCCTCGTTTCCTTCCGTGTCCTCCTTAACCCCCAGCGATAGCCTTTGCGGACAGGCCCTTAAAATGATCGGTCAGCTTCGTCGATACGAGACCTTCCCCGCCTCACTCTCAAGTTCTTCATTCCTCGACACAGCCGCCGTGTATCTGTGAATGGGGATCTCGTTTGGGCAAAGTCGATGACACATAATGTACCCTCCCATTCCCCGGAGTTGGGGGTCGATCTGCCAGCCGTCTGGTTGCCTGGTAACGTTTCATCGTTAGCGAAGCGTTCATTATCAAGAACGATGAACGAAAATTGATAGCGCTATATGGAGGGGAAAGAGGGTTGAGTGGGTTTGTGATGGCGATTGCTATTATTACTGGTCGATAATTAACGAGGATGTACAAAAGGAAATTTGAGGTCTATAATGCTGTAATAAAAGTAAATAACCGAAACTCGTGAAACGACTCGTTAAAATTTCTCTGTTGGAGGTAACGGCTTCATTGGAGATGGGGCTATGTCATCGTAGAGAGATTAATGGATTTAACAAGAGGCATTTAAAAGATTTAATCGTTTCAAAATAGTAGGTTGCTAGTTTTTAGACGGCGTTTAATATATGTGTAGCTGCATATGGTAAAGAAGGCCCTATTTCTATAGCAAAATTTCGTTCAGTTCTTTATTTATAAAAGGGGAGGTCCAGAAGCTCGTGGAATGAAAGGGTTTTAAATAAAACAATAAATCTATTTTTCCTTTTCAATATAATCACCCTTAAGCACAATACATTTATTAGATCTATGAATTAATTTTTCTAAACCATCATAAAAATATGTTTTACCTTTCGCCTCAAAATGGGCCAAAGTTGCCTCCTTTACCTCATTGTCGTCGGAAAACGTTCTTCCACGTAAGTGTTTTTTTTAAATTGAGGAACAAATAAAAATCACTAGGTGCCAGGTCTGGACTGTAGGGTGGATGGACTATTAATTGAAAGCCTTTGCCATTGCAACTTTGCTCTTGTGAACCGGCGCATTGTCTTGCAAGAGCAACACACCCTTGGTCAATTTTCCTCAACGTTCTTCCTTGATGGCCTCCTTTAATTTTTCTAACATCGCTGCGTAATATTCTCCGGTTATGCTCCTAACAGTAGCCATCAACTTTCCAGCCGATTCTGACACTTTGAATTTCTTTGGCGGTGGTGTCCCCTTTTTACGCCATTGCCTGAACTCCTGTTTGGACAGGCTCAAAGTGATGAACCCATGTTTCATCTCCGGTAACAATCCGCAAATCCGTGCAGGTTTGTCTCCACACAGCTCCAAAAATTGTTTGGACGCGTGAGCATTCTCGGTACCCATCTTGCACTGACTTTTGTCATACCGAGGTGGTCATGTGGGATACGCAAAATGGTGGTATCTGATACTCCAACTAATGCAGATAATTGTTTTGTCTCCAAACGGGCATCTTACAGTATACATTTTTACACTTTTTCGACGGTGTCTGATGTTGTGGCCTCAACTGGCCGTCCTGAGCGGGGGTCGTCTTCAATCGACTCCCTACCATGTTTAAAAAGACCATACCACTTATAAATCATTGATTTACTAGGACACTGTTCCCCATAAACGGTTACCATTTCATTCAATATGGTTTGAGCGTTCTTTACTTGCTTTGTAAGGAACTTTATCACAGCACGGTGTTCAATTTCCTCCATAGTTTCAGTTTTCTTCCGGATTGACTTGTTTAGCAGGCAACTATTCGTAAACCACTGACGCTATAGTGCTGCAACTTAACTTATACATATATTAATGATGAGTCGCCGACCAGAATGACACCTAGCGAGCGCCCCTATCCCCACCGTGTCCCCTCCATTCCACGAACTGCTGGACCTCCCCTCGTAGCATTTATCAAATATAATGTCGAACCATCTTTTCTCCTTTCCAAGTTTAAAGCCAGAGCTCGCTACAAACAAATTCGTTAAAAGTTTCAGCAAACTTGAATGGTATTGGATCAAGTGTACTCGACCAGAAGGTGATGAATCTTAGTTATCTTTTTACCTTAGTTATCAAAGTCTAAAGCAAGACTCCACAAAATGTATAAGATAATACTTACAATGCAATCAATACAACTAATACGACAGAATGAAGGGAAATACAAAACAGTGGAAACTGTGAGATCCAAATAAATTCTAAACTGACCACTCTAGCAAACTTCAACAATTCTAATCATTAAATAAAAAATCAAATTAATTATGAAGATAAATAACTGACTATAAAAGAAACTTATTTAAATGTTTAAACTATATTAAAATTAAGCATAAGTTAATTAAATAAAGTAATAACAAAAATAAGTTACATTAATCTAAACTGAAAATGGATTGCAAATATTACTTGCATTTGTGGACATCTGAGACAATGGCACAATTAAATATTTGTTCTCACTCAAGGGATTGCGATTCTTAGAAAAGAAAATTCGATGTTTCGAAATTCTGTACACTTACATACATTAATATAATACAATTGTGCTATTATAAGTCGTATAATTATATTATATAATTATAGGGATGTAAGGGATGATGGCTATAAAGGCAAATCAAGCCAAAGGGCAACCTTACCAGCTCGTAGTGCATCCTGCTAGGGCACTAATGAGGCTCTGGTGGCTCTGTCGATAGAATGACTGTCGGAGATAGCAGTCCCCCTCTTATTGGCCAACAGCTTCGCGTGGAAAAGCTAATAAGAGAAAAAGGCACTCTCTTCCCATGGATCGAGAAATCGGCACTGAAGGCGGCTGAACTAATAGATACTCAACGGCATGGGAGTGCAAAAGACAAGGAGAAGTAGCATTAAAGACTAACAATTGGTATCACTAATAGTATAAGCATAAGTACGGAATGTACCACAAACCTTTTAAAAATATCCGAAAGAATTATATTATTACTACTACATTCGGCACCGGCCAAAATAAACATAGTTCAAGTATATGCACCAACTTTCCAATTTAGCGAAGAAGAAGTAAATGAATTCTACTTTCAAAAGCGGAAAAATACTGAAAGAATTACCTAAACAGGAAATGCAGATAGTCATGGGAAATTTTAATGCAAAAATCGTAAAAGGACAGGTAGGTGATACTACAGGACCATATCACCCTGTCAAAAAGCAGAAGCTAAACGTGCGAAGAATATAGAACAATAAGTTTTGATGAGTCACCTTCTAAAAATTTTCCTCAAAGTCATACATAGGAGAATTTATAGAACCTGTGAAGAACAAATAGCATCAAGAGAGGTCATATACAACCTATAGGTATAATTTCAGCGGTGCAGGCAGTTCAACTGTGGGGTGTCTATGAGAACAGATTTCATAGAGTAAAACACCAAAAAATGGTAGAAGTTCTGAAAAACGTGGACCTAGATGGGAAAGACAACAAGATAATAGTTGACCTACATTGGGATCAATATGCTTTCGTCGGAGTTAGATATGACACAACACAAGAGACAATCATATTACGAGGTGTAAAGTAATCAGGTTGCATTTTCTCTCTATTATTGATATTTAGAGTACATATTCAGGGAAGCTCTAGAACACTCACAATCTGGAATTCTTCTGACTGGAGACAGATTAAATAATCTCCGCTATGCAGATGATACGGTTATTTTGCGCCAATACAATTGTTTTTATAAAGTTTGCAAAACCACTGGAGGTCGTAGACTACGAATTGGGAATTACTTCTCTAAGGTATTCGTACAAAATTCCCAATGTTTTTACTACATTACCTCATCAGGCGTCCTTAAGGAATACACCCAATCGAACATCTCCTATCCGCAACACCCAGAGCAATTTTTTTCTTGCACAAAAAGTCTTCTATATTATTTCCCTTTTGCCCACACCATCAGCAGCGGAATGAAGCGAGGAATATTGCTGATGGCCCCCATCAACACGATTCCTAATGGAAAACGGAAAAGTATATTTACACAAATGAGGCGCCGCCTCGATATTAACATCGGAGTGATGCGTATACCTCGTAATAGGGAACTTGGGATCGAGACGGTCGGCAGGTTGGCAGCATCGATGGAAACTCTTAACCCACATTTAAATAGAAGTTAAATAAAAATATATCGCACGAGGTCACGCCGGTTAAAATGCAAATGTAATCATAACGGACGCGGATGTAGTATCGAGGGACTCGCCCCGCTAAGGTACTCAGGCCTAAGCTGATCTCTAAATTCGTGGTGGGTTCGTAGGAGACACGACATCGATTACGGCGCCCTCTGCAGGACATAAGTTTGCTCAGCTCATTTCCCGTACAATTATAGATAACAAATATCGTCTATCAACTACCGGTTTTATAGTGTAACGTAGATGGGACGTTATAGGTGAGATAATATCGTTAATAATACTAGGCGAATGAGTATATTCTAGAGTTTATTCTGAGTAAAACGCTCTCGGTAATTAATGGTACGAACTTTGTCTAGAAGCGTATGTAATAGATACTTGATACCGGCATGTTTTCTGCAAGTAATAAAATACCTCCCGTAATAACTTTGAGAGTTTGTTCCTATATTACGTAATGAAATACTTTGGTAGGTTTTGTATAATGAGCTGGTGTTGGTTTTCCAACGAGAAAGGCACGAGGTATGTACATTGCGCACAAGCAAAGTACACATAGAAAAGAGATGTTTATGTTCAAGAAATCATTATTTCTCGCAGAAATCCACCACACATTAATAATTTTTTTTTTCTTAAATAATGGGAGCGGCTACTGAAACACTTGGATTTCGAGGACGAACAATTAAAAGTAGAAAATTAAAATATTGGAACTAAGAAATCAAGGAAAGGGTCATCGAAAAGAAACGAGCATATTTAGTACGGATCTAAGATAAAATAGATGCAAACAGAACAGCGTATAAGAACATAGCAGCTGAAGTAAAAAGGCTATGCAGAAAACAATAACTAGGATAGCTGGAGCCGATTCATTTCGAATGCAGAAAAAATACATGGGAGACAGGAGTTCGCTCACAAGATGATGAAACGTCTGAATAAAAATGAAAAAGATGAAGGGGAAATTAACATTATAAATAGAGATGAAAAGCTGGAATACTATATAAAACTTTTGCCAAAGGAAGAGAAGATGGGAAGACCAGAAAATAGGAGTAGTAAGGGAGAAGAAGATGAGGAGGATGGAAGTGTGAGCCAGATAGAATTAAGGGACCTAGAGGAAGCACTACAAAAAATAGAGAACCAAAAAAATCGAGGGCCAAGATAATATAAATGCAGAACTTCCCAAATCTGAGCCTGTAGAAATAAAACTAAGGTTTTTACAATTACTAAATGCTGGAAAAGGAAATAATATCTGACAGTTGGAACACCGCAAAGATAACACCAACATCTATAAAGGGAGACCAATCCAACTGCGAAAACTACACAGGTATATCCTTGCTGGACACCGGATATAAAATATATTCAAAAATAGTGGAGAATACACTCCTAGAGGAACAAACGGGTTTCAGAAGAGGAAGATCTTGCACTGACGATACACTCACAATTAAGCAGATAGAGGACATAACTGCTACTGACAAGGCAGTAATAGAAAAACTATAAGACGCTGGAAAACGAGGAATACCACTACATCTGATTAAAGTTATTTAAACCATGTATAACACCTCAAAGATTACCATAACCACTAACGAAGATAATATGGCAATTATAAATTTCGGGCTGCGGTAAGCATGTACCTCGTCACCACATTTTAACATATGTATACATTGATGACGTGTTACGGGAATGAAACATCAAACCCCATACATTCAATCTGAATTTCAAGAGACAAAAGTATTTGATAAGGGCCAAGTATTGATAGCCAGTAACAAAGATTCAAAGGGCTGTCTTCGAACTGAGAGGGATATAACTTAACTATATCGACAAAAAAAGCCAAACTAATGGCATTAAATAAAACAGATCAAAAATAATAACTGACAATAAGTCAATAGAACAGGTAAGAAAATTTAACTTCCTTAGATGTATTATATCGACTATAAAGACGATATGGACATACATACAAAAATTACAAAATTTAACCCAATAAATGATACCATAGCTAGAACATTGAAAAGCAAAGCAATGAAGGATACGTTGGCGAAATTCTGTAAAACAATGACCGTCCAATACCGTATATATACATGGGAGCTAAAGCTGGACGATATCTAAAGCAAATGAAAGAAGAATCCAAACATCGGAAATGGGATTTCTAAGAAGAACAGCAGGATATACAAGAATGGATAGGAGAAGAAACACAGACATAAGAGAAAAAGTTGAAGTTAGTAATGTTAACGAAATAATAAGGAAATACAGATAGAATTGGAGGGAACACGTCGAAAGTATGGAAGACTACAGGATACCCAAAAGAGTGAAATTACAAGGTGAGAAGAAGAAGAACGATTGAACTTTCATGAAAGAGTTGGTCAGACTAAAACTGAGGGTCGTAACAGGCTTACAGCTTCATACATGCAGTAAGAAGAAGTTTTTCTAAAAAAAATATATTAATTATAAATTTTGCAGTTAATGAATGGCATTATTAAGAATAAATTGAGTCAAGAAAGAACTTAAAATGATTGGAACTTATTTATATATAAATTTTATTGAATTCTCAAATTAGCTCTGTCACAGGATAGTGTCAACGCTTTTGCTAGTAAGTTTCCTTCGGTTTCTTTTTTTACTTGTAGTTACGGAGGTGGAGTTAAACAAAATAATGGCCACTTTTCCACCAGATTTTGGGACTGGAGACGATCCTAATCCAAGCATTATTGAGCCGTGTTACCGACGGTAACACGGTTGAAAATGGGAGCCCACGTGCTCTCGAAACGCTGCGTTCCGCATAATTAATTAATTTGTGTGAGTGGAGTTTACTGCTTTACCTGTGAATTGTACATCCACACAGTCTTTGCAATCATCGTCATATCATTAATCTATTCATCAAAACTATTGTATTTCCACAGCGTTAGCAAAGAACAAAGATTCGTCCTGTTTTCAAGTATAATAACAAATCGTAATTGAGAAACTACAGGCCAATTTCAATACTTTCCAACTTTGTAAAGACCTTTGAGAATGTTATCTACTTGTGAATTTAACACAACACGAGAGTTTTCATTTCCTTTTACCAACATGTATTTCTCCGCGGACGATCAACAGAATTGAATTTAATAACGGAAATGCAGTCTCTTTGACAATAACAGGATAACCAAGGTCAGATAGATTGGCAACAGTGATTAGTAGATACTTCAATATTTGAAGCACAAAAATATAATTTGTGATCTGTTATTTTTTAGACCGATATTATTAAAATTAAGTCAGTTAATGTTATCAGAATAATATTGATTCATGTCTAACGAAACTACTATAAGCACAATGAGAGGGACGGATATGGAAATGGAGAAGTTCTTGTTGAAGTATTGGCTGGAAGTTTAGACAAAATATACGAGATACGTCTAAACGAATTATCACAGTAAATAGTGAAAGCTCTAACTACATTTGAAACATCTGTTTAATGTTTTATTTCACTTTTTATTTGTTTATGAAAAATGTTTAAGCGCTCCAAAAAGTGGTTACAATATTTTCGAAAACAATGAAGTCAGACCTTTCGACTCCACGATCTCATCAACTTGATAAACAAACAGCAACTCTATTTTCTCCTACCATCCTCTCCCCAAGGGCAAAAGCACGATATTTACAATTGAGGATGATAGTTCACCACCGATATTCGTATTTGCAATTACCATACATTCCCCTTCTACTCATCCTCTCTTCCGATATATCGCTCTATCTATCAACTTCGTGACTACATCATCATTATATATGCGAAGTGGGTTTCGTGTTTGTCAATAACGCCCTCTTAATGATAGAGTGCGAACTATAATGGTATACCACACGCAATTTATTGTAATCGTTATCCTGCGGGGAAGTTTTATTTAACAAGTTTCGAGGCGGCCGTGGTACTTAAGGGTTACGCGAGGAAAGGGGAAGTAAGGCAGGCAGAAACGGAAGAGATAGGCGGTGGGATCATTATCGTGCCTTTGATAATTACGTTTTATCTTTTCCCGGGGGATAACTTTTGTACATGTGATATTTACGAGTTGGGATTACCAGTACACAGTCGGCAGAAAGTTGAAGCACATCTCAAGTGATTCTAATGCCTATAGTAGTAATAAAAACTGCAATGAATCTGACACCTACTTCATGTATACCTCACTGCTATTAGCATGTGTTTTAGTGAAGAAAACTACTTTGTCTTACACATAAGGTGGAGTAGGGGCTTTCATGTCACCAATAACCTTGAGCTGGTAGGTGATACAGGCATACAATATTTCAATAACAACGTAACATATGCCTATTTGGGAATAGAACAGAAGCAAATGAACGATGCTACTCATGTTAAGAATGCAATAATTAGAGAAGTGTAGTTGCAAGATCAAAGCCATTGCTGACTGCTTCTCTAGTGCTATCTTATTGCATGCAAGCAATTGGGTTCAGCTTTACGCAGAAGAGAAATCATCTTCCAGATGTGTCTACCCAAAGACCAAAAGACTACACATGGCAACGAAAAATATGAACAAAACTTTGGTCTTAAAACGTTTATTGGTGCAGTAAAAAAATTGATATATAATCTTCTTTTTTATTCATACATTTTTTCCACCGAACTTTTGTAATTCCGTCAACAAAGAATGAATGTGGTGGCGTCTGTAACCAATTGCGCACGAACATTTCCACACCGTCGTCGTCAAAGTCTTCACCTTCCAGTTCTTTTTTGAATGGCCCGACAGATCGGGATTGTAGGGTGAATGTTCCACTGTTTCCCAATGAATTTTATCCAACTTATTTTGGGTTAATGCAGCTGTGTGTGGCTGAACATTCCCATGAACCAGAATCGAATAGGCACGTCTATAGACCAGTTTTACTTCATCAAACACTTGGCAGTAGTAAGCAGCATTTCCTATATACCGTTCGTGGAGAAAATCAATGAGTTGTATGCCTCTAGAATCCTAGAAACCGTTGCAAGAACTTTTCCAGCAGAAAGACGAGTCTTGGCTTTCCGCGACACTGTTTCTCCAGCAATAACAATGCCTTTTGTAATAAGGACCTTATAAAATTGGCACAAAAGTGGAGTATAGATGTAAATTTCCAAGAAAAGTGCAAACCAAACAAATTTTCTGAAGAAAAATTAACCTCATGCATGTTTTCAAGAAGATAACAATATTTTAAAGTAAATATCAACATCCTATTATTGGATACAGTAATTAAGCAGATGAAAAAACAGGTTTCAAAACTTCACATCAGTACAACAGTTCAGATTAGAGTAAACAAGCCGGACCTGATAGCATACGACTTCAGAGAAACTTTGTTGTAGAAACCTCTGGCAAGGAAAAGGTGAGAAATTACTTCATTAGCTAAAAAACCAAAGACGACTTTCGGCAAACAAATTGGACTACAGCACAATCAACGTTTACGTTTCTTCAATACTTTAAGGTTACAGTATCCACCTGTCTAGTCTAACCCGAATATTTGTTGATTTTGGTTGACTTTTAAACAGCCCAGCGATGAGTTCTTAATTTCAAGTTTGTAAGAATAAAATGAAGCCTCTTCACGCGTAAGGATGTCGTAAATTAAATTCAAATGACGTTGATTAAATTTCTTAACCATTTTTTTTAGCATTGGTTGGTACGATCTCCTTCTTATTTAGAACTTCTGTTAAATTGTGACATGCTCCTATAGTACCAGGGAAAATCAGTAAGTAGATCACAAAAAGCCATTATAAAAATAATTAGAGAAATAGTTAGCCAAAAACAAGTTTTATTTTTCAACAAAGTCTTCATCTACATTAATACACTTGTCCCAAAGCTTTATCAATGTCCGAAATGCCAACTGCATAAAAGTTTTTGGGTTGCCGCTAAGGAGCTCTTGAGTGGACCAAGCAGATGATAGTCACTTGGAACTGGGTTCAAGAAGTTCCCAGCCTAATCCTGTAATTCTTGCCTGGGTCAAGTAGGCCGAATGCGGCATGGTATTAGTCAGTAGGCCCGGACATTTCTTTTTCAACGACTCTCACTAGAGTATCATAAAACTGGATTGTGCTGATACCTAGTAACAGATAGAGAAGTAGATCACTATTATTGTCAGCTTCCCCACAGCAGTCTGTCACCTGTTTAATAGTTTTCCCTCTTATATATTACTACAGAATTAAACAGTGATTGTCGAAACTTCCCATTTGAAGATCCAAAGTTTCCCTTCACTTCACATGTTTTCTTTTTTTGGTATATTGCTTAGCTGAAAATCGGACATGTCGTCTGCTATTGTAGCACCTGTCATCAGGTACTCTAAATGATAAAAATAATATAATATAATAATTATAATAAATACATAAATGCAGGAATTTAATACGACAGTATTGATAAAACTTAATATTATTTTTAAAACAACAATGACAATTAGTGAATCACTATTTTGTAAGGCGTATATTAAAATTTTATAAAGACGCTGTATACCTGTATGCATACCCACCATTGAATCTGTATAATTACTACACACAGCGTATACCTTTCATGTATTTGTTGAGTACAAGTACATACGTATGTACGTGATACTATCTCGACCCTCTCACACGACAAATGTTCTGCAATATTTCAGTATGGTAGAGGGAATGTATCTATATGCAAACAAGAACGTGTACCCGGGTTTGTAATAACTTGTAGATGTCGAGATTATCAATACGATCCTTTGCTTTATGATATATTATCAAGGTACACGTATATGTTGCTAGGTTACGTGTATGCACGAGAACGTTGCACGTTTATAATAAATGTTTAGAAACGATGTACGTAATAGGTGAAGATGTATTTGCATCCAATAGATGATGGTTTGAATCGTGTTTGCATTTATCCACAGAATCCAGTGATGCTATTTCTTCATTCAGAGGGGAATTATAATGAAATATGTATGTATATGTCAAGATTGATTGCGCTCTACGGTTTGAACACGAGATCTGCATGTATCATTTAAGTAAATTTAGTAAAGGTAACAATTTGAATCGATGTAGAATCTTCAAAAGTGTTGGTTTCAGTGCATTATAAAATATTTTCAGAATTTGACCTATTAAGAAATGATATAATATATTTTTTGATTTATAAGACACATTGATTAAGCTATAAATATTACTGTAATACAATTACAAACATAAATATTGTGTCACTCAGTTTATCACTACATTCAGCGAAATTACTGTACTATTAACTTTTGAACAGATTCAAAACGGTGAAATTTCTATAGGTCCATTAACATAAAATTAATAAATAATAATAATAATAATATTTAATGCCCAACAGATACAAATATCCAATTACAAGGCAATGTTAAATAATGTACACATGCAAATATAAATAACATAAAATTAAAGTATGTCAAATTAGAAAACTTAGTAACTAGTTGCTTTAATTTAAATTAAAAAAAAAAGTAGTTTACCAGTGGTTAGCAAAAAAGAGAGAACGGAAAAAGTATTCAACTAAGTGTAACGCACCATGATCTACATACCGTCAAAGGGACGGTAAAGTGCATGTATGTATATCCAACTCGGCAAACTCCATAGAGTTGAAATTGCTACACAATCTGTGTATTGGGGACCTGATGGCGATGTTTGTTCTAGGTGCGAAACAGTAAAATGTATTTGTTTGCCTAGATCCTGAACGTGGTACAATGAAGTTGATTTTACTCAACAACTCAGGGACATCAAGACCATTATGAAGTAAAGTAAATAGGAATTTACACCCAGCCTGTTTTCGACGTAGTTCTAATGAATCAATATTAAATGCCTCTAGCAGAGCACTGTGGCTAAATCCTTGTATCGGGTAAGTATTAAATTTTTTAAAGTACAAGAACTTCAAACACCTTCTCTGAATCTGCTCTAGAAGATGTATCTGATAGATGTACATAGGTGACCAGACCAAGGACGCATATTCCAGTCGAGACCGAACAAAAGCGAAATAAAGAGGAAGAATGGCTAAATAAGATAAATATATAAAAAATGTCTAATTCTTTCGAAATTTAGTAGCGAATGTTAGATCCTCTAGTCAACACCTTGCTGTTATAGCTTCTAGTTCTTTGATGGTATCGTATTGTTTATTATTGGTATATGCCTCTACTGCTATTTTCCAAAATTTACGTCTTCATTTTTTAATAAATTGTTGTTGGTCTGGGATTATGGATACTTACGTTGTCTTGCTGAAACACCCAGCAATTGTTCACCAAAGCCTACCAGAATCATTTCCAGAAGCTCTATATAACAATTAGAATTCATTCGCGTCATATATGAGCTTTATTGTTATGAGTAAATACCGCCTACTACCTCCACCAAAATTTCGACTCATCGCAACTTCAGTGTTTTTGCGCAAATCGTGCTAATAATATTTGAAACCATCAGGTCCGTCCAAATTAAATTTCTCCTCTTTAGGAAATATGACGTTGTCCCATTCATATGAACTTGTGCAAATTTCAGTCTTGCCTATTTATGTGTCTCTCTTAAGGGCGGTTTTGAAAGCTTTTGTAGCCACCAAAAACGTTTACGGATAAAATTTATTGTACGCGTCTGTTTATTACTGGTAAATTTAGTTTACATTTTATTTGTTGCACGGTTACATTACCAGAAGAGACTAACCGAAATGCCGACGAGCGCTGCCTTCGAGTTAAGCGCGATTTTTACCGTAGGAATTGTCCAATTCCATAAAATTGTTATTGAGATGATGGAATTGTGCTATTTTCTTAGTTATGGCTCGGTTAGAAAACCCTACCTCCTTATAACAATTTATTTTTTGTCCTTTCCTCCTCGGATAGCAATTATATTCAACAATAAATAGAATTTTAAAGATGTTTAGAGGCTTTTTTACACTGAAAGGTAATGTCTAATTTTGTAGGATGTCTGTCTAACTCTGTGGAATTATAGAAATTTCGTATTTATAATTTACGTTCACAAATGCAATTCTAGATAATTCCCAACTCATACCGTTGCTAAGTGTTTATGGGGGGAATTACAAAATTATATGAAACTATAGAAACTTCGGTGAGTGTGTTGTATTCAACGTAAAACTAGTTTCTTTACTATAATTATACCGCCAATGACGTTTAGGTGTTTATTAAGAAATTACTTTTGTTACTCTTTACCAATTAAAAATACCAGTATTCCAACCAAGCTGCTGTAATCCTTCTAGATTTTAATTTTCTTTGGCCCTACGTTACTTACTTTTGGGAGCCAGCAATGCACATTTCCATTAAATATAATTAAACATCGTACATTGCAACTTCTCATTTCGTCTGATAAACAACAAAAGCTTAAAGGGCATCACTTTAATATAACATCACGATCTGCCGTCGAAATTTAATATGCGTTACGTATAGTACCGTCGAGCGTTATTCGGATCAGAAGATATTATTTTAGAGACCTACACTGGTCGACCCTTTGGGGTGAAGTCCTTCCCTTTTCTAATAGGTCGGACGGCTTCGGGCTGATGGAAGAGGACCCTTGCTACCGTATTACTGCCAGAATTTCGGAGAGATTGCGCCTTGTATGGAAAGCAAGGCTTGTATTCGATAATATCGTTCGCCCCCCCGAAGAAAAAGATTTTTAATAGTTTTGGGAGGGACGCTTCAGTTGAAATATTACGATCCCGTGTTTTAGGTTATATACACAATATTAGCATATCGTTTAGTGTGAAGGCCGGAAGCGAAGACGTTTCAAAATATTGTTTCTGTTTGCATAAATAGAGATGTGGAGGTTAGAATAGGAATTTGGGAAAATGTTAAGGGTTGGTCGTCCAAATTATAGTTTTGGATAACGTTTTGAGAGAAAAAACTCATAGAAATGGTGTTTATAAAGCTTTTTTATCGTAAGCCGAACCGTATAGTTGTATTGCCTTTGGCCCTCAATTAGTCGACGTCATAACTCAGCAAATTATATATATAAAAAAATGCCCTTTTCATTTTACCACAGCGATTATCCTTTGCGTAGTTCTATTCATTCTCTGTTCGTAGTATTTTCTTTCTCTTCCCTGCCTTTAATTCCGACGCAGTCAGGTGCTTAACGGTATTTGAATGAATATCAGCTGGACGACTGGTCGAGCTTAATAGGGTTTTTTAAAATATAAGCATAGAAAAACGGTCCATTTCAAACATGTAGAATATGGAAAGGATGTATAATTGGGAGTATAGCACGTACAAAGCCGCATATAAATCCTATGAATGCAAATGGATAGCACAATGGAGAATTATATCGGAAAATGTTAAACTTAAAAGCGACTTAACTTGGGGCAGAAAATATATTTTTCATGTTTGCAAGCTTTGGAGATTCTTCAATACGAATATATTTGAGTTGTGGTGGGATTTCTCAACGTTTAATTGATCGTTTAAGTATCCTTTACGAGAAAAATATTCGTTTTTTTGCTATTTTGTAAGGTAAATTGAAAATAACGTCGTACATGTATATCAAGAAGTTCATGATTCAAACCAATGCATACTTCTGCCCATTGGTCCTTTCTATATAAACTCGCTCTATGAGTAACCTACATCATTAGGCAGGATCATATCCGAGAAATATGAAACGTCATATTTTTTTGACGAGAAATAATTTAACTTGGACGGGGCTGATGGTTTCAAATATTATTGGCGCGATTTGCGCAAGAACACTAAAGTTGTGATGAGTCGAAATTTTGATGGCGATAATGTAATGATTTGGACAGATTTTACCTACAACGACGAAATTCCTATCTGTCTTATTTCTACGCGAACGAATACTAATTCTTATATACAACTTCTGGTTATGCAAGATTTTGGTGAACAATTGCCGACGCAAGACTGGATATTTTAGTAATACAATGCAGCTATGTATAAATCTAGAAAAACGGAAAAGTGGTTTCGTCACAAGAAAATCAAATATTTACAATGTTCTGGCGAAAATCTTTGGAAAATATTGGCAAGAGAGGTGTATGCCAATAATAAACAATACGATAACGTTAAAGAGTTAAAATCTGCGATAACGAGGTGTTGGAATGATACTCCTATTTCAGCATTGACCAAATTGATAAACGATATGAAGACCCGGATGTTTGAAGTTATTTTGAATAGAGGATCTAGCACTCACTACGAATATTAGAGAGAATTATAAATTTTAATAAATAATAATAATTTTAATAAATTGTATTTATTTAATTTATTAATTGTGTGATAATGGACCTGTGTAGAAGTTTCGGTGTTTTGAATCACCATTATTCTATAAAATGTAATAGATTTTTTTTATGTTATTTTTTCTTGCATTTGTTACTATATAGTTCAGCATTAAGTTCGTCATAGAAATTTCGTTACTTTCGTTACTAGTGTACTTACGCACTTTCAAAATAAGCGATATGAGGTATACGATCAATACGATCAATACGATCTTTGAATACACATACCCGGGCATGCGTTTTAAAATGTTTGCAATATATTTTTTAAAAATCTTCGTTTCATTTCATTTACACATTTTAGCCTAGTTACATCAAACCGAATTAGAAATGAATTTAATTTTCTAGTTACAAACGCGTCCAATTCCATCAATGCATACGCAGATCAAATTATAACTGAATATAATTGGATTTTAATGCGGCGCTGTCGACTAACGTTCGAGTGAAACGTAGGATGAGTTCGATACATTTAATCCTCTTTAAAAATGAATTATTGATAAAATCATGAGCCAGATATTCGTGGAATGATATCTATTATAAAATATAACCTCGTTATATAGAGTTTTTTTTATATAGTATTTTCGACATGTGATAATAAAATATCGTTGAAAAGGGATCACATTTACCTCCACGCCGATTGTAAGAATTAGGTATGGATTAGATGTTCATATTTTAATACAATTTCAATTTCGACCAGTAGTTCTGTGGAAGCACACTTCGTACACTAAAGCTTGATGATGAAAGAGAAGGACGGAGAGAAAGGAACGACAAAATGACACCGATAAGAGAATGTTTCAAGTTATGGAATACTTATCTACAAGATATTGGTAGAATCATTCCCGGGAAAGGCAATGTGAGGAAACAAAAACCCTAAGACACGGACATGTTTCTATCTCCCTGGTATCTCTTGTAAGCCTGAGGTAATCATTCACATGTACAGTTACCTTATGCACTGTTTGTGCGCACCCTCTCTGGTTTAGCAGTGCATTAGCTACTCGGCAGATGGGTAGGGAAACCGTATCTACTTGTATCGCTGTGTTTGAATCGGCGGATGAGTGTGTTATTCTTGTGGCTCATAAGATGGCGCCAAGAATGCTCACTTGAACAGTAAGTTTAGATATGGTGATAGTAATCGAGTGGGAATTGCAATGTATTGAGCAAAAAATCGCTCGAAACCAAGCTGATGACGCCTGGTTGGCAGAAACATGTCGGTGTGTTAGCGTTTTTTATCTCCTCCTTGTTTTTTGTGAATGATTGTGCTACTATCTTTGTCACTCCCCTACACACGTGTATGTTTCCCGATTCTTGAGAAAGGGTGATAGTTCTAATATTGGCGATTACATATATGTGGTTGTAATTTCTTCTTTCGCAAAGAAGCCTTAATTTGTTTTTCTTATGATATTAGGTCATATCTCTCTGAATCTCAGGGTGCTTTTATGTCAAATAAATCTACTGCAACTAACTTAGCGCAGTTTTCCCAAACGATAGTTGGGACTGTAGATGGGGGTGGTCAGGTCGATGTTATTTATACTGGTTTTCGTAAAATGTTGGATAAGCTGAGTTGCTTCAGCGTCGGCAGAAATTTTCTAGGTTTCATTCGATCGTATCTTCTTGATAGGATTAATTATGTTTATTTTAATGGATTTAAATCTGGAACTTTTTACTCTACCTCTGGAGTACTCCAGGAATCGAACCTAGGATCATTGCTTTTTAATACATACATCGATGATCTGCTAAAATCTAGTAATAATTAATTATGCCGACGATATAAAGATTTATCACGGTGTTAACACCTTCACTGATGTTCCTTCTATAACGTAATCTGGACAATATTCATATCTGGTGCCTAAGTCATAATTTAAAATTGAACATAGATAAATACTTCTTTATATCTTTAAAAGAAGAGTACATAGAGTCGATTCTCAATATTAATATTGCCCGTTAGTCTTCCAGTAAAGATTTAGATGTGATGGAAGATTTACCTTCTGTAGGCATGTCTCAGATGTTACGACTTCCACCTCTAAATTATTACGATTTACTTTTTATACATGCAAGGATCTTACTAGCCTTGAAGCAATAAAAATCGTTTTCTTCGCTTGTGTGGTTTCCAAGATCGAATACGTTTCTGTTGCTTGTTATCCTCTCTATAACGTCCAGATTGATTTTGCTAAACAGAAAAGCACAATTTTCTTATGCTTGCTGAGAGCAGAAACCGCATCTGTGCTACATTTATGCGTAATATTATCACTTGAAGAATTGACTCTCCTAGTTTATTGTCTGGAGTTGATATCCTTGAGGTACAAGGATATCGAATCATGATAGCACCATTTGCTCCGCATCCCTATACCGCGGATGAACGTGCTTCGGCGAGCGTCTTTGATACATTCAGTAAGATATTTTAATAGCCTTAGAGTAGGGTTACCATAATTTTTCTCTATGCGTTGAGTTATCAACATTTATTTACCATAAGTAGCTATATTTAGCAGCATTATTATGTTAGGTGGTGTATGATAATTGATAAACAACTCGTAACCTTCGGAGAAATTTAATTTTGAATTGAATTACGTCGAAATCTTAATTGAAGCAATTTATTTCATTGAATTTGATTTCAAACACCATTCCGTACTAACGATATCGTATTTTCTTTTCTCGCGAAAAGAGAACGTTTTATAAAATCCATTAAGTTAGTTTATATCTCTCCATAAATCGCGATAATTCTACTGTTTCGGGAGATATAACCAGCGCACCGATTAAAATGCGATCTTACTTGTACGTGGACGTACACATATACTGACACAGATTTGTCCTGGCAATAAACAAGTCGATCTCTTCGATTTCTTTTTCAAAGGAAAAGATGCTAACGTATAACCGGGTTATTGCTAGAGCAAAACGAGTATTACTCGAAACAACGAACGAGTCGCGAGACAGCCTTCTATGATTTATCGGCGATTTACCGTAACCAGAATGGCTGGCAATAGATTTCCATTGTACTTGGATTGTTTAGCTTTGGGATGCACGTTTCGTACCAATATATATACGAGATCGCTAAATTTATATCGGTATTCTATTATTTTTAAATGGAATTTGTGCAGAACAATTTATAATGGATCGATAGTAAACGACAATAACAAGGATTGTTTACTAGGAGTTCGGTAGAGTTAGCTGTGGTGTTATGCCGGCGTGCGATTACAAAATTTTGAGATACAGCTATAAGATCGGGACAAATCTTTTACTACTAAGTTTAGTATCAAAATTAGATATTTAAGGAAAAGCTTGAGCAAGCCCTTAGTGATTGTTGCTCAAAATGCATAATATATGACAATCTTCAATGTATTGGTTCCTGGAAAGGTGATGCAAAAAAGCTACTTTTGAAAGACAGAAAGACTAAGACTACTATTTGAATAATCATTTTTAACCAGTGTTGCTATATTGAAAATGTTAAATGTATTCGTTTAATATGAAAAGAAAATGGATTACTCCGCTTGTATCTCAGGCTTCCACGACCGTTCACACTTACTGTACCTTTGAGAATTTGAGGCACAGTTGTTTATGAAAGTCAAGGATTAGCAGCATCCAAATTTTTTGACAAAAATCTATTTTCTTTTTTCTAAAATTTGTTCACAATTTCAATTTTCAATGCCATTGTATCAGGACAATGCATTAGACCGTAGCGTTTTTGAATTTTGTCTCGGAGGAAAGAAATTTAGGCATCTGTAATATCACGTCAGTGTTAAATCGAATAGCCTTTGGGTTGGTATATTTATGCAAAGATTGCATAAATTATTGGCACAAAAATGAGTATACAGTAAAAAAAGGAGTATTTCCGACATAGCCTTTTGTTCAAGTTCTACAAAATAGTTAGGGCTTGGAAATTGCTAGAACCAGTTGTGCCGTTAGGGAAAGCAAAGTACGAAAACGGTGTTTCTCGTTTTAAAAGGAAAACTATGATGACCTTAATAAAGATCGCCTAAATGCTTTGATTCACAATCATCCACGTCAATCAACACGGATATTCGTCATTATTGTGGGCATAGTGCATTGATATTACGTTAACATTAAGATCAAGAAACTTTATCTTGTGTATCCGATGGAACGAAAAACTTATGGATTACCATGAATTATTTCCGACGAATGTAACTATCATTGCTGAGAGTTACTGTCAAACGTCTGTCTTCTCGAAGATACGATTTAAAAAAAAGAGATTGGAAGGACATTATCAAGTAATGTTGCTGGATAAGCTGATAACATTCCCAGTGAAAGATCTCAGGTGAAAAAACCAAACGAGTACGTTTCTTGAATTTAAAAATAAAATAGCTGTTTTAAGAAAAAGAAAATGAAAGAGGTTTCAGTGTCTATTATCAGAATATATCGCTTTTTGCAGTATGTTATAATTACATAATTAAGCAATTTCTAACTAAATCTCTAACTAGCTAAAAGAACATGAATATTAAATAAAGAAATACCTAAGGAATGGAATATGGGAACAATTATGCCCATATACAAAAAGGGAGACTCTAAGGAATGTTCAAACTATCGAGCAATAACATTAACTAGCATCCCAGGAAAGTATTGACAAGAATATTAGAAAAAAGACTCCGAGAGAAACTCGAAACAACACTAGAAGATACTCAACATGGATTTAGAAAAGGAAGAAGCATCCAGTACTTAATATTTGTAATCAGACAATTAGGAGAAAAACTAATAGGGAAAGGAAAGGAAATACATATATGTTTTGTAGATCTTAAAAAAGCTTTTGATAGGGTAAGAAAAGAAGATGTACGGCAGAGCTTGGAAAGGAGAGGTCTAGAGAAAGAATGATAGAGATGATTAAGGCATTGTATGAAAGCAATAAGAATAAGGTGAGAAATTTCAATGTAGAATCAGTTGAATTCGAATCGCAAATTGGATTAAAACAGGGATGCGTCTTGAGCCCATTGTTCTCTGTATTAATAGACGACATTGTTAAAAAAGCTAAACAAAAAGGAAAAAATATGAAAGTAAGAAACTGGAAAATGAATGCAATTAACGTACAGGAATTAATGTTTGCAGATGATATGGTACTGATAGCACACTCGGAAGAGACATTACAGCAAAACTTGAAGATATACCAAGAAGAACTAACAAAGATAAACATGGAGATAAACACGAGGAAAACAAACACAATGATAATAGCAGCAGAAGAAAGAAAACAGCATCAAAACCGGGGAAAAAGCATTGGAACAAGTTAAAAGTTACAACTACTTAGGAACAATCATTGAAGACAATGAGAGAATAGATAAAGAGGTAAATGAGAGGAAGGGAAATCCGCAAAAATATATAACATATTGAGAAATTCGTTTCTGGATAAAAAAGAAATACCAAAAAAAATAAAGACAGAGGTGTATAAAAGAGTGGTCAGACCAACATTATATGGTAGTGAGTCATGGATAACCACGAATAGAATCAAAAGCAGAGTTACGGCCATGGAAATGAGATTCCTAAGAAGAATAGAAGGAGTAACTAGAAGAGACAGAATCAGAAACACGACAATCACTAATAGTCTGGGTATCAAGCCGGTAGAAGTGGTCATAGAAGAGGGACAACTGGGATGGCTTGGACATCTACACAGAATGGAAGAAGATCGAATCACAAAGTGGATATTTGAAGCCAAAACAGAAGGCAAAAACAGAATAGGTAGACCCCGAAACACCTGGAAGAAGCAGGTGTATAGAACATTGGAAAAGAGAAGTATGGGATGGATTGAAGCCAAACAACTGGCTCAGAACAGGAACCTGTGGAAGATAAAGATAAGAAATAAATAGTCCGACACCGCAAGGTACAAAGGACAGGATAAAAAAAAAAAGAAAATGAAAGAGGTTTCAGTGTATATTATCAGAATATATCGCTGTTTGCAATATGTTATAATTACATAATTACGCAATTTCTAACTAAATCTCTAACTAGCTAAAAGAACATGGATATTGCATGAGTTTCGCTAGTATAATATTTTTCTCAAAAGAAAAATTTCTACTGCCGAAGCTATTGTGGTCGAGCTGTACACTGCAATATCATAAGATTCGTATCGAGATCCGAAGCATTTTCTAATATCGGATTTTACTTATCGTTCTTTTTTCGTATATTTCAGCACCAGCAACATTAATTATTTCCAACGAAGACGTATATATCGCTTAAAACCCGAGCAATTTCTTTCTACGATTGCAGATATAAATTTCAATCAAAAACAGATGTGTACTTATCCTTTCTAGGGTTGTTTCTCTTTTGGTATCGCTAATAGAAGGACCTAATATCAAATTGGCTGCGATATTTTCAATTTAACCGCATTTCCGGTTTCTTTAGTTTCTTCCGATCGTCTGCCCGTGTTTAATACTAAGGATTCGCAGCTCAATAAAGATTTTCTGCTATCTCTCGGGTGATGTAGACTTCTCAAGGATCTAGGTTATTAAAATTATTACTCTATATTTATATGTGGTAGAGACACGCAAATATTGGAAATTGTAGCAGAATTTTGTGAAGAATTATTAGAAGCTATTAATTAAGGTCTTCATTTCTAAACTGATGGGATATATCCTATTAAGGTTTCTCAAACGCACTGGTATTAATTCATTAATTCTATGATTCCTATAACTTCTACTACAATTAAACTACGCACTGGAACGCTGAAACACTTCATCAACACCGCCGCACCAAGCTATCATTTTCAGCAATAAAATTGGTAAACGCAACTAAAACCGCACTGTTCTTTTATTAAAATTACTCACCAGAAGCGAGGAAACAGACAACAAGATTTCTACTTTAGGGATCTTAGTAATAAGTAGAGACAGGATTATATGCAAAGTGCATATATTTTGTTTTTGGCATATCTTTAATTATAGTCTATATGTAGACGTATTACACTAATTGAAGTGAATTAGCTCTAATTAGTGATTGCATATATTGCATATTTAGGCATTTCTATGCATATTTTTACAAAAGTTACATATATATTTACCTGGATGTATACCTTGTGAAAAAATTTTAGTAATGTTGCTCGACGCTGATAAAAGCCGCGTAAAATTTAAAAATTTTTATAGTAACATTATTCATACCACTTGTTTAGCTCATGGGTTCGGTCGTATAGCCGAAGACGTTAGGAATCAATTTCCTTTGATTAGTGATTTAATTAGCAATGTGAAAAAAGTATTTTTAAAAGCACCTTTACGAATCCAATTTTATAAGGAGCGACTTCCCGGTGTTAAGTTGCCTCCTGAACCGATTGTTACGAGATGGGGTACATGGTTAGATGCTGCAATTTTTTACGCTGATAATTTTGAAGGAATAAAAAATGTAAATCTTTAAATCACTGCTGACAGCATTGCTCTAGAAAACTATAAAAAGATAGAAACAACAACAGAATTGCTACAAAACCTTTTATATATTAAGTCAAATTATATGTTTGTTTCAAGTTCACAGTATTTAATAACGTAACACAATTACATGCTGTTTCGCTCAAAGATATTAAATGAACGAATAGTTCATTTGGGAATTAATAATAATAAAACGTATTTACCACATCCCTTCTGCCAGGCGAAATTAAACACGTGCAGTTCTCGGAAAAAAGTATAAGAGAAACCAATGTAAAAGATTTATCGTTCCGAGAATTGTCCGTTGTCGATCTACATTAGGAATTAGTAGGAATTTTTACTAACAGAAAGTATAAGAAAAAGCCTAAATATGCAATATATGCGACTGTTGCAAAAACATGCATGCAAATCCCTAAATATGCGATATATGCAATCACTAATTAGCGCTAATTAACTTCAATTAATGTAATACGTCTACATATAGATTATAATTAAAGATATGCAAAAAATAAAGTATATGTACTTTGCATATAATCCGGTCTCTAGTAATGATAGATGAAATCTCTGTACATGTAAGGCTCGCAGCGGCTTTGCGATGGATCACAGCATGGTAGAGTTTCTAATATTTGAAATTTATAACAGCAATACCCAATATTGGCCAGAAAATAGATACATAATACAATTTGCGTAATATAAATTTGAAATAATTTGGTATATGAATTGAACTGAAGTTATCTTAAATGCGGAAAATGCAAAAGAATCCCTCATTTTTCATAATTTCCTACGTATAATACAATTACATGTTCCTAAAGTTTCACAATTTTTTCAATTTCCGTGTTCGAGATCGTCCCTTGTCAAAGTCCTTCCCAGTATTCTCGTGCTCTTTGATCCTTATAGAACGAACTATCGCAATAATTAACATTAATACCATACTTTAAAAGAGCATACAATCTCTTAAACACCATTACTTAATCCCGCCTCGTCGTTCTCTCACGGAAAAGATATTAAGATCCCCTCCTATTCCAAAACGCTGTACGCCGATATAATCTCCCAAACAACTATATTACAAACCTCGAGAAAACGCGCGAGATTCCCTAAATTTATCACCGCCATCTGCATAGATCTACATGCATGCAACGAATTCATACCGACGTCGGGCGCCCCCTCCGGCTCGCACATAATGCTTGTAGTTGCGGTCGCAGCAGTAGTTCTTGGTCGGATACATTTTTCTCCGGCGAGGTGAGAAATTACGTTTTGCCGCGCGACTATTAACTAAATTTATGCTTTTAGCCGTCGTCGTAGTCGCCGAGTTGGAGAGGAAGGTTAAAATATTCTACCCGGTGCCCTTTTAATAATATTGCAGTTGTCATAAATCTATAGGTGGTAGGTATATTTCGCCTTGTCGTCGTTTCGGGACGCACATAATCTTCCCGCTTCAAATAAAAGAAGGTGGAAAAACGGGTAGAAATTAAAGGCATTTCATCATTCTTTTGGACGGAGAAATGTGTCTTTGATAGGATGAAGGTTGAAGGTGGGATTGAGGTATTTTCGAGAATTCCAGCGCTCCGCAACACTCCTATTGGTTTATAGGGGGATATTGAAAAAGTATAAGTTTTGATACGTTTTAAGACTGTTCAAAGTTGTGTCTATCTTCAGACAAACAAAAAGAACATGCAAATTATTTGAAATGTAACAATATCTTTATTTCAATTGCTAGACCAAAGGTTACAAACTAATAAGTGTGCTCCTGTTATTTTTCCACTTCTGCACATCAAACTGAATCTTATGAAGCAATACGTTATTGCTCTAGATTTCCAAAGGGGTTGTTTCAAGTACATACGTCAAAAGCTTCCACGGCCAAGCTTTGAGATTTCAAATTATAACTTTAATGACCGATCTAAATTTTATCAAGCTGAGAAAGAAGCATACATTTCATCCACTGCGGTCGCGAACAATTTTCTTGAAAGCGAAAAAGGCTCCAATTACAGAGATCTAGTGAAATCAACACTTCAAAAGTTTCATCGCCTTGGTTGTAACATGAGCACAAAGCTTCATTTCCTTCATGGTCGATAACCATGGCGAGAGATTTCATCAGGATTTAAAAACAACCTCACACCCACCCTCCCTTTTTTTGAAAAATTGAAAATCCGAAGGTTGTTATAGATTGATCCAGATTTATTTTACATTGTTCTAAAGTACCTCAAAAGCGATCTTTTTACCCAACCCTCCCTTTGTCTGAATAACCGAAAGCCCGAGGGTTGTTCCTGGTTGATTTAGTTGTATTTCTTAGAGATCTAAATATATAGTCAATAAATAAAATCCCTCTTCTCCAACCCTATTTTATCAAAAGCTAAAATTCTGACGATTCCTTTAGCTTGCTCTGGTTGTTCCAAAGTATCAATCTTGTGTCTCTTATAAATCAACATATATGGCCAAAAAAACAAATCCAACTTTTTCCATCTTATTTAGAAAGCCGAAATTTTGAGGACTGTTATAGGTTGTTCTAATTGTTTTAAACATTTTCTCAGAATTTCAGACTCATACACCAAAAGATACGGCCAAGAAACGAAATATTAAAATGCGAAGTTAGGCTAACTTTTTTCGAATATCGAAATTCTGACAGCTGTTCTATATTTGTTGTTAGTTGTTCCAAATATTGTTCAAGAATCTCTAAACCGCACCTGTTATACATCAAAAGATACCGCAAGAAACAACGCATCGATTAGGGAGAAGCTTGCCCTAAAATTGAAATTCTGACAGTTGTTTTAGATTGTTGTAATTGTTTTGCACATTGTTCCAGAGTTTTAGAACCGTACCTTTAATAGACCGTAAAATATGGCAAAGAAAATACATCCGTGAATGTGACGTTGATCTTTTCTCTTTAAAAAGGTTCTGATAATTGTAGGTGGGACTATGTTTCTTCTTCAGTGTTGTAGAATCTCAAACCTATATCTAGTGCAGATCAAGAGATATTGCCAGGAAGCTTGATCGAGAACTGTAAACTACTGCCACTGAAAACTTCTTGCGGCTACATATATCGCACTAATCATAATAATAACAATAGTGTTATATTGCTTCTTAGTGGTCTTACAAAGGCAAACGTGAAAGGAAAAATACATTATATAAATTTAATGAAAATAAAGTTACAAAGAAGAAAGAAATAAATAAATTTATGCACCTAATAATCTGGAATGTATAAATTCATCTATCCTATAAGGTTCAATATTTAGTAGCAATTCGTGAAGTAATTTTTTAAACATATGAATGCTGCTTATTTGTTGTATTGCATGGGGAAAACTATTGAATAATTGTAAACTCACATAACTAAGACTTTTTTAGCCTGTGTTTGGGGTAGCAGTAATTTATTTTGTGTCTGGTATGATGAGGCGAAGGAAAGTATTATGTTCAAACAATTTTTTATGTGTGAATAAATGCATTCGAAAATATGTATTGCAAACATGGTTAAAAACGTGTCAGCTTTAAATTGTTCTCTACAAGATTCATTATAGTTGAGGCGCAACATTAAATGCATTTTTTTTTGACCAACGAAAATATGATCGAGTTCTCTACTGCTTCCTCAAAAGACATGGTCATAGTTATTGAGAGACAGAAGCTCAGGATAATTTATTTCCTTCATTTTTAAGAGCATAATGTTGGTTTTCCCGTGATTAAGAGTTAAGCTATTAGCAGTTAACCATTGTTCAAGTAACAACTACCAAAGAACTGTCATCGGCGTAGTTCATCAAGATGGGCCTTTTCTCCATCAAAGGAAATTCCGCGGCAAACAAAATGTATAACAAATAGTAGTGGCTTCAAGCTACTGTCTTGAGATACGTCGTT
This sequence comes from Trypoxylus dichotomus, assembly GCA_023509865.1. Taxonomy (NCBI): domain Eukaryota; kingdom Metazoa; phylum Arthropoda; class Insecta; order Coleoptera; family Scarabaeidae; genus Trypoxylus; species Trypoxylus dichotomus. The sequence goes on from CM042077.1 coordinate 64,064,352, forward strand.
ACAAGTATAAATGGGATTTGAGCTGGCTATAATGTTTCATTTCTTTGATGTATTGATATTATGCTGCTGTGTTTCTTGATTGGTATTTAAAGAAAACATTCACGGGCTGGGTTGATGGCGTTCGTGGATCGACGTTAGCCTTCAAGCCATGATTTAGTGACCTCTGGTCTATAACATTTTAAATGAGGCAGGCTTTATCGATTGCACTTCGAAAGACTTAATCGTCTCGGGGTTTTATTGTCTCCTTTTCTTCCGTGTTTATTTATTACTGACTTGTTTATCATCTGAAAGACGTAGAAATCATCGGCTGGACCTGCTCTTAGCAATCGCACATAAATCAATAAGTTATTTATTATCGGCTGCCCGAGCTGGAACAGATGAAATTGCGATCCCGCAAATATCAATCAATCAAAGTTAATTCATCATATCACGGCTGGCGGGTGATTATTAGCGGCGACCGCGCAGAGACCGGGCCCGTCGATCGCAAAAATGACGCGCTTATTTATTGCGGCTCGGAAAGGATTGGCGTGACGCGCATGTCGATCATCGCGCTGCCAAACGCTTCAACTACGTACGGACGCTGTAGAGCGTCTCGTAGCGATTATACAGCCTATGGGTATGTGTTTAAATTTACCCCTTCGGTTGTACATGTATAATTCGCGCCGACTGCTCGAAACTTTGACGGCGTCTTGATCGTCGGAAAGTTTGTTGTTGCCGAAAGTTCCGACGATGGAAAAGGGGGGTTATCGAAATTCTCGCATGGGAAAGCGCATTTGCTCCACGCCCTTGTGTTTATTACAGATTATATAAATGGTTTTTGATGCAATCTCTTATTACTGTCTTCCACAATTTCCTGTTCTGACCCGGTTGTTTGGCTTCAATCCATTCCATATTTCCTTTCTCAAGATAGTCGATGAATATTACACGACGCACATCCCAAAATACCGAGGCCATAACCTTTCCAGCCGATTGTTGTGCTATCGCGCGCTTTGGACGAGGTTCACCAGTTGCTGTCCACTCAGATGACAATCGTTTTGATTCCGGAGTGAAGTGACGGATCCATGTTTCATCCATTGTCACATATCGACGCAAAAATTTCGGTTTGTTACGTTTAACCATGGCCAAACACTGCTCGGAATCATCAACACGTTCTTGTTTTTGGTCAACAGTGAGCAAACGCGGCACCCACTTTGAACAGAGCTTTCTCATAGTCAAATGCTCATGCAATATAAAGCCAATACGTTCTCTTGATATCTTTACGATGTCAGCTAACTCACGCAACTTCACTTTTCGATCATTTAAAACGATTTTGTGGATTTTTTTGATGTTTTCTGGTGTTACCCCCTCATTTGGACGTCCACTGCGTTCTGCATCATCGGCGTCTCTACGACCACGTTTGAAGTCAGCAAACCAACGTTTTATTGTTGTTTCTGATGGAGCGGAGTCCCCATAACACTTTTCAAGCCATTGCTTCGCTTGAACGGTATTTTTTCCCATCAAGAAGCAGTGTAAAATTAAAACACGAAATTGTTTTTGATCCATTGTTTTGAAAATAACAAAAGTAGCGTGACTCTTAGCACAATAACTCACAAACTAATGAATAGAATATCATGAAATTTTAACAGCTGCCTTTTGAAGGTTAGTACTAACTGAGAGAAAGGTGACTGCAATAAAACTAGCGTCATCTATGTGTTAGGCCCGGGACTTTTCAGCCCATGTGTTATATAACACGCACGAACCAAATATACATTTACACCCAACAATATCTATGAAGGACAAGGCAGTAGAGAACATGGACATGTATATATATAATATACTCATAATAATAGCATTATTTATTTATATGCCTAAGCAGAGCAATACTTTATCTAATTATCGCACTGCCACACAGTACAAATTAAATAAAAAAAAATTATTGTCACACAAAGGAAGAACTAAGAAGGGGGAAAAGAAATGTTGTTATGTATTATAAACTAAGAGAGAATAAATACCTTAAAATTACCTGTACTGAGGTAATTTTACATGTAGTTCCTAATAAACACAATATTCGTACACCTAATGTATTCGTGATTAGATGGGTGAGTTGGGAGTACTTATTGGCGTGGTAGTCTTGAATGAAATGAACAGGAAACCTGGTAAATTACATAGGTAGTGGATGATGATGTGAACTTATACTCTAGTGGTGTAGTTTTGAAGGCAAGTAAGATATATATGATTATACTAGAATGTATTTGTTTGTAGCAAACTCCGTTTTAACCGTAAATAATATGCAAACATGCATAGTGTTTCAAACGAAGCCCTAAGTTTCTCCTTCCCTTTTTTAGCAATTATATATATATCGTTTTCAATTTTAATAAAACTTGTTTTTTGTAGCACCACAAAAACTTCATTCAAATGGACCCCAATTAGTACTTGAAGCTAACAGCACTGATGTAGCTTTATTGGATTCAAGCGGATCATAGGAACCAATCGAGATTTTCAAGCCACACCCCAATAAAAGTAGTTCGAATTTTTTGACGAATACTATTTCTGTAACTGATGAAAATGGACTTGGAAATTCCCTGTTAGTTTTATTACTTTTAGGAATTTATATTTGTGTAAAATTACATGCTTATTTAATATTCCTTCTGAAAATTACAGACTCGTTAAATTTACGTTTAAAACTTACATGTGCATTATATTTTACCCATGAAAATTACATACACGTTAAATATTGCAGTAAATTTACTGAACGCCATTAGTAATTTTACATGACAAATAGTTGGTAACAAAGTTGCAACCGATTTTATATGTAATTTTACTAGCTCTTTTTTTGAGAGTGTATGTATTCATCATCTAGAAGATGTTTATATATTTTACCAAAAATTTTACAGGAAAATGACACCCTTTATCAGCCGATTCGCTTTCTCCTGTTTCCCGGTACCTAAATTATATTTTTAATTACCGAAATCTTTACCCTATCACCATGTGAACCCCCGGTTCTCCAACCAAAAATAATAATTAAACCTTTGTTCATCCTAAAATATTATTTTTTCATATCGTCATACACGCCGGTAAGATAACAAACCCGAGGCGGTATTGTTTTCCCTTCTACCCGTCCATCGTACATCCTTTTGGGCTGAGATTAAACGACCAGGATACCTATTACCACGTTCTTCGTACAGACACGGCGAAACAATCCGATCGCCGACAGGGTGAATTTATCACGCCTGGAAGCGTGGAAACAAAATTTCGAAAGCTTTAAACTAATTTTGCTCATTTCGGCGATTTTTTAGCTATCCCTTTCTTTTTTCTTTTTTCATCGTTATTGGATTATATTTTTCATTAACCTCCGTGCCCAGAATCCATGGATAAAGCTCGCGTATATACGTCGTAGATAAATTGCTTTCCGAAGAGAAAAATTGTTGTGGAGGCTGCGTGAACGTAGCAAGAAAAAAATTGGGATCATATCAGTGGAAGGAAGAATTTGTTTTTTATATAACAGAAATGGATGAGTCTCATTGTGGCTGTGTCAAAGATCATCGCGGAGTTCTAAGTATATTCGGATACATTTCCGTCTCTAATAGTGCAGAGGAATATGAGGTTTTATAATACTTTGTTTACGTTCTATAACTACTGCATTATTGTGGCAAGGAATGAATGAGATTGGACAGGACACTTAGCAAGACAGGAAGGAATAAAATAAACAAATCATATTCTTAAATGGCCGCCACAAAAACGAGGCATCAGAAGACCACCTAGGAGATGGGTAGACGCCATAAAGGAAAACGCTGGCAAAAACTGGTTACAGACGGTACAAGATAGAATTAGGTGGAAGAAAGAGTAAGTGGCATATGTTTTTGAAGTGGACAACTAAGTGCCGAGGAAGAAAAAGAAGAGGAGGAAGAAGAAAAAGTAAAAAATATATTTTTCATGGTCATTTTGCAGATTCTTCAATATATGTGAATTGTGGTAGGATTTCTCAACTTTTAAGGAAAATTACAGTTACATTAAATATGGCGTCGTTCATAAAAACTCCACTGAATATGAATGAATAACCAACAACATCATGAGACAGGATCATCAGAAGTAGACTTTCTGCTGCTCTTGATGTGAGGTAGGTGATCATCTCACCGTTGGAACGACTATCTGAAAGTATGTAAAAAGCATCAAACTTTATTGTTGTACAACTTCGCTTACTGAATAAAGAGTCGTTTCCATACTTTTGAAATAAATACAATCTCAAGTGGAAACTGCGATTTTGAACAGAATTACACAACTGCCTATCATCTATACTTAAAGGTATCGGAAAAAAAATCAAAGCTGATGTAAAGGATTTAGCAATTACGATGGTTCTAAAGTTCTAAATCCGGATTCTATTCAGATAGAAGCTATTTTAACATTAATGCATTCTTTTTTCTTTTTTTTTTCTTTTTTGTTTTTTGTTTTTTGTTTTTTCTTTTTTGTTTTTTGTTTTTTGTTTTTGTTTTTGTTTTTGTTTTTGTTTTTGTTTTTCTTTTTTGTTTTTGTTTTTGTTTTTGTTTTTGTTTTTGTTTTTGTTTTTGTTTTTCTTTTTGTTTTTCTTTTTGTTTTGTTTTTGTTTTTGTTTTTCTTTTTGTTTTTTCTTTTTGTTTTTTCTTTTTCTTTTTTGTTTTTGTTTTTGTTTTTGTTTTTCTTTTTGTTTTTTGTTTTTGTTTTTCTTTTTGTTTTTCTTTTGTTTTTCTTTTTCTTTTTGTTTTTGTTTTTCTTTTGTTTTTGTTTTTGTTATATACGATAGCTTTCTATATCACTTGCCTAATAACAAACACCGCATCAACTGTTGAACGGCTTTTCCTAAAACCGCGTTGTTTTTCGCTTAACGCTGTGTGGCGTAAGATGTGCGGCCCCAGTGAGAGTAAACAGTTTCATGGGGGTGTTCGAAATGGCTTCGTGTTTCCCTTCTTAAACAATATATTGTGACACATTTTTTTCCATTAACCTGGTGTTGTTGCGTTCTTCAGTATCTTATTGTATAATTTAGTAAGCTGTGTCGTGTTGTCTTCGTTTTACTTAAATCTTAATAGTTTTCTCAAGGAAGACCTAAATTTATGTGCAGTAGTGTATGTATAATAATACATTCAAATAAATAGCATTTAATTTGTTGTTATGCGTACGTATTATATCTTATTAAATCGGCGAGATTTCGTAATTACCGAAAGGTATTCGTCAGAATCTTCCACACGCGTAACATCAGTATTCCAACCTCAACCATTATTTATGACCGTAACTGTACGCGTCCACGAATTTTCGGACGTGAGAAGCTTCATTAATGGACGTTTCATAAAGCATAGCCAAGCCGAATAGGCGGTGATATAACGTAGAGCACAACAACAGCAATACGTCTACTCGGAATAACTTTCACTGAAATATGTATATGTTGATTCGTATATTGTCTGCAAGAGATTACAATGCAACCGTATACACGTATATCTGCCTACGATAACTTTTATTTAAGAATAATGCAAGACCATATGGTGATAGGTTATGAAAGAAGTGAGTTCAAAAAGGAGTAGCAAATTTTCTCGAAATCGATAAGGTCCGTGAAAAATTCTTTAGGTTTTAGGCATCTTGTGTCAGTAATGATTAGAATGTTTCATCGCAATAGCTGTCTGTAGTTGAAAGCGTTTCCTTGTTTGTTTTTTTTTAATACGAGGGCGACCTGAAATGTTTCCGGAATCGGCAAGAGATGGCGCACGAAGGTTGAAGCGCATTCATTTGTCGGTTTTTTTGGTAACTGCTAAAATTTCAGGCGTCTACTGCCAATAGTTATTGTTTAAGAGTGTGTTTTGTTTAGCAAAAATGGATAAAATCGAATTTCGTGCAGTGATAAAATACTTCTGGATGGATGGAGAAACGGCCACGAAAATTCGAAATATTTTGCCAGAGGTTGATGGCGGCACAAGAACAAGTGACAAACCACGCAGTGGACGCCCAGAAACTGCTACCAACGATGAAAATGAGATTCATGATGTTGTGTTAGTCGATTGCCGATTGAAGCTGAAAGAGATAGCAGAGACAACAGGCATCTCAGAAGAACGCGTTGGCCACATCCTACACGAAATTTTGGGTGTGAAAAAGCTTTCGGCGTGATGGGTACCGCGTTTGCTCACACCGGAGCAAAAACGAAACCGTTTCGGAGGAGTGTCTGGCCAGGATCCAACGCAATTTAAGGGAATTCTTCATGCATTTTTTAACCGCGAATGAGACCAGGATCCACCACTACATAGCGGAGATCAAGAAATAGTCGAAGCAGTGGACTTTTCCGGGCGAATGGCCTCCGAAGAAGAAGAAGACCGTTCTATCGGTCGGATAGGCCATGGCGACCATTTTTTAGGATTCCCAAGGTGTGATCCTCATCGATTATCTACAGTAGGGAAGGACGATCACGGGGCAAAACTATAGCAATTTATTGACCCGATTCGATGCAGTATTGAAGGAGAAACGGCCTCGTTTGCAGTGGAAAAGTGCAGACAATGCACCGGTTTATTCATCCCGCATCGTCGTGTCCAAATTGAAAGAGTTGCGCTGCGAATTAGCTTTTCATCCTCCATATTCACCGGACCTAGCCCCCAGCTACTTTTTCCTATTCCCAAATCTGATAAAATCACTGGGAGGAAAGAAATTTGCCTCAAGTGAGGAGGTCATCGCCGCTACAGATGGCTATTTTGCAGACTTGGAAACATTCTACTTTTCCGACGGCTTGAAGAGACTGGACCACAGTTTGAAAAAGTGTATTGATCTTCGAGGAGACTACATCGAAAAATAAAATTAAAAAACCACACCAACAGCGTGTTTCTCTTGTTGATTCCGGAAGCATTTCAGGTCGCCCTCGTAGATGCATATTCGGCATCGCATACCCTCCTAGGATCTCATTTCTAGGATTAACTCCCGATAAAATACATCCTTTCAAAGATAACACGTCCAAATCGACATAATAAATTCACTCTTTCAAAAGCGAGAAAAGAAGTTGACAAAAAATACATAATTTAATCAATGGAATTTAAGCCATTAGATCAATGGCGGCAGCAGTAATATCATGAACACATATACATATAAACCTGTCATGTTCTGCCTGATATATGCTGATAATTAAAGGAACAACCTGCTTGTGTAACAAGACATGTCGAAACAATTAAAAATCTCCATGTATGTATGTATGTGTTCGCATGGTTAAGTACATTATATCATTCAAAATTAAATGGCGATTCGACAAAAAAAATAAACACCAAATAATACACAAGAATAAAATTACAACTGTTGGCCTTCCTGCTAAAAATAGGATTTGTTGACTAATTGGAATCTGTTTCCGCATTAATATTCAAATCTACGAACTACACCTACAAAATAGTTTACTATGAATAGATCCAACAGCGAACCGGCAAAGTTTTTTTCATCACCTTCTCGAATCAGCTTATTACCATTAACTGCGTCTTCACGCCCGTCGGTTTTTTTTGTTACAAAAATTCGCGTTTAAGAAGAGTTATTTTTAGAAACACACTATTCATTCTCCGGCACGATATTTTCAATATAAAAAAGAGTATTGACAAAAAAAGGAAGCAGCAACTCGTCACGGTATTCGGAGTATGCAATAATTATCGCTGACATCTTACATGTTGCTGTAAGTTTATGAGAACCGCCTGGGATGTTGGATGATTGTTATAATGTTATTGTAAACTTCAAGTTTATGGGATAGCGTTAATTTACAAGTTTACGATTCGTGGTCGCCTTGTGGCTGTTGTAATAACCTGATAAATCCTATCGTAATTTGCATATATTAGAAAACGTAATGCTTCTCTTGAAAAGTAAAAGCAAACTCTTCCATCTGTAAATAATTAATGTAGATCTTGATAAGCATGTAGTTTTTCGAAGTAAAGAAAGACAAATCTCTTCCCCTAAGAATTTGCGAATTGAATGTTGTTTGTTTGCTTTTACGACATCGTAAGTTTAATCTATCATAATCTTTATAACAATCGTAGAGAATTGTTATGTGAAACTAATTTCAAATATTACTATTCTTTTCCTATTATGTTCCTTTTTTCTAGAAATTTGTCCAAAATATAAAATAAGCCATGGTGCAATAAATTCATGCGTAAATAATCAAATAACAGTTTAAATGCTGTACTAGGAGTCTCACTTCAAATACCAAAGTCAGAACAATTGTTAATCCTTTGGATAGAAGAAGAGGATGTGACAGTGAATAATCGTGAAAAATAATAAATTTGATTCAGACAACGATTAAAAACATTTTTTAAAAGAACATCTAACCCTTACCATTTTCTCGTAAGGTTTTGCAGTTTCAATCTTTTTAAAAAACTGTTGGTTCCTTCCTATGTTACTAAATTCACCGACAAAATTAATACATTGTGTTGTAGATATATGTTATATATACTCCCGGCAACGCGAGGCGAGTTTCAGTGCGTTAAAATCCATATGCAAATAAAAATTTTGTCGAAATTTTGTAGAATATAGAAAAATAATTATTTTAAAAGTTACGACATTACTACGAAGAAGTAACGTAATGTTTAGCATGTGCCATAAAGTTTCTGAATCAAGTACAGTCAAACAAAACAAATACCATATATTTCGACTTTAAGACTCCAAGAGTAATCGTATTTTGATAAATTTTCAATTTTAGATTTTTGCAAAAAATCCAAGTTACCCAAAATTACTGAGGATACAACGGACAAAATAAGTAGAATATAAACACCAAATCCAAACCATATTTTCCACCGACAGAAAAATTGGACAAATTCTGAATAATCCGATGGATAAGATACCACTGGAAGCTCACGTAGTGTACGAGATACCCTGCAGGCGCTGCAACCTACCTTATATAGGCCAAACAAAGAGGAAAATAAGTGTCAGAATAGAAGAACACAAACAAACAACACGTACTGATGACTGGACACAAAGAGGACTTCGAAAAAACAATTACGTTGTGCTTGAGTAAAAAAAAAAATCTTCCGATAATGCGTAAATACCTACCACAGTCTTGGAGAACCCCAACAAATAGGCTACAAGAAGCAACACAGGGCCGGCCGAATACTGACGTCCCACCGTCGCCTGCAGCGGGTATCTCCCCCTCTACGCACGTTCGTTGCGGGACTAAACCTGGAACAAAAAATATTGTAATTAAAAATACTTAATATACCATAGTATTTTACTATCCCACATTTATATTCACTGCTATTGAGTAATCTTATATAAATACTTGTATTTAGAACACAGAATACAGCAGTTTTTAGTTTGAATAATGTTGTTATAGGATCTTCTCTACGAAGAAGATTGTTTACGTTATAAATGATGTTAAAGCATTCAAATAAATATCATCGCTCCCTTTTTGACAGAGAATTTAAAATGTAGCTCAGAAACCGGCCGTATATTTTTACACCTCGAAAAAGATTGTTGCACCCGTATACGCCTTGAGGTTACGTAAACTGGGTAATTTACCAATTTTTACGCTCACATTCTGTTCGCCGTTTAATAGCCAACGTTACCGTAAAACATGCTCATTTACTTACATCCGTAGATCCTTGTTATTATGTGGTTTTCTTCGGTACGATTAGGCGAAGTCTTGCGACACCGAAGTACCATCGGCCAAATTGTCAATTTCCTTTCTATGCCATCTAGTAATCAGCGGGTTGAGTCGGAGTAAACGAAGAATGTCTTGCTGATTCACGTATTAACACTTTACGCAAGTTACCGTACGTATATGCGTCCGTTGCTATACATTTCGCGTGAAGCATCAAACCGTGTAATTGCACCATTTACCAAATTACTCTATTTAAACAATATGAAAGTATGTTAAACGGTTTAGACTGAGGAGAATTCATTTGCAAGATAGTTAAGTATAGCTATTTGTTTGAAGTCTTATTACTATAATAAATGAAGGAGATATATTATTGCACCTTTCGCGGGAACTGTCGAAACAAATTAGAGGTTTTGTGACTTTGTACGTAAACTATTAATCTAGCCTTTACTTGATTTAACTATTATAATATGCATTCGATATTGTATTATTTAATCTAAAATTTTGGCGAGACAAAAAGGTGAAATGGAAATTGTAAGTCAAGAAATAAAATTTAAATAATTTAATTATAATTAAGAACAAATTAAAAATTATTTTCAAAATATCGCACTGGCAACTATTTCGTATTAGGTTAGAAGGACACCTTGAACATAGTAAAAGTTTTCATTTCTAAAGCCAAAATTACAAATAATAATAACAGCCTTTACTGCCTACAGTAACAAAAAACCAATTAACAGGCAAACAAAAGTGCAACAAAAAATGTATGTTACAAAACATATTATAGACTACAGACAAGAAATGGATACATAAACATATTTACATGGCTATATACAATATTGGACTAAGATATCCTGCTTCATCAGGAATCCGAATCAAGAATTTGCGCAAGGGAACAATTAACACATGGGCTGAAAAGTGCTGGGCCTAACACATAGATGACGCTAGTTTTATTGCAGTCACCTTTCTCTCAGTTAGTATTAACCTTCAAAAGACAGCCGTTAAAATTTCATGATATTCTATTCATTAGTTTGTGAGTTATTGTGCTAAGAGTCACGCTACTTTTGTTATTTTCAAAACAATGGATCAAAAACAATTTCGTATTTTAATTTTACACTGCTTCTTGATGGGAAAAAATACCATTCAAGCGAAGCAAGGGTTTGAAAAGTGTTATGGCGACTCCGCTCCATCAGAAACAACAATAAAACGTTGGTTTACTGACTTCAAACGAGGTCGTAGAGACGCCGATGATGCAGAACGCAGTGGACGTCCGAATGAGGCGGTAATACTAGAAAACATCAAGAAAATCCACAAAATCGTTTTGAATGATCGAAAAGTGAAGTTGCGTGAGTTAGCTGACATCGTA